>CM076415.1:21317834-21839105 GCA_038363315.1 Mugilogobius chulae | reverse complement strand
ACGCCAGCTTTACCAATCTTTATATCTACCAAAAAAAAAAAAATAATAAATAAATAAAAAAAAAAAAATATATATATATATATATATATATATATATATATTTTTTTTTTTTTTTTTTTTTTTATCCTTTATTTAGCCAGGAAGGTCCCATTGAGATACAATATCTCTTCTTCCAGGGAGTCCTGGTCAAGAAAGGCAGCAGGTTAATGCAAAAATAAAATACAGACAAACATACAAACATACACAATAAATTATATCAGAGCATTTTAAAAACATTGGCAATGTTCTACTAAGTTTGTTTTTAAAAGATGTTTAAAATGACCAATAGTTGGCAATGAGGTGAGACCGAGACACTCCTGCAATTCATTCCAAACATGTGGTGCACAAACACTAAAGGCAGTTTTCCCAAACTCAGTAAGAGCACAGGTCTCCTTCAAAAGAATCTTGTCTGAAGACCTTGTGCTGTACTTAGAAGAATTAAGTGACAAAAGACTACAAATGTAGCTTGGCAGTTTTGAGACAAAGCTTTAAGAATAAACACAAGCAAATGTAGTCGCCGGCGCAAATCTAGTGAGGTCCACTGAACTGATTTGTATAATGTGCAATGATGTGTCCGAGCACTTGCACCGGCTACAAAACGTAAGGCTGAATGATAAATGACGTCCAGCTTCTTTAATGCTGACTGAGAGGCGTGCATATAAAGAATATCACCATAGTCCAGCACAGCCACAAATGTGCTCTCTACTAGGCGTTTCCGAGCAGCAAAGGGAAAGCACTTTTTCAAACGATAATAAAAGCCAAGTTTGGGTCGAAGTTTTTTTAACATGCTTGCAATATGTTCTCCAAAGGATAAGTCTTTATCAGCCAAATTCCAAGATATTTGTATGACTTAACCATCTCAAGTGGTGCACCATCCAATGTAATGATGTCACACACGGCCGGAATTTTGCGACTTCGTGTAAAAACCATGAATTTAGTTTTTTTGGCATTTAAAACAAGTTTAAGTTGAACAAGAGACACTTGCAACGAATTAAAAGCAGATTGTAGAGAATCCAGAGCTCCTTGTACAGATGATGCTATGGTGTACACCACCGTGTCATCAGCATAAAAGTGTACCTTCGCTGGGTCTAAGCCTTCCCCAAGATTATTTATATAAAGTGAAAACAATATGGGTCCCAAAATGGAGCCCTGGGGAACACCTGTACATACATTCAAAAATGTAGAATGACAGTTTTCTATTGATACACACTGGGTTCTTCCTGTTAAATAGTTTAAAAAACAATTTAAAACACCATCACTAAAACCAATACTTTTCAGACATTGAAGGAGAAGACTGTGGTCCACGGTGTCGAACGCTTTAGTTAAATCAACAAACAAAGTAGCACAAGATTTTTGTTGTCCAAAGCACTAATAATGTCATTTGTGACAGTTGTGACTGCTGTCACAGTACTATGCCCTTTTCTGAATCCTGACTGCGACTGGCAAATCACATCATTCTCGGATAAAAACAGTTTGATCTGTTCATTTATTAAGGATTCAAATACTTTTGCAATGACGGATAGTCTCGAAATTGGACGATAATTATCCAAAACAGAAGGATCACCTCCTTTTAATAATGGTAAAACATATGCTGTCTTCCAAGAGCTGGGTATAATCCCACTGCAAAGGCTAAGACTGAAAATATTGACCATTTGCACCTACGTCACTTGATCACGTGGCTGCTCCATGCTGGATGGCAGAAGTGCGTTTACGCAGCATTACAGGGAGCGCAAAACTGACAAATTCTCACATATTTTCTTATTTTTTCCGTAAAAAAAAGCAGTGGATGCTTCTAGCGCATGTTCAGTACATTTGTCTGTGGAAGTAGGACAACTTTTAGACACGCACAAAGCAAGGTATTTGGAAAAGCTAATGAATGCTAGCTGATGTATGCCCTCTTCCTCCTGCTATGTTTGCCGAATAAATAAAATCTTCAAGTTTGCCTGACTTTACTCCTCATGATTTGCACCATTCTGTGGTAAACAGGGTTTTGTCTCACACTGGAGCAGATTTAAAAGCTACAAGAGGTTGTTTTTTAGTAACTTAGCTGTGAGGCTAGTGTTAGCCACGCATAATGCAGGCTGTTTCAAATATTCATTGCATTTATTTTTTGTCAAAGGTCATTTTTTTTTCTCATTAGCATTGACTTACCTTGTTTAAAGTGTTCACTGCAAATCCGTAGCGACTTAGAGGGATTCCAGTTCTTTTGATTTATTGCTGCCATCCACTAGCGTCTTCTATCTTCATCAAAATGTAAACGAAAAAGCTACAGGTTTAGGCTTAAAACCTCGATCTTGCCTGTTAGTGCAGCGTGTTCCAGATACAGCCATTTTACAACTGAAATCAATTAAAATTACTTAGAAACGAGCAAGTTTTCGGCAAAGTTTCCATTGCTGTAATGGGCACAGACAGCGCTTTTGCCATCCATCATGGAGAAGTGGGCGTTCCCTCGAGGAGCGTGACGACACGTGCAAATGGTCAATATGCAATAGGTTCAGCAATTGACCTTTCGCCGAGCCCCGCCCCCAAACGGCTCTTGTCCAATCAAACATTGTAGCAACCATTGCTATGTAAATATGGTCCGTCAAATCTTGAGCTCCAAGCAAGATGATGAAGCGATGCACCTACGGTTTATGAAAAGCGGACCGGAGATACCCCGAAATATTGACCGGAGGAGTTGTGTTCTTTCCATTTCTAAAGCCGTAAACAACTGGAGCAGTGCCTACAATGGATTAAACAGTGCGGGCGGCTCGGGACAGCTCCTCTACCAGCAAAATATATGGAGAAAATGTCTGCTCAAAGGTAAAACAAATGCTTAACTATAGCTATGGGCTTACTGTGTTGTTAGCTCTAGATGCAAGAACACAAACTAGACTGAAGTTATACCACGACGAGGATATAACGGCAGAAGTTACGCTCTAAGCTGCTACGTTTAGCTAGCCCTTTAGCTTTAGCCAACACTGGTAGGTTTAGCTCGCTAACATAGCCTCGTAAATGAACAATATTCTTGCAATAGAGAAAAATAGACCGTAACATATGAAAACGAACTTACCCGGCGGTGAAAGAGCAGGACAAGGCTGAGCTTGTTGCATTTGAGGTAACGTTAAAAATCATGGGTTTCTCTGATTTAGCTTGAGACCAGTAGCATTAGCCTCCATAAGAGTTACGTTCCTCTGTTGCGTATTTTAATGTTTTGAATAAATCTCTCCGCTGCGTCGTGAACTCCTTTTGCCTCGATCTAGAGGATATCGCGGAAAAATTGCTTTAAAAAAGTCACTAACGCGAACAGGAGTACTTCTTTCTGTCATTGAAGTCAATGGCACTCTATCATATTTGACGGACGTAGCAACAGTAACTAAGGAGGGCGGGGCTCGGCGAAAGGTCAATTAGATTTGCAGCCGTTTTAAAAAAGAATGGCTCAATTTCATCTGGACCTGCAGATTTTTTGCAGTCAAGACCTGACAAGGCTTTACTGACTTGGGAAGGAGAATCCTAGAGAAATGAAAACTATTAACTGATCGTTCTGGAAAAACCTTTTCTGGCATCTTTGCTGATAAGTCTGATTGTGCTTGTACGCCAGCTTTTACAAAATGTGTATTGAATTCATCAACTATTTTGTTTTTGTCATTGATTTCACTTGCCCCAATTTTTATTAACTGCGGAAGAGATGGAGGTACAGATCCTTTTGTGGATTTTATCAGCTTCCAAAATTTACTGGGATCATTTAGATGCTCATCTAACAGATTTAGATAATATTCACTTTTGGCATTTTTTATCGCCTTTGTGCATTTATTTCGCAATGCCCTGTACTCATCCCAATGCTTAGAAACATTGGTTTTCTTAGCTCTGGCCCAGGCTTTGTTTCTTTCCCTAATTTTAGATGCAATTGTATCATTGTACCAGGGTTATTTTTCCCACTGACTCTGTACCTTCTGAGAGGCACATGTTTATTTATCAAATCCAAAAATAGATTTTTGAAAAATTTCCAAGCTAAATTTGCGTCTACCAAATCATAAACACGGTGTAAATCACTATTATGGAGGTCATGCATGAAAACTTGTTCATTGAAACGTTTGTAATTTCGTTTAGTAATAAACCTTGGCTTTGTCTTGGGAAGTTTGCAGGATCTAACACAAGCAATAGCACAGTGATCACTGACGTCATTGCAAAAAACTCCTGCAGCTGAGTATTTATGAGGATTATTAGTGAGAATAACATCTAGTAAAGTAGATTTTTCCATGTGCTTAGGATTTAGGCGTGTTGGTGAATTTATCAATTGTGAAAGCTGTAAAGCACAGCATATTTCTTTCAAGTCATTTGAAGAGTTGTCCGATAACCAGTCCCAGTTCAAGTCCCCCAACAGGATTATCTCCATGTCTATCATTTTGTGGAGGTAGTCCGAGAGCAGGGAGACAACCTCTTTTGATGCTGAGGGTGGTCGATAGCATCCAATAACAGTTATGTTTGCACCATTAGCAAGATTTATTTTAACCGAAAGTATTTCAAAGCACTTTGGTTTACTGAAAGTGTCCACGATAACGCAGTTGAGGGATGACTTTGTGTAAATGACAACTCCTCCTCCTTTGCCCACTCGATCAGTTCTGTAGATGTTGTATCCTTCAATATGTTTCATGTCATTTGTGATTGAAGATTTTAACCAGGATTCTGAAAGGACCATCACATCACAGTCTGTTTCCTTTGACCATAGACGAATTTCATCAATCTTATTTAGAAGACTGCGCACGTTTATGTGGATAAAGGACAGTCCTTTGATGCATTTTAGCTCTTCTGGATTGTCCAGTTGGTTCAGTTCTGGGCCAGGATTTGGGTGAATATTTCCAGACAATAAAAGCAAGAGAAAAAGCCAAATTGTAGTTGGGCCACGTCTCTGCTTAAGTCTGCTAAGCGTGGCAAGGTGAGGTATATATATATATATATATATATATATATATATATTAGGGATGGGACGAGACAGAATTTTCACGAGACGAGACGAGCCACGAGATTGGGTCCACGAGATCGAGACGAGACAAGATTTTTAAATAATTTGCATTAATTGTTTCAATTTAGAATTTAAACAAGGCAAATAAAAAAAAAATATTTGTAATATTTATTATTGTTAGTTTATATTCTTTTAGTTTAGCTTTACCTTTCATTACGTGTATCACCTTAGATTTGTATTACTTAAACAATGAGTTTTGACTGAAATTGATCTGCTCCCCCGTGTGTAGCTCAGACTCCGCCCCCTTTCCCTTTCCCTCTTCACAGCGCTGCCGCTGATTCTTCCATGCTGCTGAGAGGCACCAGACACACACAGATAGGAGACTTTGGTACCTTTTTACAGTTATTGATGACAGAGGCCAAAATATCTCTTGTGGATCTATTTTAAACTATGTTTAAGTGTGAAAAAACACTGCGCTGGTCCCGCGATGTCCGCGCGTATTTGACGATTATATATTTTTCGCGCTAACTTTTACAATGTTTAGGACTAATTATCTCTGTCAATATTGGTCCTATCTTTACGAAATAAAAACTGAGACAGAGTTTAGATTGTTTTCTGTCAGAATAAGTCTTCTACAAGTCTGTGTGTGGAGGAGAATATTTACTACAGCTGCTCAAAGAAACAAAACTTAATTTCATGATCATGGAAAAATCTCACGAGACAGTTCAGTACGTGTGCGCACAGTATCGTGACAGTTTGATCTCGCGAGATCTCGCGGCACAAGATCTCGTCCCATCCCTAATATATATATATATATATATATATAAGCGGATTTTAGATTGTGTTTTCCTTTTGCTTGGAGAGAGTTCTCCCTTCTGATGAGAGCCTGTTGGACATCAGAAGCAAAAACTACAGGAATTGACCCTATTTTGTCCCGCCTACTTTTCTAGGACATGCACTTCCTGTTTAGCTGGATTTAGCCTGTAGATTTCAGTCGATGGGTTTATTTTAACTGTCATTATATTTGATTAAAATTGCCCCACAAGACAGACAAACAAACACGTTAGCTACCTTAACAGAGCTAAACAGGAAGTGCATTTCCAAGCCAAGTGGTCGGGGCAAAATAGGGTCAATACAGCTTTAAAAAAAGACCCCAGTCATTTGCTTGAGCTCCAAAGGGTTCAGGAACAGTTTTAGTTTGAATTTTTACCGATTTTAGTCAGACGTGTGAGGGAAAAGAGGCGGAATGAGAAGGGGATAATTGTATAATGGTAGTAAGAATGTTTTAAACGTTGGTGATACAAGAAGTGTAGTTTTTACCTTTTAACACTCAAACAAAGTGTACCGTGATAATGCGTTTGTTTTTCAGCTGTAAACTCATACTTTGTTCTGTTTGGTGTGATGTCACTGCTTTTCATTCATGGAGCGATCAGTCAAGTCCAAAATCTGGGTTAAAAAGCTGCACGAAGCTCAACAAGAAGTGAGAACGCGCGCCCTTCAAAATAAAACACCCCGAGCGCGTTAGTTTCACGTGATCGAAGAACGTATCCTTTGTGTTTGTTTATGTAGGTCACGTAGCCTTTTGTCCGTAAGCTGCTGCTGTTCTGATGTGGTTTAGCTCTTTTGTCCCGGTCTAAAGGGGAATTTCCACTTTATTCTTTGCAAAGTTGAATTTTGTTTAGGGCACGGTTTGAGCTTGTATTAGGTTACAGTTTTTAAGAAGTGCAAGAGTTGGGTCTGTGTAGGTATAATAAAAAAGCCTATTAAAAGCCTGAAAATATAAATGTTCAAGAAAATTCAAAATCAAAGCACTAGTTCTAAACAATTGTAAAATACAGGAAGGATAAAAACTGTTACCGTGTGAGTGCGCAATATTTGCTGAAAGTTTTTTTTTTTTAAAATATTATTTATTAAACAAACTTACAAGCACAAGTAGAGGACAGTGCGTCAATAATGAAAACAAAACAAAATCGCTAGGGGGCACATAGAAATACAAGCTTATTAAAATAATTATGCAAACAAAAATACAGTTGCAATTTTCACCAATTTCCAAGGAGCAATCATCAAAACAGCAGGGATTTTGAAATCAGATGGGATGTTACAATGGCAAATTTCCAATTCTTAATTATACTGAGAGAGCTATAATAAAGCTTAAATTCATTAAAAAAACATGCAAACGAAGGCTTGTGTCCTCTCCATTTACTACAATGGATATGGTATTTAGCCAACATCAGCACAGTGTTTACAACAATTTCAGAAGATGTATCCAATTTATCAAAATAGTATAAGACATGGTTAATGTTGAATTGGGGAATGTATGTTTTTAAGTTTAGCCAATTTCTAATATCAGCCCAAAAAAGCTGGGAATAACTACAATTGAAAAACAGGTGATCCAAAGATTCATCTTCTGAATTACAGAAAGTGCAAGGTTCAATTTCAAATTTAAATCTTCTCTTGAGAAACAGGCCCACGGGATAAATATTATTAATTATTTTAAAATGAGTTTCTTTCACTTTTGGAGAGACAGGCATTTTAACAAATTTTGAAAATGCTTTAAATTTCATCTTGTTAATATCAGGATTGGACCTATCCTCAAAAGAAGATCTGTCAAAATCATTGTAAATCATCTGTCTCATATACACATTAATAACCTTGTTGTTGAATTTTACATCAATAAAATTAAAATCCTTTACCTTCAAAATGGGTAATGCTATTTTAACATTAGAGTATTGGAGTGTGTTTTTAATCAGATGAATTAAGGATATTGGGATTGCTTTACAATCCTTTTTAAAAAATCTATACTCACAATTAAAATTATATTTTTCCATAAACACAGAGAAATTCAAAAGGTTACCATCACAATCCATTAGATCTTTTACAAATAAAATGTTTTTATCCAACCAGTTCTGGGTATTTGCTGAAAGTTGTCTATGTGTCCCAAGCTTTTCATCACTAGTAAATACATTTATCAAACTATAGTGTTGGAATGAATTTCTTGAACACAAGGTTTAGTATTTAGCATCTTAAAGGGAAACTATTATGCAAAAATCTATTATTCTTTATTTGGATTGATTAATGCATGTTTTAGTAATCTTGTGTGGTCTTCAGAGTTGGGGAATTTGTTACACATTACTTATTACTTTTTAAAAATGTAATGAGTTGCACTACTTAATTACTGCCTCAAGAAAGTACCTTGGTTACATTACTTTGGGGTTACTCTGTGTGTATCATTGCAAACATCGATAAAAACAGGATTGGAAATATTATTATTGGAATTTAAACAAAGGGAAACAACAAATGAGTTGCCTAAATAGGCTCATATTAAGCAAACCAAATTTAAAAATGACTTTGGGCCCTTTTCCAGCTAAAAAGGTGCATTTATAAAATAAATTAAATTAGTCAGAGTTTTATTTTCTGCTACACAGAAGTAATTGCATGGATATATAGTGTCATATTTTAAGATGCCTTTTTTTTTTATTATTACTAACAGAATGTGTAATGCAAAAAGCAGGTATTTTCCCAATTAATATTTGATAAAACAGAATTCCATATAAATTTTCCTATTGACCCTATTTTGTCCCGCCCACTTGGCTTGGAAATGCACTTCCTGTTTAGCTCTGTTAAGGTAGCTAACATGTTTGTTTGTCTGTCTTCTGGAGCAATTTTAATTTAATATAATGACAGGTAAAATAAACCCATCGACTGAAATCTACAGCCTAAATGCAGCTAAAAAGGAAGTGCATGTCCTAGAAAAGTAGGCGGGACAAAATAGGGTCAATAGGGAGAGTTTCTTATCATTAAGGCTGTCTAATGATCTGATCATTGCATTTGGAACTTTGTATTAAACCGGTGTGTTTCTCTCTGCGCTAACTTGTGTGTGCTGGTTTATGACTGTTGGTGCAGGAGTGAACCACAGGACACAGCCGAGTGATTGGAGGCGGTCTCCAGTTAATTTGGATTACATTAAAAGTGAACAGTCAACATGTGCTGCTACTGTTGGCCCAAACTACAAAGAAGAGACAATGACCGCATTAGTATTTCTCCAGACTTCTTCGCGTCAATAAATAAAAACATCTGAACAATGTAAAGGCTTAATATTGTCTCAAATACAAATATAGCTTGTTTAATGACCAAAATAAAGATGAAATAATGATTAAAATACACTTAAAACACAGAACTACATTGGATGACCAACCTCTTCCATCACGAGTGTTTGCAAAAGGGAAAAAGAAGTTCTGCTGACACACGAAGAGGAAACCTGGGCGGACCATGTCAGCACAGTAACTTGATGCCAGGTATGTAGAACAAACAGCAACAGAAAGACAATTTTGTGTAATTACAATAGTATATATAATGAATTGGTTACATTAAGATCTCTTTGATATACAGTTGTAATTCCCTACTCTCACCAGGATTATTAGAAGATTTCATTAGTTGACGCTGTTAACCTAAGGGTATTGACCTTATTTTTGCTATTGACTTGGCTTGGAAATGCACTTCCTGTTTAGCTCTGTTAAGGTAGCTAACGTGTTTGTTTGTCTGTCTTGTGGGGCAATTTTAATTAAATGTAATGACAGTTAAAAGAAACCCATCGACTGAAATCTACAGGCTAAGGGCAGCTAAACAGGAAGTGCACGTCCTAGAAAAGTGGGCGGGACAAAATAGGGTCAATAGCTTTAACAACATAATTCAATTCTTTAAATCTAATTATTAAACATGTTCTGTTGAGGAAGTTTTCATAGTTCAAGACCAAACCCTTGTCAAACAGCTTTTCTCAAAAAACATAACACTTTTTTTCCAGCCCAGACTTGATAGTAGTAGCTTTGTGAGTTTTATTTTGAAGGTCCGCTGCCGTGCGTCACTTCCGGTGCTCCATGGCCGCTGCTGCTGCTGTCTCTTCTCTCTCTGGACGCTTTTCCTCTGGTTCCCGTTATGATCTGCCACTGTCCCGCTGCTTTCTCCCGTCTCTGCAACAAACTGCGGACTTTACCGACAAGAACCGACCTCTTCCTCTGCTTTTCGTGAGTAAAATCCGCCTGAAAACACGAATAACGTTTACAATTTCCGCTAATAAGCGTATGTTTCGGTCTTATGTTCGCTTTGTAAACAGCTCGACGGAAACAAAAAAGTAGAATTTCACTTCACGTTTTTAACCTCTAACCTACTATTTGCAGCTTTCTCCGCTATTTTGCACCAATTTTAGTTCGCGTGTGTTGTTTTGTCTGGATGTTGCCACGCTCCGAACATCACCGAGGCCTTTTTGAATCAGTGCCCGCTTTAGGAGCCCCTCTCTCGGGTTGCAGTGGCTGGTTAACCCGTAAAACCCCTAAAGGCCGCGGCGATCACCCGGACCATCTGTCCCACTGTCACCGACCCCCATCTGCACGAAAATTACATTTGCATTTACATTTTGATGTGTTTGTTTGGATGAAAACGGACGATTTAAATGCATTGGCCCAAAGTCAAAGTGGCTGCATAAAATAGACTATAAATCACATTGTGCAACAGAATAAGATGAGTTTTATTGATCTTGCACATTGCTCGTTTTATAGAGATGGGGTGCTTGGGTTTAAGTTTATGTAATATACAGTATGTATTGTATTAATAACTTATCTATTAGCTAATATTTAATTGGAGATTAGTCAAATGTAATAATCATTATCTAATCAATAGTCTACATATTCTAATAATTATTCATTCCCTTTACTGTATCTTTCTATATTTATTTTGAAAGTGCCTTTTTTTTTGTATATTGTTTAATGCTTTGCCTTTGTGTATAGAATAGGACTGTAGTTCTTTAGTCGATTAATCGGTCGATGGAATAATTCTTTTATTTAGATTGTAAGAATTGTATTTAATAGCAGCAGAATAATTTTGTATATAAACACACTGTTTACTATTCATTTTCTGTATAAACTATTGTTTTTGCGTGAACTATATATTATTATTAGTCTTTTTGAGCAAAGTTTCTTGTAAAGTTGTTCTTGTAAGTAATAGGCTTGACTCTCGAATAGACTTGATTCTCGAAAGTCAGATTTTTTAGACATTTTGCAAGTATATGATCAAACATTTTATTTTAAAACAAGTTTTGATGAAACTCAAGATTATTTTAAAACCTTTCAGAAAATTCGAATTTTTTATTTACAGAAATTATGATAATTGTATATATATAATTTGGTTCAAATTTTTGTCCCCTTAATGTTATCAGCATTTGCTCAAATATGTGTCTAGTTTTGATCCTAGTTTTAACATTGATTTGTAATATTTTTGACAACTCTACTTTTTAGCTTCAGAGCCTTTGACACCGACCCCCTCTTTTTAGGCGATTTATCGGTCAATAAAACATGTCTTTAGTCAACCAAGAATTTCTTTGGTCGACTAAAGACCAAAGAAATTCTTTTGGCTGTTGTCGACAGCCCTAGTATAAAAGCAGTAGGCACTTTGTGACATCACTGCAATATATTGTGACAGACTTATCGGCAATACACGATACACAGAGACCATTCATGATACTTTTAACAACTTAAACTCATCATAAACTCATCATAAACTCATCATAAATTGCAGTTACCCCTATTAACCCAGACTGCTGCTTGAGCTGAAAAGTGACTTATTCATAGGACACTTGAATTCTAACAATAAGAGCATTGTGAAAATACTGTACGATTTTTTTCATGCTACGTAATCAAGGATGCATTTGAAAAAAAAAAGTTCCTTATTTTATTCAGTAGAACTTGTTATAACTGCCTTCTTTCACCATTAGTTTACTCAAACTTTTATTAAGAACGATTTCTGCTTGTTTGAAAAATTTTGTATACAGGGATTATTTGTTTATCAACACGGGCGATGCGCGTGTACCCAGTATGCAGAAAGAGCTGCCGCTGATTGACCAAGCTGAAGCAACAACTCGAGCTAGAGCTGTTGTCAGCTAACTACAAGAGTTTATCCCTGTGTGAAAACAAAAGTTATGATTCTAAATCAACATTTGTGATTGAAATTTGATCCTACAGTAGGTTCTGTTCATGTGACAACATTCTCTTGGCCAGTGTTATTTCAATGAGGTGGAGGGCAGATAAAACAAATATTGTTTAAATGCAGTTTATTTTTTCCGTACAAAAGGTTAATGGGTCTAATCACCTCCACTGGTTAAATTTGTCCAATGGTAAAACTTCCTGATGCCCTAATGAGCACAAATAATCGTATACTCAATAAATGATCAAAAATGCCCAACATTTTCCTAATTGTAATATAAAAAAGAAATAAATTAGATACAAAGTCTTAATATACATCTTTGTTATCATGTTATTGTTAAGTGGACTAATGCATTAGATAATTGTTTCCTGGATGTTTTTCTGTTAATAATTCATCCTTGTTTGGTTTTGCATTACGTTAAAATGTGCACTTTAATGTAGAGTTTGACGTTATCCATTTCACTATTGATTATAGATACATATCTTTGTTCAGAAGGCGGAGTGAGTTCCTATGGCTTTCTTTTGAAAAGCGGAAATCCAGAAACAGAAGTGTTGACATGTGAGGAATCATGATATATAACACACTTTCTGTCAAGTGGAAGTGAAACCAAAGCCCATAGAATCCTAACACTTCTTATGGCTCTGATTATTTACAAGTTAAAATACACATACTTGGCATTATTGATATTTCAGAAGCATTTCATTGGGTTTTTAAAATCCCTTCTCCTTCACAAGACTAGAAACAGAAAGTAGCGCCTGAATCAAACAAGACAAAGATGGCTGCTCCCGTGGATGTTGTGTTTCTGTTGCTGTTTATTTTGTTTTAGCAGTATTACAGAGTATTTCCTTTTTGAAAGAAAAGTGACAGCTCACCTCTTAAGCTCCACCCACAAATACATTTCAAACACAGCAAACACTTTTAAAAACCTTGTGGAAAGGGGTCATTCTCTGAAAGTGGGACCATAAAGTGTGACATCCAGGCTGAAAATTCAAACTGCAGCAATTGTTTTATTTTTAGGTTAATTTCCCTCTTTGAGAAGTGTACTGACAGGATCTATAATGGTCAAAAAAGATGCAGAACAATTTTTTCCAATATAGCCATTTCATTTTTTAATTTCAATTGCTCTCAATGGAGCATATTCCGCATGTAGCATGGACACCAATTTGACGACATTTTTTAGCTGAGAGACTTGCTATATACTAAACAAAATATTATATATATTATATTATAAGTAAAGGAACTATGAAAAGGAACACATTTTAATCCAAGAAATTATTGAATTTGAGGATCAAGTACACCAACAAGCAAAATATTTTAGTTGTAATACCAACCAATTTCATGTCTCATTCAATCACAAATCCACCAAAAATTATGTGTTGTTGCCTATCACGGTGATAAAAACACGAGGAAAGCTGAATATAACATGGGCTCCACGTCTAAATTGATAATTCCAAAATGATTTACGTTACCTTAGCTTTCATTCCAAAATAACAAATCCATATTAATACCAAGGTAACATTTTTTCCGCGAGTAACAATACGGACACAAACTTTTCAAGTTTTGACTTTTCACTGCAAAATGGAGACGCGTGTTGTTGTTTGGCAAAACCGCCGTAATTCGTGCCATTTCAGATGACGCAAAATCCACAGTGGCCGTGCTGGATTGAAATGAAACTAACGATGTAACAGCGTATTTTTAAGACACGAAAATAATAAGGTATGTTTTTCATAGATATTTTTTCTCTCCGAATGTTGATTTTTGAGATATTCTCTCTGAATACACACATTAGTGTCGTTTATCCGCTGCAAGGTTCCTGAGCGTTGAAAAGTCTTCACTTGCTGATTTTTATGGACACCAACAGTTACATGCGGATACCCAGGAATTCGGCTGTCGTTTTCGCAAAACTGAATACAAAAAGTAGAAAAATGAACTGCAAACATATTTTCCAACATTATTCTTCATTTTATTGTGTTTCAATGCAGTATTTTATCGAGTTTACATGAGGAAATTACATCATGTTTATTGCTGGATAAAAATGTCACACTTTTGGTCAGGATTTAAGCTATTTTTTTGAAAAAAACGGTGGTAAAAAAAAGTTCCATCTTATCTTGGGCTGCAATTTTTTAAAATCTTTTAGAGGCACATTAGTAGTATCTATTACATAAAAAATTAAAACAAAATTATTATTATTTACTTGATGAAAACCTGTCAAATAACCAATGGTCAAAACGGTCCCACTTTCAGAGAATGACCCAAAGAGAAAAGGAGGGGCTGAGAGTGAATTGCCGTGTGATTTGTTTGACAGCAGGTGTTTAAGTGGACAATACACACTGATGTCACAAATGTCATGATTCTTTACAATGAGACACAGTCAGTATATGACTGTCTTGCCATGAAACTTGCTAATTTGCATAATTTGCACTAAATGCCCAAAAATTACTTGGAATAATGCCAAGTAAACTCCATATACACACTTTAACAACCAAAAAAAGTAGTTTTTTGAATTTAGCTTTACTTTAAGAAAGAACAATAAGCAGTTGACAAGTTGCCGAGTAGGGCTGTAGTTCTTTAGTCGTGTAGTCGATTAATCGGTCGATGGGACATGTTTTTAGTCGACCAAGAATTTCTTTGGTCAACTACAGCTCTATTGTCGAGTATTTCATTAAACGTCCCACCTTTTCCCGAATGCTTGCAGCGAGGAAAGTTCCAGATGGATAATGTGGAACAACTCAAATTGAAGTTCAACACATCTACGATATAACTGTCCAGGCCAGTATTTTTAATATTTTTGGCAATTTTGGTATTGAATGATGCTAAACAAAACATACAGAAAATATTGGCAACACTAGGAAATGATTTAGTCTCTGTGTGACGAGACAATTTAAATGTATCCTTAAAACTTCAATTTTGTTCTTTTGAGCTAACTGAAAATGAAAATAATCAGGCGGTTAAGCAGGGGATATTGATGCGCATTACATAATAAAGTTACTCTATAATAGACCTAAATCCTGTCCCTCTTACTTCTCACATATGCTGCTCATTTTAGCTTAAAACTCATGTAACGTTTATCTTGACTTTCTTTCTCATTAAATCCAAACCCTTGTGTGAATCTCCTCGATGTGGCCCCTCTGTGTCTCTCTGAATCCTGCCATGTGATTGGTCGATCCACAGGAAGAAGCTCAGCCTTTTCTTGAGGCCCATGACGAGGTTCAAACCATTCACCTTCGATCATAAAAGATGAATTGGCCTCATGCTTCAAGTACAGCGGCTAATGTCTGTAAAGAGACAAGCAGCACATGATCCGACTGTTCACACTGTCCATAAGGAATGTGTTAGAACAAACATGTGCCTATAGGACTGGATCTGATTAAGAATACCAGGACTAAGCCAAGAATAAACAAACAAAAAATGTCTTACACAATACAGCAGTAAATTGTAGCAGAACTTAATGGTTTGTGTCGCTCAAATAAAAATGGAAAAGAGCTCAACTGTGACCTCAATCGGAATGTTAGTCTCTGTAGAAGTTTATAAATTACTAAACAAATGTCAATCTGAATTAATTCTTACATTTTAAAAGTGTTAAAGCTTGTAAGAATATAGCACATAGAGCTGGGTAAAAGTAAATACATTGTTCCCTCGCTCTATCGCGGTTCACTTTCCGCGGCTTCGCTGTTTCGCGGATTTTTTTTAGTGCAATTTTGTTTTGTTTTTTTACAGTGTGCGGCCCTATAGATGTGCGCTGTAAGCTGCTTTTCTCTCAAACTCACTGTTTGTGGACCGTATCACATCGCAGCATTCACAGACAGAAGCACAGAAGCTCTTTTATAAAACTTTAGACAGTTTGGATCATGCAGGGGAAGCTGACCTGACGCTCGGACGTTTCTCCAGGTGAGGATTTGACTCTTTGAGCTCGTAGTTACGAGGATGAGTTTGTTCACGCTGGAACGTCATTTGTGTAGTTCAGAGATGTGTTTGAGGAGTGTGTTGTGACTTCACTAGAGTCTGGATGTGTTTTGTGTCGGCTCTGGAGCCTGTGTGATCCGTGGCTCTGCGGTCGGCTGTGGAGCGCAGCGGGACGGGCAACGTGTCAAAAGCAGAGCAGGCCAACAACCACAGCACCGTCCCTCTTTAAGAGTCACAAAAACGACTCGCGCTGTTGAATCTCGCTGTGAATCGTGTTCAGCGCATTATTACCTGTACAAAAGACACAAAACATCAGAACCAGGCAGGTTATCAACTGAAAAATGTGGATAAAAGTGGAAAAAGACTAAAAGTATATTAAATGCCAGGCCAGTTGTTTTTGTCAAAAGCTGGTTCAAATTGTAGTGTTATTTTGATATTAATGATTAGATGTATTAAATTAGCATTAGCTGTGAAACACAAACACCACATAAACTTTAAAGTAAGAATAAGAGACTTGCTCACGTTACCAGCCAGTGTGACATTAGTCAAAAGATGAATCCGATGCTTTCTGTAGTATGTAACAAAAGTTAAGAATCCTTTATTGTGACATGGATAAGTGACGTGTTTCGACGCACCACATAAACTTTCTCTGGAGAAGTGTTTACCTCTTTTGTGAATCTCCCAATTAGATACTTTGTCCAAATGATCCAGCCTTAATTATATCTTGGTTAAAACCAAAGTGAAGCATCACATTACGTTAAATCTGATTCTCCGCTCCAGCCGCTCTTTATTGTCCTGTTCAGGTCCTATTGTTTAAGCCGGGCCCATCTGCTCCTCTGCGCCGTTATGATCCGTTTTCATTTCACGGCCTCCATCTTGGACTAAATCCAGATGTGAAATCCAGAGCCAGATCCAGGCCTGGTCCTGACAGATGGACCTGACTGTCACTGCAGGTTGTGTTGTGTTCAGGGGAAATGGGAATGTTTACATCGACAATAATGGACTGTGAACTTAAAGTGCGTATGACAGGTTAGATGACGTCTTTCAGTAAAACATGATGAATATTATAACATTTAAATTTTTTAGATTTCACTACACATTTTGCTTATTGTCACTCAATTGTTTTTTATGCACATGTGATTATTAAAAGTAAATAAAAGTGAGTAAGGGTCAGGCTTGCCTGGTAAAAAAATTCCAGGGACTCGATGTATAGGGATATATTGTGACGAACTTGTTGATAATACGCGTATCGATACAGGGAGGTGTATCAAGATACGTATCGAGATACTTGAACTGATAAAATGTTACACCTCTGACCCCGGACTACTTACTGCTTTAAGGCTGAAACTGTTGATCAGAAAGGGACTTTTCTATAGACACTTTTATCAAACATAAAAAATAGGGCTGGGCCATTAATAGAAAAATCGAGAGATCGAATTGAAGTGAATCGTCAATTATTTGGTAAATCGAAAGATCAAATAACAATTTTTTTGTAAGTAAAAATGTGTAGTTTGGAGCAAAAGTCAAACTTTGATATATGATTGATACATAGCTTAAAAGAATCTAATAAATGGGACATTTATTATAAAAGGTTTTGTTTCATTTATGTTCAAGAATGGCATTTTTTACTTGGTTTTGAAAAAAAAATTGTGATTATATTTTTTCCCAGATTGCCCAGCCCTATTTGTCATTCTACTTTACATTCTTAACATTGACTTTACGGAATCCTGCACTCAAAACATGTTGAAAACACTTTTTTTTACACTTTTTCTATAATATACTTTTATGTTTTGTATTGAGGGAATTGTATTCAGATATAAACATGTATCGGAATACGTATTGTATCGGAAGGTTCTTAGTAATACCATGCAACCCTAGTCTGCAGGCACGTTTGACAGAGATCAGCCAATCAGAGATGGGTAAAAACATATATGGCTGCCAACAAAAGAAAAATAAAAGTTTTGACTCTCTTTTATTTAATAATGAAGACGCACCAGGTCTAAAGTGAGGTCTTTAACCTGAGGTCAAACAGATAGAACCAGACTGACTTTATTCCTGCGTTAACTGTACTTTATGGTCTCAAAGCCTCAGTGTAAGTTCTGACCTACTTCCTCTGTTTCTGCCTGAAGAAATGTTTAATTAGCCTATTTTTACCATATGAGCAAACCAGAATAATAACCACACTAACAACAACAGCAGCTTCTTTGTGGAGGAGTTTTCAGTTTGAGTCGAATCCTGCTTTTTAAACACGTAATGCAAAGATTTTACTGTAACAGAAGATAAGCAAGGTAGACGACTGTGCTGTGTTTGGTAAATGTCTGAGAAATTAATGATTTCTTTAACACAGTATCGTAATGTTGTATTGTTGTAAACGTTATTAGGCTGCATTAAGGCGTTACTTGTGCTGCTTTGTGAAGTAGAATCATCAGTTTGTGATTCGGAAGGACACAGAAAAACGGTTTCTATTTGGAACCAACTGAAAACGTTCCAGAAACACTGCAACCAAAAACATGACTACTAATAATATGTGATGTCACAATCTTGAGCTCTAGTTGGGGTAGATAGCTTTTTGGTTGTAAATCAGTAGTATCCTCACTCGTTCCCTGTCCACACAATTACTACACAGTCCTGCCCTGTTCAGTGACTGGTCAGTGACTCATTCATCTGGTCTTTGGGACTGTCACGGCCCTTTTCGTCCCGGAAGACCCGATCCGTCCGGAAGTTCCCTTTTTTTCTAAATAAAACGTAAATGAAGTGCTGTTTTTGGTTCTTTTTTTAAACACATAATACTATCGTCCTCCAGAAGCCCTATATTCATTACCCACAGCCGTTATTTGCCTTTTAGCAGTTTATCTAGTGTAATACAAGAGTTTGATATTTCCGTTCAACTCTTGAACGCATCATCACACGTGACCTTAATTAAATTTTTGGCGATTTCTTAAACAACACTTTTCGTTTTTTGTTCATAAACAGTAAAATAATTCACAAATAAAGACTGTACATTATTATTTTTAATGTGTGCATGCTCTAATCACACTTCCGGACGGATCGGGTCTGCCGGTATGAAAGGGGCTGCAACAGGGACACGAAGCGCACTACTTTCAGCTGACCACGGGTCACGTGACTCTTCCCCTCAAGTTAAAATAACTTTTGTAATAAATAATGATTGATCAAGTCTTTCTGACTGTTGTGGATACTAATCATAATACAAGTCTGGTTTAACTTAGACAATGCATTTAACTGCAAACAGACTGGATAATTAATTGTTTACAGCCCAAACTAAGGTAAGCTAGTGCTGTAGTTCTTTAGTCGATTAATCGGTCGACCAAAACGTTATTAGTCGACTAATTCTTTTATTTAGATTATATTCAACAGTAACAGAATCATTGGTCTGAAATGCCTCTCACGTAATAATATAGTCTTTTTAACAAGGTTTCTTGCAGAGATGTCACAATACCCGACAATAACCTGATTTTGATACTAAGGAACAGACTTCTCTTTACCAATTTCGATACCACAATGTGAATGTTCTTTCAAGAAAGTCAGATTTTTATACAATGGACTGACATTTTAAACACAAAATCCAAGTTTATGATCATACATTTTAGTTTTAAACCAGTTTTAATGAAGCTCAAGATTATTTTAAAACTTTTCAGAAAATTAGATCTTGTTTTTTTCTTTTTTTGCTGAAAATACTAGTTTTTGTTCCATTTTTTGTCCCATCAATGTTACTGTAGTTGTTCAAATGAGTATCTAATTTCGACACCAGTTTTAGCGTTAATTTGCTATATTTTGGACAACTTTACTTTTAGCTTCACAGCCTTTGTCCCGCCCCCTTTTTAGTCGATTAATCGGTCAATGGGACATGTCTTTAGACGATCAAGAATTTCTACAGCCCTATTGACCCTATTTTGTCCCGCCCAAAATGCACTTCCTGTTTAGCTCTATTAAGGTAGCTAACGTATTTGTTTGTCTGTCTTGTGGGGCAATTTTAATTAAATATAATAACAGTTAAAACAAACCTATCGACTGAAATCTACAGGCTAAATGCAGCTAAACAGGATGTGCACGTCCCAGTGAGTTTAAGGAGCCGAATGCTGCTCTCTGATTGGCTGAGCTTGGGCGGTCTTCTCCAGTTTCACTTTGCTGATTATAGAAAGATGTTTATCGACCATAATTGCAACCAAAAATGAACACACGTCGATATTAACCATGTGTCGCAGGATTTACAAGAGGAAGTTGTCAAATTTAAACCTAAATCATGTTTGCAGTGTGAAAATCTGCAGTGTAGTCGTACATTTGAGAGTTTTCTTCCAGATGTAAGACTACTTCACATTTCCTGTCCTGTTTACTTGCCGGCTGTTAAACTGTGAGAGCTCAGCGAGGCCTGGATTGAGGTCTAAATTTAGCGCATTCTTCTGAGTTGCAGAATCAGATTAATATGATGATGTTGTTGTTGGGAAGATATCGCCGTTACCTGTCTGCGCACTAAAAGCTTTTCAAATGGACAGAAATAGCTCTAAAACAACCCAAACAGTAAACAGATGCTACAAACTGGGTTAAAATACTTATGTTTGGACATTCTTGTTAACTCGGGTCATTGTGTCTATTCATTTTCTAGTGTAAATGGTAAAATAATATACGTATGATGTGTGTTGACGATTCTGGTTTCTAGAATTCATCATGATTATTTAATTTGGGTTGTGATAATTAATAAAGCATTAAAAATTTACAAAAAAAATAACAACCAGTATACAATAAAAGCATAAATAATCAATTTTAAATAGTATGAAATCAGAACATTAAATCTTAAGCGTTACTAACTTTATTCTGTGATTTTTTTTAATTATAATAAATGGTTGCATAACTCCAATTGCAAGGTTCAGTGAAGGAAAAACATTTTTTTTTCTGTTAATTTTTTTATTCTCCGAAGATTTAATGACACTGCATTTTAATCTAATATAGTGTCTGAGATAAACTTAACATTATCGTATATACAGTGATGTTTGTTGATGTAAAGTCTGTGTCATTTTTAGACTATGAACAGTGGTGATCACTGCATAAACTTGACTTTGTGTGTTGTCAATAGTTTGCATTGATTATGATGATGTCATAAAGCCAGATGGTGGGAAAGAGACAGTTTCTTTTCGATAACATTATACTTTGCAAACTTTAACTCTGAGTGATTAGATTCATTCACTTTTTATGCTTTAGGTCCTAAAGTGACGTCGACTGATAATTCTCCTAAAGTTTAGGAGAATTATCAGTCGACGTCACTGCTCATGTCGCCTGCAGAAAGAGTCTCTGTCCGTCTAGTTTGCTGGGGAAACTTCTTTATTACAAACAACAAAATAGGAGGTGAGGCTGTTTGGATCAAGTTTGAACTGGTCTGACGGATGTTTGGCTCCTGAAGCTTGCGACATTGTTTTTTTCCTTGTTCTTATACTCGCCTAAATGCGACGTGAGTTCGTTGTAAAGACGAATTTCATTCACAAATGTTGATTTAGCAGCATAATTTTTGTTTTCACACAGTGATAAACTCTTGTAGTTACTGACAACAGCACTGGCGAGGGTAGTTGCTACAGCTTGTGACAGTCAGCCGCGGCTCTTTGTCCCATTAGGTTGTGCACACAATGCCCGTGTTGAGAAACAAATAATCCTTGTTTATAACAACAACAAAAAATATATTTAAACATCATTTATTTTAGCTGTCAATTAGGTGTATTAAACATTATTAGCAGCTGTGATGTCACATGAAAGCAGCCTATTCAAATATGAAGCTTGTTTCTTTTGTGGCAGAGCAGATAGCGCCCTGGCCGCAAAGCAAGAAGGTCACGTGGAGGTTTCTGTGTGGAGTTTGCATGTTCCTCCCCGTGTCTGGGTGGTTTCCCTCGGTTTCCCCACAAACTGATAACATGCAGGTTAGGGAACACTTGGTGGTGGTCGGAGGTTGAGGCGCCAGGTGTTTAGGCGAATCGTCTCTGCTGAGCTGCCCCAGGGCTGCTGCTGTCACTGAGTGGGGAGGGGTGTTACTGTGTGAAGCACTTTGTCTGTGTAAATGTGCTATATAAAAAAATCATTCATTTTGCCCTTTCTGCTTTTTTACAGCTCCATTTGATGTCATGACGAGAACCCGACCTTCTGTCTGCTGACTTCAAAAATTATCTTTATTTCTTGGATTATTTTTTCATTTCAACCTCTTTCTACATCAGCCATGTTGGATTGAGACAAATTACCCAAACACTGTGGATTAGCTTTGCTTTTCAGCTTCTTTTTGTGGTTTTTGGATTATGTTTCACGTCTGTTTTGCTACGATGATGAACTGAGAGCCTGAGTTGACACGGACGGAGCCGGTAGAATCGTGTGTTAAAGTGAGTTTTAAAGGCGTTCGCTTGAGCTTGGCGCTGGACCAAAGATGACCAGTCTGTTCAGGAGGAGCAGCAGCAATGGAGGGTCCAGAGGAGGAGCTCATCTCAACAACAGCCGGCCGAACAGACAGGTCAGACTCACACAAGAACGCTGAAAATATACAGGTTTTATAAGCACCTTCTAGTGCTTATGGTTTTTGAGGTGGACAGTTTTAGATGAAATAATCATAGACATATAAGGAGTAGACACTGCATGTCTACTAAATCCAATGGGCGCTGACGAGAAATACGGCGGACCACGCTGGGACCCTGCAGCAGACCTCACAGCGGTTTAAGCTCGATGATTGGACAAGAGAAAACACAGACTCAGGCGAAAACCAGACGGAAAAGAGCAGATAGAAACATGAAATAATGTTCCTCACCAAACGCCGACTTGATCCTGTGACAAACTGCCACATTTCCACCGATGAAAACTTTCTTTGTTGCTTCGAATGACTTAAAAAAGCAAAGCTAGCGCATTAGCATCAGCTGTTTCCAGTTTGTAGAGGCAAAATACTGTAAAAATAATAGTACATTTTGTGCGTAATGTGTCCAACATAATCCAACCTCAGTGTGTTGAATAAAACAAGTTTAAAAAAAAGTAACAATAAACTGGAAGTAATTTCAGCCTGACCCTCGTGTCACAGCGCCAGAGACTTTAAATTATTACACATCTTTTTGTGAATCACTCAGATTGACGCAAAGAAGAAAAAGTATAATTCAGGTACATTTTCTTTTTCATTTATTTAAGAAAGCAGGAACCTGGACCTGCATTAGAAACGCTCACCATCATTAACATAAGCGGCCCAAACTTCTCCAAAGTGAACCAGTCTGAGGGGCCCAGGCTAATGGAAACATGATTATAGTTTTTCAGCGCTTATTCCCAAGTTCCCAAGCTTCTCGTTTGTGGGCTTCGGGTGCATTTAACCATTAAAATCATGTGTGAACTTGTCATTTGCCTACCCACATGTGAAATTTGAACTTTTGACCTGGACTTAGGTTTCAATTTCTGCCATGTTGCCAACTCACTTATGTAATTTTGCTTTCCATAAAGACGCTAACCTCTTCATGTTTAATGTATACATAATGTTTTAGTGCAGTCTGACTGTGGTCTTTGTGGTCCCAGGTGCGTCGTCTGGAGTTTAACCAGGCCATGGAGGACTTTAGGACCATGTTCCCCACCATGGACTACGAGGTGATCGAGTGTGTGCTCAGGTCCAATAATGGAGCTGTGGACGCCACCATCGACCAGCTGCTGCAGATGAGTCTGGACGGACACGGATCAGACGACAGCTCCGACTCCGACGACAGCATCCCTGCAGAGGTGAGAGCGAGAGAGGGAGAAGGGAGGGAGAAGGGAGGGAGAGAGGAGAGAGAGAGAGGGGAGAAAGATGAGCGAGAGCGAGAGAGAGAGGAGAGGAGAAAGGGGAGAGAGAGAGAGGGACAGGGAGGAGGGGGAAGGGAGAGAGAGAGAGAGAGGAAGGGAGGGGGAAGAAAAAGAGGGAGAGAGAGAGAAGAGACAGGGGAGAGAGAGAGAGAGAGAGAGGAAAGAAAGAGAGAGAGGTGAGAGAGACAGGAGAGAGAGGAGAGGAGGGTGGAGAGAGCGAGGGAGAGGGGTGGGGAGGAGGGGGAAGGTAGAGAGAAGGGAGAGGAGAGAGAGGAGTTTGGGGAAGGGAAAGATAGAAAAAGAGGTGGGGGAAGGGAGGTAGAGAGAGGAGAGAGAGGGGAAGGGTGGGGGAAGAGAGAGAAGAGGGGTAAGGGAGAGAGAGGGGGAAGAGAGAGAGGAGAGAGAGGGAAGGTAAAGAGACAGGTGAGAGAGAGAAAGAGAGAGATGAGTGGAGAGAGTGGGGGGTTAAGAGGGGAGAAAGAGGGGAAAGCAAGAGAGAGGAGAGGGGGAGGGAGAGAGAGGGGGCAGAGAGAGAGAGAGAGAGAGAGGAGATTTACAGAAATGTTCATTAATATGCACTGTCACTTTCACAAACAAATACATGAATACTGTAAAAATACTGTAAAGGTGCCAAAAATGTCAGAAAAATCAATAGTTTATAGCTTCAAGATTAAGATTTTCATTTCGAACAAAAGTTTGACAACATCCATTTAATCACATTGTTACTCTACCTAAATCTCCTCACAGCTTCAGTTAAGCTCTGTTTCCAAATAAAACCCTCACGAGGTTTTTCTAATTTTAGCCTGTTCTCTTTGACTCCAGTGTGTGTGATGCGTTGTTTTTTTCTTCTGCTTTTTCAGATTCTGGAGCGGACTCTGGAGCCGGACAGTTCAGACGAGGAGCCGCCCCCGTTTACTCTCCTCCGGCCTACGACATGCACATCTACGACAGGAAGTACCCCGAAGCCCCGCCCACTCCTCCCCCGCGGTGAGATACAGGAAAAAATGAATGGACTGAGATTTTAACCATGATTTGCTCTTTGTACATACACTTTTTGAACAACGCATATTATACCAAGTACCAGATTTTCCGGACTATATGTCGCTTCGGAGTATACGTCGCAAAAGCCCCAAAATGCATATTTTAGAAGAAAAAAACGTACATAAGTCGCACTTTTTGGGGATATTAATTTACGTAATCCTGCACCATAAACAGACGCGGGACACGTTTTTCCATTCTGCTCCTGTCTGAGCTTTTCTCTGACATGGAGATGCAGAGGCCAAGGACCGCTGACGTGAGGCAAAACTACAGGGTGCAGATCAAAACATGACTAAACTCTGCATTAATCAGCTCTTATATTCTCACTAAATCATCTGCAATGAGCATTTTGTCCATTTGACATTAAACAATCGCGATGTGACTTACCTGGCTGCAGCAAGTTCCACACATCTCTTTCCGCTAAATCCACTGCCACTTTTTGTTGCCCAAACTCCATTTCCACCTATCTGTTCATATACAGCAGTCCTTCATCATTTATTCCTCTGAAAAGTTACTCCCCACGCTGTTTCTGCCGTAGATCTGCGAGTCCTCCGCGTGAAATAAGGAAATCCAGGTGCAGCAAGTTTTCGTTGTTTACCAGCCACCACCAGACAAACATCAGTGTTTGTCTTTAAAGCGGTCAAAACAGCTACTCTTCTTGAAATCAGATCGAATCAAATCTCTCTGTCAAGTTATTTTCATTGAATGGAGCCCAACGCGGTCTCATGAGCGTCAGTGGAGTTCTTGAGACTGCAGCCTCCAGGTTTGCAGTTTTATAAATGTACGCACCTTGGAGGCAACAGTGTCACGCCTCACTGACGGAACAGCAGCAAATGAAATGGCATTTTGTCCTCGTTTGAGAAGCAGGGAGCCCTTGAGTCCGATCGGGACCCGTAATATATTAATAGTTATTAACAAATTCACATTTATTTGACATAGATAAGTCGCACCTGAGTATAAGTCGCCCCCCCTGCCAGATGATGAAAAAAAGCGCGATTTATAGTCCGGAAAATACGGTACTTAGAAAAAGACCAGCCTATTTTATAAATACTGTAGAGACGTAAGAGCCTCGCTAAAAGCCATATTTGAGTTTAAAGGAGACCTATTGTGATTTTTCTGTATATTTAGGAAGAAACTATGACATAAGTACATCAGTAATTCATATTTTGATCACTGCAAAACACACAAACTAGCTAAAGCAGATTAGAAATAGACTTCCTGTTCAGAACTGCAGAACTGTTAAGCTGTTTGTCAGAGCGTGTAAAACGTGCAGGGCGCGATTTGTCAAAAAACCAGAAGACGGGATGGAAATAGAGCTGTGCAATATATTGAATTTTAGATAATATCGTGAATGTGGTTTTCAAGATCTCCAAAAATGGAATATCAAGTATGTATGTTGCCACAAAAAGAACCCTGTAAGAATAGAAAATAGAGAAAATGATGCCAGGAACTTTCAACTTTGGATATAAATGTAATATGTCTGCACTTCCGTGATTCATTTACACATTTCACTTGTACTCCAGACCAATAATACTTCACACAGATGTTTGCAGCTTTATTCGATTGATTTAGCTGTGAAACATGTGTCTTTGCTCGTTTTCCTAATATTTATCTTCAAAAATTGTCAAAATAGTGGATTTAAAAAAATGTGCTCATAATAATGATAATTTGCTACACTTACTTAATGCTAATTTCTTTGTTGCAGGTTTGAAGCTCAGCCGCCTCCAGGGCATCAAAAAGTCAGAAGTTACAAAAACTGGAATCCTCCTCTTCTGGGAAATCTGCCCGACGACTTCCTGAGGATTCTCCCGCAGCAGCTCGACAGCATCAAGGTAACTGTGTCAATTTACTGACATTTTATTGTGAAGCTACTCGGATCAATAAAACTGCAAACTAAAAAGATTTAGAAGAAGCTTTTGTTATCGATCCCTACAGTACTGCGCTTATAGACCAGTCCCAAAGTTTGGGTCTTCGGGTATTTTAACAGAGTTCTGGTAAACTTTAATACATGATCTTCACATACAGTAAATGCTGCCCTAATGCCAGGTTCCAAGTGGCATGGCTTGTCTCCAGAGGGATTATCGGTCGACGTGACTTTCCGCTCTACTGCGCATGTTGCCTGCAGAAAGATACAGTGTCTGTCTAATTGGCTGGGGAAACTTCTTTGATAAAAAAGTCTGGCATCACGTTTGGCTCCTGAAACTTGAGACAGTGTTTTTCTCTGCGTTTTTTTTACTCATATTAATGTAACGTGTACGAGTTGTAAAGACAAATTTTATTCACAAATGTTGATTTAGCAGCATAACTCCAAACATAAACGTTACATTCACGTGAGGCAAGAAAAACACTGTCTTGACTGTGGATCTTTATGCATCACTTTGACTCAGACAGTCTGAACTAAAGACGCTGCTCATTCAGACTAAGCGGTCAGTCTATTAAATGTTTTCGTGATGTCTGCACATTTGTGCTTTAGTTTGTTATATGTAGGACATTTAAATAGACTCTGTAGTCTAACTTCTGTCTCAGTTATTAGTCGCTTAAGCACAGACTCCACTTAAAGCTGCAGCGCGTTTTCTTCACTTAGATTTTAACATCCGTACATTTTGTTTCATGATTGACGTTTCCTCACGTTTGAAGTCCGCAGCTCGTTTGTTCTGATTGGTCAGTTTTGCTCTGTGAATGTGCACGGCTTCATTGAGTAAATCCAGGGTTAACAGATCCAGTTGTGAACTCGTTTCGTAGGACAGCTTATCCAGAGCGACTCATGTCTGGGTAAGAGAAACCTATTCAGGATAAGTCCAGCGACGTTCGTAGTACTGGGCTCTGGCAACTGTAGCATCAAAATCATTTGGATTTGGATCACTTTATTCATCTCCATGTCTTTGTATCAATGTTTGATTCAATATATTTCCGTAAGTTCACATTTGCCGTTGCAGTTGCAGCATTGAGTGACAAAACATTTAGCTTTTCCCCCGCAGAGGTTCGTTAGTAGGCGTGGCCTCTGATGCCGACTGTATCCACCGCACCAAAACAGAATCATCCAGTTCTATTCAATTTAAATTACACTTTTTTCTTTTTTGTTTTGCAGAGTTCACAGAGCAGCCTGTCTCAGCCCTCTTCCTCCTCCTCGTCCTCTGTGTCCTCAGCGGGACAGTGGACAGCGCCCCCCGGCTCTGCCCCTGGTACTGCGGCCTCAAACGGCACAGCGGCTTCTGAACAGGACAAAAAACTCAAGCAGTATCTGGAGGACGAACGCATCGCTCTGTTTCTCCAAAACGAGGAATTCATGAGAGAGCTGCAGCGGAACAGGGAGTTTCTCATCGCCTTAGAGAGAGGTAAGACGACGCTTATTTGTTTTTAATTTGAAAAGTATGGTGTTTTTTTACCGACAGGAACCAAATGTTTTATCGTGTTCAGGATTAATTCAGGTTTTCTCAGCTAAACCAGCACAAGAGCTTTTTTTGTAGAGGTTAAAACTGCCATATTCTACAAAAGTGGCAAGTTATAATCCATCTTATTTCACTCCGCCCACTTTTTTTGGAAGCTCACTTTGGGTCAGCTCCACCCCTGTTCATTTCATTGACGTAACCTGCTGAGAAGACTTGCTGCAATCAAATATTTCAGGTAGTTGTTTTTTTTTTCCAAATATACTATGGTCATGTACACCAACAAAAAAGCAATGCATATTTTCTCTGGATCGCTTGAAAATCCCGTTGAAGTATTTAAAAAATTGTTTGCCAGTGAGATCTTTGTGATAGACAGCGATTAGCTTAAGTTACATTAGCCACAAACAAACATCAAATGTTGTAATGATCACACACAAGACATATACACTTGCTGTACCTTGTTGTACAGCAAGTACAACAAGTATCTAATATCTAATTGTCTTGAGATTAGCATACAAGGTAGCGCAGCTACAACAATAACTACCTTCTTCTTCTTGTTTATCTCTTTTATGGAGCATCTGAAACACTATTTATTACACCAGCACTATTTGTGTGACTCACCACCCATGTATTTGACGTGTTTTGCCGACAGCTGGTGACAAAGAAGGCACAAGTTGTGTAAAAGAGTGTAGCTAAAAGGGATAAGCAAGAGGGTAGCTAATGCTGTAGCCGCACTATCTTGTAGGCTAATCTTAAATAGATACACTGACAAGATACACTGCAAGTCCTAAGTCTTCAAACAAGATATAGCATGTGTATATGTCCTGTGCGTGATCATTACAACATTTGTGGCTAATGAAACTTAGGCTAACCACTGTCTATCGCAAAGATCTGACCCGGCAACCGATTATGTAAATACTTTAACGGTCGTATTTAAGTGATCCAGAGAAAATATGCCTTGCTTATTTGTTGGTGCACATGACCATAGCATTTTTGGAAAAAAAAACTGAAATATTATTTTGCAGCAAGTCCTCTCTGCAGGTTATGTCAACGCTCCAGGTTACGGGGGAGGAGCATTGTATGGAACGGTAGAAAAAGTGAGCGGGAGAAATAAGGTGGATGATACCGTCATGTCAAAAACATGCCCAAAGTTGTGTTTTGGTGGATTCACAAACTAGTAATCCTGCTTTTTAGGTTGTCTACATTTCCAAACTTGAAGATGCTGCATTCCCCCCAGGGTTTCTGCAGTGTCTTAAAATATATAACCAGAAAAGTTTGAATTAAAAAAATATAAATTTGCCTTTGTAGGTCTTAAAAATGTTTGCACAGGTCTTGTATTTGTTAATGAAGCAATTTCTGTCTTATTTCCCAATCTATGTCTATGACCTGTGGGAAATTCTCATTAATATTCTCAAGATTATAACTGGTGTTATATATTCTTCTACTGCTATTTGGTTGATGGAATAAATGGACTGTTCAGTTGCAGACCACTTTAATTAAAGTGGTTAATTAAATCCAAACACCTTTTGAATATGGATTTGTTTTTTCACTGTATGGTAATTTTAGTTTGACCTATTTTAATCCTGTTTTGGAACTTTTATCTCATTTTTGTGTTTGCTTTTCTCAAAGTTGCAACTTAAGCTTTTTCTGTTTCTGTTATCAGAATATATTTGCCCAAGAAAACATGAGCTGAGCAGCAATAATTCTCCATTAGACTATTACTTCTTTCTATGTAGGAATTTTTTACTGAGTTTAAACTTGGGATGTAATGATATTATTGATGATATCGTGGTATTATATTGCGATACAAAAATGGTCACGATTGTGCAGTGAAGTGCGTCCTTCAAAAATATGTCTTGTGTTCAGAACATTGACACACATTTTATGCAAGCTTTCATCAAAGTCTAAATATTTTAACCTGTTATGCACCAAAGTAGCAATTCTGCACCAAGTCATTTCAGACTCTGACTCTCTAGTCTCCAGATTCTCAGTTTCTGATCAGTTTGCTTGGAAACTGAATATAATAACACTCAGAGATATCAGTTTGGATTCTCCAGATGAAAGTTTATAGTTACTTTATTTACTGAACTTGATTTCAAATTAACAATTCTGGCACCTAAAGAATTAATTAGGACTGGGCGATATGGACAGTTTATCTTGATATATTTTTTAATATTCACGACATACATCATAATATCTTTAAAATTACATTTTTCATGTGACATTAATTTTGTCTATACCCACAGCCTGCTGACTGAATATATTAACTTTGGTGATGTCTTTTACAAAGTAAAATTAAATGAAACAAAATTATATTGTATAGTTTGTCTATTACAACAAATCGTAGTTTTTGATCCTCTCATTCTCTTTATGACTTTTCTTTGTAACTGTAGCTGCTTTTCATCAGTTTTATCAGCTTCTTTTACCTAAAATTACATTATTTCAATATTTACGACATGGACAAATTCATATCTTGTCCAGTTAATATCTCTATACGATATATTTCAATTAAGGCCTAATTTTATTAAACGAAGAAGAAAAGAAAACATCTCTATAACCTTATATATGATGAGAGAATAATTTAGTCTGGAGCCCTGATGTTGGACTCGGTAAAGGAATCACTTAATGATCAATTATAATGAAAGGAAAAAATGGCTTTAATGTTTAATATGTAAACATAATCTTAATAATGAGGACTCTCTGTAATATTGTGTCATTGAGATAAATATCGTATTGTGAGCTTGATATAAATAAATATTGTATCGTGGGATTTGCATATGGTTACATCCTTAGTTCAAACTGGATGGAATTACAGCTGCTTTTGAAATTGGCATTTGTAAAACATCTATTATTTTTCTTGGACAAAACCATATTCCCCAGTCTCGACCATCATTTGTCTGATAATGACATGAGCTTTGGTGTTTTTACATTTTTGTGCTTTACAGAAATGTGTCTCAGCCCAACTTTAGTCATTTATAGATTTGAACGGTTGATATCAAAGTGTTTACTCTCTCGGATCTGTGATATCGATCAAGAGAAAACCACTGGACCGGCCTCTGTCTTTAGATGTTGACACAGAATTACTAAATGTATCATAATTCTCAAGTATAAGCAGCACAACGTACTTTAAGTCAATTGACACAAAATGTGACTCAAAAAGGTTGTGTTTCATTGGTGATACGTTTAGCTATAGTGCATTTTCAGTCGGTGAGTTCATTTTAACCTCCAAATATTGCAAACTGTTAAAGATTTTGCAACCCTTTGAATAACTCCAGACATTTGGGGCCTCATTTACAAACTCTGGTGCCAAATACAAGCATAAATGGATTTTCCAATAGTTTTGTGCCAATTTTATTTGCTAAATCAACAATCATGTGATGTCTTCTGAGATATACAAATAAGTTGAATTGAAAATAAATGCAAGGGATGCACCGATCCGATACTAGGATCAGATATCCAGGAAATTTTCTGGATCAGGTATCGGTACAGCTGATATCACGGCATTACTGCCTGTTGATTAAGAATGTCTCATAATGTTTGACATTTTATTCAGATTAAATTGTTAAATTGTGACTTGCACTGTAAATAGTAGTAACATAACATTTTATGACCAAATGTCTTATGTTTTGATAAGAAAATTAAGGTATTTCAGTCCTTACACTAGTATCCGTTGATATGGGGTATCTGCTGATACTTAAAACCAAAGTATCGGAATCAGTGTCAGAACAGAAAAAGCTGGATCGGTGCATCACTAACAATGCAGAGAGAACACTAGTAGTCAATAGAGGAATAACTAAGACCATGCGCTAGGACAAAGGGCAGAATAAATTAGGGATGGGACAATATATGATAGTATCGCTAATCGCGATTATTAGGGCGTTAATTAAATAATCGTGGCGTTTTTTCATAATCGTGATAATCGTACTTGACGATAATCGCAATTATAGCAGCAAGCACATGCCTGTGGCTTCATAAGAGCATCTAAAATGTGACTGCTGTGAACTCAGTAAAGCTGTATTATGATTAAACAAAGAAAAGGTTCATGTGTTAAAGTTAATTAATGACTCTGAGACAAAGTTAGTAGATTTTTGCTCAACATTGTAAACATTTGTTCACTTTGAATCATTATCGATTGTACTTAGACCAAAATACAATAAGTATTTGTTCAAACACATACATATTGTGCCCTAATAAATATTTCAGTGATTTTGAATCTGTGCACTTCTGCGTTTAGTAAATTATTGTGATAATATCGTTAATTGCGATTATTCTGGTCACAGTAACCATGAGTGCAAATTTTAATATTGTCCCATGCCTAGAGCAGATAGAGTTTAAGTCTGTAGAGCCAGAGTCCATTAGCAGAGGGAAACAGCTCGTCTAGCAGGACCAGGACAGGCTAGTTCAGGAAAGGGAGGTGGGGCTGGTGTCCAGGTGGAGCGTGGGTGCAGGTTAATGAATGAAATAATGCCCTAAAAACACATCTACATCAGACAACAACAAAATTAACACTTTTCTTATTACTGTTGAGTTTGCAAAAGTTATTGTCACTTTAAGCTGCTGATTGTTATAACTGAACAAATCTTGATCTCTGTTGCATTATTCAGTATACTTTGATAATTATTCTAAATGAGACAGAATATGGTCTGCATGTGGTTTTCTCTAAACTAAACTCATCACACGCTGCTGCTCATGATGTGCTCTGTCTGTTTTAGATCGGTTGAAGTTTGAATCAAAGAAATCTCGCTCTCATGCCTCTAGTGTGGACAGCTCAGGTAGAAAAACCCACTCACCTGCTGTATTTCTGCTTCTGCTGCTTTTGCTTTGTGTCTCTATGTCTGTCTGAAGGTTGTTTCTTCGAGGTTTGAGGGTTTTGCGAGTAGGACTGTAACTCATCTGCTTTCCTTATGATTCTGCAGCTCTACTTGAAACCTCTCAAACCCAGTCTTTTTGTTTCTGGTTACAAACTTGTGTCTGTTTTTTTTTTTTAAGGGGAACATTACTCAGCCGAGGCCGTGTCAGACGACGCTCTCTTCAGGGACAAGCTCAAACATATGGGCAAATGTAAGAAGTATTTACATCATAAAACTCTGATATGAAGCTATTATCTGATAGCTTTTTATTGTAGCTTAACTTTAAATGTGGTGGACTCAAACTTAAAAATGTATTGTTTTTCTAAAATTTTGAACTAGTGCCACTGCCACCTCATGTGCTTTTGGTCTATCACGTTAAAGCTCACAGCAGTTTTCATGTCATTCCTCAATTTTAATCCGTGGAGAATTTGGGGTCTTGTCTACACTTGTCCAAGCTCAGGCGTTTCAAAACAAATATTTCACCTAAACCACACATGAATCCACATGAAGCAGGGGTTTCAGGACAATAAAAATGAGTATTTTCGAAACCAGGTCCCAGAGTGAAAAGATTTTAAAACTCCGGTTTAGCGTCTCCGCACTTACGCTGTATCTGCCGGACCTTTATATTGCCTTTATATCACTGCACCATAAACCACAGAAGACAGAGAAACATTAAATAAATCCACTACAATCTCAACTTCGTTTTGAAGGAAACTTTGTCAAAATATTCCAAAGAATCTGAAGCATAAATCCACTTTCTGTGTCTCTTCTGTAGAATATAGAATGTTTTATCAGTTTAAAAGAATTCTCTGCTAGGTTTCTGTTTACATTCAGCAACTTTTCTGCGACGCTCAGTGTCAAGTCTTCCTCTAGTTTTGTTACTTTCTTTGTCAGTGTCACAGCGCCACACTCTGGTCAGTCTCTGGCATTACACCGACTTCAGGCCGGTTTACTGATTCATGTGGACTCTCACAAATCGTAAGACAGCTCCAAGTTTATGCAATATGTTTTTAAAATTATCGTCTTCGTGTGGACAAGGCCTGAATCAAAAGCCGATGTACGCAAACCCAGAAGCTTCTGCACAATTGCATAAATTTTGGTCTCTGTTTACGTCAATACCTACTTACTAAGACATCAGGCCTCAGAGGATCTTTTAAAATGTATTTTATTTTATAGTTTATCACTACTTCCTTGTGCTTTACTATGAAAATATTGTACCATTTAACCAAATAAACAGCAAATTCAAGCAAAAAAGAGCTACAAATATGCACAATAATCAGTTGTATGCATTTTACGTTGTTGTTATTGCCGCTACCCAACCTCTACCGGTCCCTGGAAAAGAAAATTGTCACTGTACCGGTCCTTACAAGAAAAAAGGTTGGGGACCACTGACTTAGAAAAAGGAAGTTTGTATTAATCTAAATAAATTATTTTTGCACCTCAGTGAAATTCCAACATCTCACAAAATGTATTAATTAAACTGTGTGTTTTGTTTCCACAGCAACCAGAAAGAAGCTTTTTGAAATCGCCAGGACGTTTTCGGAGAAGACGAAGAGAAGAAAATCTAAACGAAGAACTCTTCTAAAACACCATTCGTATCCTTTTACTAAAACATGTAGTTTAATAGTAACTGACTGCGACTTTGGCTCATTTCGAACTAAATTCATCTAGTTGGCTGAGTATACAAAATAGGGGGAGAGCTAGCTGTTTCGATCTGGTCTTAACCGATCTGATGTTTTTCTCTGCGTTTTGTCACTCACCTGAATGTACTGTGTATTAGTAAAGACAGATTTCACTCACAAATGTTGATTTAGCAGCACAACTTGTGATAAACTCTTGCAGTTAGCTGACAACAGCGCTGGTTAGTGTTGCTGTTACAGCTTGTGTCAATCAGCTGCAGCTCTTTCTGCTATTCCCCTATTGATAAACAAATATTGCTTCTATTAAAACTTAACCACTGTCCTTGTAAGATTGGGCACAGCCAACTCTACAGCAAATCTCCTCGACGACGTTGACGCAAATCCCTGTGGTGAGTCGCAGTTTTACCTCATCATTTTTAGACTTTTGCCTCGTTTTCTACCTGATAAGGTTTTGCATTTCTTTAAGTAACATTTTTCAGTAATTTCAATGACACATACAATATTATTCAAGCGAGCAGCAGATTTGACCTTTTGTTGCTGGATGATTATATACAGTAGGCCCTACAAAACCTTTGAATAATCACAAGTAAACAAAAACAAGTGGAAGGGATAGGTGGTAGGTGGGAACAGGATGTTTTTGAGCATTGGAACATCAGCTACAGGACAATACAATATCCTATATTTGCCGTCCAGCTGTGGCCAATAGTCAATATTTGCCGGTCCGGATCATTTTCCTCAACGCGGTTATGCTGCTTCCTGGTTAGCATACCTTCCCCTAATAATTAAACTTAACCAAATTAACTTAATCTATTCATAATCCTAACCTTACCCAAATCCATTAAGTAAATATTTTAAAATATAAACTATTGCCACCAGTGCAAAGTGATGGTGTATGGCATAACTGGGTTGGAGAAAAAAACAGGCTTGCCATTGCAAATATTTGCATTTTATATTTCCTCCAGGAAGACATTATGTTCTTTTAATTTTTGTGCACCGACTCGAGAATAGCTCTCCTGAGAAATTCTGCTTTTTGATTTTATATATGGCAGTGTAAATGTGAAAAAGATTTACATAAGAGAATGTAATAACTAAAATGGTTCTGGATTGCATGGATTGACACAAAAACTTCATGGATTTATGAAAACTCGTATAAACTGATCCTTAGACTTATGTAAACATGTTTTTGAGTGTGTTTCTGTTTTGACCAGAAGAGGGCGCTCAATCAAGACGAGCCGCGACTCAGGAAGAGACAGAACCTCGTCCGGAGCCTGAATCATGGTACGACTTTTATCACATTTTTGCATGTTTTCTTTATTATTTTACCTACAAAAATTGCTAAGTATGACTTCAAGCTTCACCATGAAATCCAACAAGTTAACAATATAATTACAGGTTTTTCTAGATGTTTTTAACACATAACGCGTCCTTTAACAGTTTTCTGACTACCGGTATGTTTAGAAATGCGGAAGTCTTGTTATTTGTTATTGTTGAGGTGGAGTTTAGCTGCTGTAACTTCCAGGGTTTTTTAAGTGCTCAAAGTTCTGCTCAGATTCTTTCCACCAGAACCACCCTTTCCTTCCATGTAATGATTACACTGCACCTCTGTTCACTGCAAAACACGAACACAAATATGTACAGGAGGTGGAGCGAGAGACGTTATCTGCTTTTTGTGGTGAAAATTATTGTTTCTTTTTATTAATACTGTCACGTCCCCTTTCGTATCGGAAGACCCGATTCGCACCCTTAGCTTTACTTCTTTTACATTTTTTTCTTTGTATTGAAATTTTAATTAAACACAGACGAAACTAAACAGTTAAACACAAAATTCCCTCACAGATCACAGATAAATGTGCCGTTTTGGGCTTTCTATTGGCAAACTTTTGCAAGATACTTTCATAAATATCAATATAAAGAAATAATATTAACTGTACACTTACAAATAATGTGTTTAAAAGTGTTTAAAAGACGTAATTTTGGTCTGCGTCTTCCGGTACGAAAGGGGCCGCGACAAATACAATTAATTATCGATTCCTAAATAAGATAGACCTGTATTTAATTTATTTGAATACGTTTGGACAAAGATGGCTTACTTGGGGTTGGTTGTCACAGGTGAACAATTTACATTAAATGATCAATAACTTTTGATCAGAATAAGACAGAGAACAGCAGGTGGATTAATTAGTTACACAAGACTTTGAGCTTTTCTCTGTTGTTAAAATGGTTCATGTGAGATTTGCTGTTTTTGAGAAATTCAAATCAAAGTAAAAAATGTGACAACCAACCCCGCTCTCCCCTATCCCAGGCAAGGTCTTACCATGCTGCAGATGATTATGTGGCTCTCATTTTTTGTGGTAATTAAATATTTCATTATTTTAGTTTCAGGTAATTCTCTATAAGGACTAAATTGACCGGAACGAACATTCTGCAGGCACTGTGAAAAGTGCTTATTAATTTTTTGCACTAGCGTTGCTCCAAATACATTTTTTGTTGTTGATGTCATTTAAATGTTTTCTAGACTTCCATTTATTTGACGCGGTGGCACAGCGGTTAGCACTCTGGCCTCATACCAAGAAGGTCCTGGGTTTGACTCCCAGACTCTCTTTCTATGTGGAGTTTGCATGTTCTCCCTGTGTCTGTGTAGGTTTCGTCCGGGTGCTCCGGTTTCCTCCTACAACTAAAAACATGTCCAATGTGCCCCCCCTCTCCCCGCCGCAGAACTACAGGTGGAAATTAGCTGTACAAGCTATAATCTGGTACCATTGTGCTTAATGTAATTGTACATTGTCCTAAAGAATAAACATTACCTTCAGAACACGTTAGAACTGAACATATTTTTGTGTGTTTGCAGTAAATTCATTCTTAACTTACCTTACCTTGCCTTTTTATAATGTGTTGCTGAAAATCTGTAGTTTAAATGGTAAAAGGCTAAGTCTTATTAGCAGGGTGTTTACCATTGGCCATAGCCATTTTGGGTGAGAACAGTCTGGTTTATCACAAGTATAAACAGTCACAAGATTAGACACAAGATGTGTAGAAACTATGATGAATATTCAAAAGAATCTAATGTGTTTGTTTCAGATCCTTCTTCACGCAGTGTATCTGGGTTTATGGACTGGCATCATGACAGCAAACAACCCAAGGATCTGTCTGAATCCACTCCTCAATCACTGTAAAACTAACACATACTGTATGGAGGGGTTTTAGTATTCAGGGGTTGCTCCTAAAAATGTGTTCAAGTAAAAGATCTTCAAAGGAAACTGGACAAAAATCCCCTTTTCTTTTACAATATGAGTGTACTATTTATTACTTATTACTTATTTTTAATAACAAACTTTGTATTGTATTAGAAATTAGTCTAAAAAAATACTCAGGCCTAGACCTCATAGACGTCACTAAAACACCTCACAGTTATAAAGTACTGTGTGATTTTCAGTATATTCATTATTATAATTTCTTAATCATGACGTCCCAAAGTAAAGCTGCTAAAACTATAACTATACCTATACAAATCATGCAGAATATGTTCTTTAATAATTCAAAACAAAGTATTTAAAATAATATTTCAGACTACATTGAACCCCTGATTGTCCAAAAACATTTTAATGATCACAAAACCCCTCCTGTGTTTATTGATCGAATAGTTTTTACGATCGATTAGGAGTGGATTCTGATTTTAAAAATAAACCAAACCCAATGCAGCCGATTCCCCCGGAGGAGACATCACATTTCGGGAGGAGATCCGCTGACCCGTCCCTCCCTGAAGGTTATCCCGGGCGATGGATCGTGTGGAGACTGTGCGAGCGTTGCCGTGGCGACAGACGAGGTGCGTTACCATGCCGACAGACAGACAGAAGGAAAGGGTCGGCTCTTCCTGTCCTGCTTCGTCGTTGCCGCCTCACTAGACTTGAAATCCTGATCGAAAACCAGCCAAATGTGAGCGGAGCGTGTGAGGACTGGGAATATAAACGTAGTATCTGTACATTATTAGTCTGTTTATATATGATTTTAATGTAAAGGAAACATAGTATTACCAGTATTTCTTAGTAAAGGGTTCCCACGTGTTGTTGTCCTTAGATTTGAAGCAATGTAGTTTGGAAAAGGATAGACTGGGTTTTGTTGAAGCATATTGGCTTGACATTGACATTAAGGCCTCACAAAAAGCCATATGAATGATAATTCTGAATAACTGATGAAGCCAAGTATAATTTTAGGGTTCATACAGTTGTGGAAAACCTGGAAAACCTTTAAAAGTCAACGAAAATGCAAAACATGCTCAGAACACCTCATGGGGGAGACTTTGTCCAGGAAACAGATGCCCAAGCCACCTCAGCTGTCTCCTCTCTTAAAGAGGAGCAGCAGCTCTACTCAGAGTTCCTCTTGTGTGACTGAGCTCCTCACCCGATCTCGAAGAGAGCGTTTAGTCACCCTGCAGAGGAAACTCATTTCGACCACTTGTATCAAGGATATTGTCCTTTTGGTCATTACCAAAGCTTGTGACTTCACCAATGAGCCAATACAATGATCGCATCACCGCTGACGCTGCACCAATTCGTCTGTCAATCTCACGCTCCATTCTTCCCTCACTGTTCCGCTTGGGGCAGGACTCCTCTTGCCTGGAAAACCCAGACGATATACAGTATATACAATATATTGTCTGGCCACCGTGTCCCTTTTTCGGATTTCTGTAGCCGTGATTGACAGTTTAATTAGCCAATCAGAGACACACATCTTCTGCCGTCTGAAAACCAACATGGCTCCCGACAAAAAAAATACATGACAAAAATATCACGTGGAACTGAAAAACATCACGTATTTCTGCAGAATCAATGAGCAAAGAAAAAAACGATTTTAATGTGAGATGAGTGAAGTTAAATGTTGGTCTAAATGACAGACGACCAATCAGCTTCTTTGTTTCATCTGCGTCACACAAAGAAAATAATCTGATTGCCCGGTAAAATGTAGATTTGGTCTGAAACGTGGGGCATGGTGACCAGACCCACTCTTCACAGTTTGCTGAAGCTTCGGTTCTGGATCCCAGGCAAGGACTCCCCACCACCTGGAGAGAACCATGACCTCAGCTGCAAACCATCCCAGTGCATGTTGCAGATCCTGGTTTGATAAAGCATCAGGACAACATCTGCAAACAGCAGAGATTAGATCCTCTGGTCACCAAACTGGACACCTTCTGAACCCTGACTACGAATAGAAAAAATGTGAAAACATTTTCAACTGAAAAAAAACTTGCTCTTTTGTTTAAGACTGAAATTAATACATAGAAAATTTAAATAGAAATCTGTGACATTAATATATTTACAATTTTTAAAACAAAAAAGACTACATTGACTGTCTTATCAATGTTCCTTCTACTTTTGTAAAAGAGAACTCGCAGCAATGTACAAACTAAAGTCTTGTCAAAAACCAGTCTATCTCTTAAATAGAAACATAGTTGTTTGATAATTGTTGTGGGAACCCTGTACTAGCCACTTCCTGTCTCCTCTTTGGGGACTTTAGCTGTACAGTCATAATAACTTGCCATTATAAACAATAACTTTCTTACTTTTTCCAGTGGTGTACAGTAGCTCACAGACTCTTATCTTTATAATAATAGAGGTCGGATCAAATAAATTGTATTTTCAATTTTCTAAAAGCTGTTTTCACTGCATAGTCAAGTCATATCTCAGAACTGTTTGTCTATAATCTCCTTCAAAGGTTGTGTTCAGACGGTATTGGTTTATCCATAGCAGTTGACATCACAGCGATCTAAAAGTCAGCAGTGAGAAAGAGAAATTCAAGTAAACAGTAGCAGAAAAGCAGAACAGAAACTTGTGACATTTCACTTCTAAACTCACAATGTTATAAAAATAAAGATGAAGCTTCAAATCTTTGTAATTGGATGAGAAAAAAGTAATAGTTTAACCAGAATAAACTGGTATAGAGTGTAAATAAAGTTGTATTTTTAAGAAAAATAGAGGTTATGCAGGTGACATGACAGTATTCTAAATGTTCATACTGAGAGAGTTAATGGAGAGAAAGGACATTTTCTCTTGTAAGAGTTCAATAAACAGCTAAAATAGGAAAAATAAACTACAGTTTGATAACAAATTCAACCCACAACAAGTCTACTGAGCAATTGGTTTGTAACTGACATGTGAAAAGAGAAAATCAAGTCAACATTTGTAGCAAAGCAGATAAACAACAAGACACATTCTCACATTTATCACAGACATTGAAATTGCACACAGTTGAACTTATTACTTTTTTCTTCTTAAAAAAGATGGTTTTGTGTCCGTTTGTTGCAGTTGCCACGACAACAAAGAAATAGATAGTCGGCATCAAAGGCCACGCGGGTGAGGGTGAAAACAACAGTGACGCGTTGCCGACTGTATCTATACGTTGAAGAAATGCCACTCATTCTAAAGTTGCTTAGCATTTTTGGAATAAAATGATGTCAGTGCATAACCTCTAAGTCAAAGACATAAAAAGCAGCAATTTTTTTTAGATTAGAACTGTAAATTTGTGGGACATGGTTTGACTCCAAGTCCATTCTTCTGCGTTCTTTTTGCATCATTTACAGACATTTCCTTTTTGTTTTTTTTCTGTTTTTTTAATATATATTTTTGACCTTTTTCTTGTAAACTTAGAACTTTTTAAAGCTTTGACTTAATATTCATTAAATTATTAGCTTCATCTCATAATGTTACAAGTTTTTTTTTGTAACTACCTGTAACTTTTTTTTTTTTTCTGTTGTAGAAATGTGTCGGCCCTTGAGTAAAAATAACTGCCCAATGTGCCCACCCTTGTCTTTACATCTGTTTATAAACTGTTTTATTTGGACCTTCCCTTTGCCGTCTGAACACAGCCGACGACAAAACAATAATTTATCAAAAGCCAGTGGGTTTTACTGTGAGTTTGACAAAAGTGGGGAGAACTTGAGCGTGTCCTGAGTATTTCTGTTTTGGTGCTTTTTCTCTGTTTTTGTTTTTTTAGTTTAGCATGACTTAAATAAACAAAGGATTTTATAAAATATTAAGAGACAAGATCAAACTAATGTATTTGCCATGACAATTTGAATGCTTGAAAATTAATTAGATTTAATCAAATGTTGCATGTGTTTTACTATAAGCCCTGGTTTATTTACTGTATTTTTTTAATGTTTTAACTTATGCTTTCTTGTTTTTATTTAGGGCAAAGTCATAGAACTGAATAAGCACTTTGTGACTTTCTAAAAAGTTATGTAGTGCATTTTTATGTTTGTATTCAGTTTACAACAAAAAATGATATTGCCTTTTTAAACTGTGATATATTTTTTCCCATGATTTAAAATGTTTTTAATGCACCGTGTAAACCCAAACCTTAACCATGTTTCAGTAGCTTCTAGTTCCAAAAGTATTAATGAGAAAATGACCACAAATATAATCAATATTTAAAGGTGCCCTGTGCAGTGAAGTAGCCAAAATGTTTCTTCTTCTATGAGTAAAATTCCTTCTCAATAATAATATGTAGTGAGCCAAGAAATGACCAGTACTCAAATTATTTGTAGAAGCAAGCAATTACTGAATAAAAGAGTAATATTTTTGGACTTATCAATATGTTATTATGGTTTATTATGACAGGCCATGTTCCTATTATTTGTAAATGTGCTCTATCCAGAAGCTTCCAATCATGGTTCAAATTCAAATTAGCTTATTGTACCATAGAAATAACTTGACTATATGGCTCAAATAATAATAAGTAGCAGCCCTAAAATATAGTATTATCTTGCATGTATGATTGAAAAACAGTTAAGATGCTCTAGAATAGGACTGGGGAAATATTGTGATAAAAATCTACTTGTGAGCTGAGCTGTGACAATCTGCTTTCTTCATGGAATCATATCGTGATTTCCCTCAGTCTTTTTTCAAAGTCTCTTATAAATTTTGAAGGTTTTGTTTTTTGGGCTGCACATTCAAGTCATAAAAAAAGTGAATTTTAGCATTTTTCAAGGTTGATTTACAAAAATATACATCAATTATGGCTGAAACACAGATATGTAGCATATTTTCATGCTTAACAGTCGTTAATGTTAGAAAAACTATTAAAATACACCAAAATCAGTAATGTTTAGAGGCAATACACAACGTTCAAATGAATTGAAGGGCTGAGACAGTTTTTTTTTAGGGATTTATTTTCCAAAGCTTGGTCACTGGTTTCACTCTGAAAATCTGGCAACAAGACAGCTTCTGACAGCTGGATTTAGCCATTGAAAAAATAAGAACTTTCTCAAAGATACTTCTTTGTACCTCAACAGCAAAATTAAGTAAATAAAAAAATAGACATGGATCGCGATAAAGTTGAAACCGTATACTTTTTTTTTTTTTTTTTTTTTTTTTTGCCATATTGCCCAGTCCTATTCTAGAAAAAGTTAGCTAGTTGTTTTCGTAAAATCTTGAAAGTACTGAAACATGCAATTGGCTTAAAACATTGTATTTCCATCACACCTAATGATATTGACCCTATTTTGTCCCGCCTACTTTTCTAGGACATGCACTTCCTGTTTAGCTGCATTTAGCCTGTAGATTTCAGTCGATGGGTTTATTTTAACTGTCATTATATTTAATTACAATTGCCCCACAAGACAGACAAACAAACACGTTAGCTACCTTAACAGAGCTAAACAGGAAGTGCATTTCCAAGCCAAGTGGGCGGGACAAAATAGGGTCAATAGCCCAGCTTAAAAAAACAAAACAAACCCATCTTTTAACTTGAATTTCCGTTTACAACTTTGCTCCCTTTAAATGATTTCTAAACCATTTTGCTCTGGAAGACTTTTGAGATAAAACTTGATGAATTTGCGCTCAGGGAGATTTCGTCCCCTTTTTACACAACTAATCTTCCATGTACATAGCTGCGGAAATGTCGTAATTATTCAGTAAATGTGACATATTTTACATTTCCTTGTATTTTGTTAAAGGTGCACAGTGTCAAAGAACAAGACTCATGTTTCCACTGCCATTTTTTGTATTTGTATTTGCATATTTTCGATCAGTCGTACCTATACATAACCACACAACTTCACTATAGTTATTGCAATTGTCTTTATTTGGCAGTTTCCTTGAGATTTTGATGTAGCAATGCTCTTTGTTTTTCTCCTCCTCTTGGAAAGAATGTACGCCATATCCACTTAAGGTCTACTCAACTTTGCAAAATGGCTGCAAAAACATTGTAAGTGTTTCCCGTTGTGCGTCTGAAGCTGAAAAGTGCAGTTCTCCCCAGCGAAACGGTCAGTAGTTTGACGAAAAGAACATTTGTGTTAAGTATCTTCTTTCTTGTTTTGTTTGTGAATTATATTTGTAAAGAAAAAAAAATATTAACATGACAATTAAAGGTTTTTCTATAAACTGCAGCAATGTGGGTTTATTTCATTTGGTAAAAGTTACATTTTGGATGCAATCTGTGTTTTCTTGAGCAGATTTTTACTGTTTTTGGTGTGATTTCTCGTACATCCAGAAGAGGGCAATATAGGAGAGGTTTTAAAGATGGCAGTTGGTATTGTATTTTTATTTTTTGGCCCAAAAAGTACTGATTACTGATGTTTTCAAGTAACGTGGTGCCATTCGTGCGTTAATATTGAACTGTTGTGTATGTTTTCAATGACAGTATATCTATCAAAACGCAGTCGGTGAATAGAAATGTTACTGAAACCTTGATAAAACCATGGAGGCCTACAAAAAATGTGCTTGTAGTAGGCTGGAATATTTTCTTTTTTTACTTAGTTTATGAATTAACTTTTGCTTCATCAAAAATAATGGATGTTTATTAACCCCTTCAAAATGTGTATTTATGCATTCCTTTTTGCACCAAGTTCCTAAATGTAATTGGCTTATTTGGTTTCAGCTTTGAAAAAATCTACTTGTCTAATCAAGGTTTAGTGTTTAGTCCATTTTTTCCTATTAGTATTTATATTAACCACCTCAAAAACTAGGTATTATTTGAAAATGTATCTAGCGTCACAAAACGACCAACCATTTATTTACAATACAAAAAGTAGATAAAACATCTTTAGTTAAGGGAAAATAAATGCAAAATCAGTCGTAATGATATTTGGGTCAAATGGTCATACGTCTTCAAAATGGCGCTTGTAACTGTAAACAAAGCATAGACAAATGCCTATAAATTGCACACAGAAGAAAACAAAAGATAAAATGCTGCTTTCCATTATCAAGCAACACTTCTATATGTTTAAGCGCTAAAATATTTGTTAGAAAATATGTTCTTGAACTCGTTTTATCCCCGCTAGATGTCAGAAACGTTTTGTTTTGCCCTTCTTCTCAATGAGAGGCGGGCTGTAGTATGGTCGCCACGGCAACCGGTCTGACGTCGCCGTGCGTAACGACGCTCCACCCAGATTCTTACGTCGGTAGATTAAAACGGGAGCGACTCCAACAGAGGCGATTGCATTTCGACAACATTCGGCGGTGATTTCGAGCCAAAAACGAGCGATTTTTGCAGCAGAGACGACAAATCTACACGGAATTTATAAGATAACGTTTTCAGTTTAGCGAGAAATCGAGTTTTGAAGCGAGATATTTGACTCTCTTTAGCTGATAAAGGGACTGATTGTTGATTGTTCTTCTTAACCCCAGTTTTTTTTTGCATTTCGTGCTCGGATTTTTCTCTTAGGTCTCTGCCCTTATTTAGATGGCAAGCTTCCCAGACTCTGTAAACGAAAATGATTTAGGTAAGTAAAGTTTTTGGTGTTGTTTCATTCTCCTGAAATACTTGAAAATACAAAAAAAAAATGCACGTTGTCGTCGCGTCGGCATTTTTTTCTCGTTACTCACATTTGCATAGCATTGTAGCTAGGCATAAACAGCACTTATTTATCATAATAACGGGCGACAACGAGTTAATTTTGTATGTTGTGTTATCACTGTATCAATTATAAGTGTACAGTTCTGTTTTGATCAATATTGTTGTACTGTATTGCTGAAAAAGCTGAATATCTGTTTCATCCCGGTGCCTGGGGGCTTTTGGCTAGCGTCCTACTTTCTTAGCGGGCTAATTTCTGTCACTTTTTACACTATTTGTCGCCTAAAACTGCACAAATACGATGAGTAATACTTGTTATTTGTAGATACACGAGTTTACCATCTGTCTAACATATTTGTTAAGCTTTTAATTTGTTTAAATGTAGTTTTTTTTCCCCCAGCTAAGACACTATACCATCCCCCACTGAGCGGTGATTCACAGCTTTGCGGGGAGCGGACGTGCGTAACATCACGTAAAGACGTCGCACAAACGCAATTTAGGAAAATGAAAAAAATGAAAAATCAGTGTCTATCAATTCGCGTTAAATATATAGACCCTGGTGTGTCAGCCGAGTCCAATATTTGTCCATAAAATTGTCTGAATATGGTCTAAAGAAGATGAGCAAAAAGTAAATAATAAAAAAAAAATCCCATAGCCATTTTCAGCGATAAAAAATCATAATGCAAATAGAACAGTGCATGCTTTAAAATACTGCATTATTAATAGAATTGAACTGACATTTGGATTCTAGGAAGTCAAGAAGTTGCAGAACTGCATTTTTAAATTTTTTTTTTCTCCCAAAACTAAATCCTTTTTTTTTTTTTTTTTTTTGCATAAATAAAACAACTCATTCTAGGCATTCAAAAGTTCACAAGGGGCCTTTCTGTCAATTCACTCACACAGTATGCATAGAGAGAATATATGGCTAAAATATGTGTATCACATAGGGGTGTCAAATTAGTGCATTAATTGAGATTAATTATTTACAGACTTATTAATCGAGTTAATTTTTTTTATTGCATTAATCTATTTTGAAATCTTTAGCTTCATAGTTTCCGAATGCGAGTTGCAAAGTGACATTAGGGTTGTTCAACTTGACAACTGGGCAACAAAATATTTCCTAAAGTCTTAATTTTTTTTTTTGCAATATATTAGTATTTCCATCTGCAACAATAATGTAATTAATTAAATTGGATAAAAACTAAACAAAAACACTTGAGTTAAGTGTTTTTCTCAGCATAATTAATTACAGATCATAATTAATTAATCTTCAATTTTTTAATCGCTTGACAGCACTAGTATCACAATCTTTTGGAGGCATTTACAGTTTCGATTTGATCAAGTTCGCACATCACTGTGATTAAACCTAAATCCAACTGTCACTCATCCAGAGCATGAACAAGGCCGACCAATAAGAGAACTAGGTGGATGAAAAGAGTCTGTATTTGAACAAACCGCTGCATCAAACCGTGAATCATCGTGACAAATTTAACACAAGATGACCTCACAATTCGATTTGTGTCACAATATTGCCCAGCGCAATATTAACACTTAACTGAGTCAGAATTTTAAAGCAAGGATTGTCGTAATACTTTTGCAGTTAGATCATCATCAGAAAGGGCAGAGCAAGATGAAGATTTGGATTTGAGACTAATCCATATTTTTCATGTATAAAGATATGGTTTCCTACAACTTTTTTTGGTGTCCTGAATGTGCACCTGTTGATCCAATGCAAATGAACACAGACATGCCTGAAGTTTTTACCATTCGTGCAGCACTCTTTGAATTTTTGCCAAAGCGATATTAGGCCAAATTAGAAGCACTCCTTACCTTCGACACTTGGTGATTTATTATTATTCTGTTAGATCAAAGGCTGTGGCTTTTGTTTGCCGAGACTTTAGCATTTTTGGCAGCTTTTCTGACGCTAAATTTGTCCTCCCATTGCAGTCGACCAATGAGAAGGCTGCGCAGAAACAAGCCTGTTCGTGTTTGCTATTGATAGCTCGGTGAAGATTGCCAATAAGATCCATGACATCATTTTATCTGCATTTTGCAATATAGACTTGAGCCCTAAGCGTAACTTGATCCGCCTCAAGCAGAATAAAGTTTGATTTATCTATTTAAAGTTGGCTTTCTCAAATAGATTTTATTTATAGTTCAAAGCTGAATCTGTGCTTTAGTTTTAATCAGTTTCACATTGAGGAAAACCAGGCAAGTGACAAAATGAAGAGAAGCAAAACATACCGGTAAATGTTTTCTTGAAAGAAATCTAGTTTAAATTGGGGAGATAAAAATCAGGGATTAACAGTTATGAGTTAGCTACACATTAGGCCCTTTTTTCACAACACGATAATGATCTAAGAGGCTGCAAAAAACAATATGTAGTGATATGTGGGATGTGTGATTTGATATAATGTTGTATTTTTACAGTGACATATGAGAAATATAATATAGTCCATGTGAATAACAAAACAATGGGTTAACTGTTCAGTATTATTACTACAATGCTGCAGAAATACAAAGGTGGCGCATATTCAAGTGTACATTTTAAATCAAATGAACGGCTGGATTATAATAGAAAATGTCTGCTCTTTAGAACAACAGCTTTGACTCTGAAATATGTAAATGTAACAGAGACAAAAATGCATAATGATTTAACTCTGCATTTTATTCATACATTAAGGTATTGCAATACATGTGCTACGATACAGCAAATTGTATCACAATATATTGCAGAGCTACATATTACAGTGAAACTGAAATAATCAACACCAATTGTTGTATTGTAATTGTTGATGTATATTTTCCTGCCTTGTAAAGCACTTTGAATTGCTTTGTGTATGAATTGTGCTATACAAATAAATTTGCCTTGCCTTGCCTTGCCAATTAATATTATGCAGTAAGAAAATTTTAGTATTGCAGTTATTGCAGGACAAAATATCAGGACTTGGCGATTATTAAGAGTGTAGTTCAAAACAACAGTCAAATCTGTCATCTTTTTAAATTCTCATTCTCATGACCTTTACGGCAGGAAGTAGGGAGCAGGAGGGGAAAGTGCACCCTCTGCTGTGAGCCTTTCCAGTTGATTGTTGAATCTTCCTTAAAAAACATGAGCTATTCTTACAGAGACTACATAAATTAACCACAGTCTAAAAAGCTATACTTTCTAAATGAAACAATCCTAATGCAACAATTTAAACATTTTGATGCTTTTGTTTTAATAAAGGTTCAAATTTGCTTCTGAAATTGTGACAACAGAATTTTCTTCTGGTCCAAGTTTAATTTAGTTTTGGGGGTTTTTGCCAATGCCAACACAAGCTACAGATTTTCTATCCATAACAAGGCGCACAGAATCACAAAGTTACTTTTGCTGAATCAAAAAGACCCCGAAACGACACTAAAAGGGCTTATTATACAATGTTATCTCTTGACTCGAACAGAAAATGTCCCAACTCATTGTTTTAACTTTCCCTTTCAGTTGAGTTATGCAGGTGATTTTCACTTTAACATCAAAATGCTTCTGAAAAAAGACCAAATTTTTTTACGTTTTGAAGGTATACACACATTACACATTGGCTTTATATAGTGCTTTTCATCATGACGCACAAAGATGCTTCACATTCGACAAGCCAGTCAAATGTTTCTGCACTTTTTTCAGCGTCGATCATGTTTTCCAGGGCGGCGGTTACTGTAAAGCTTGTTTACGACACCGACCAATCACAGCCCAGCGTTTGCGTCCGGCCCACTGCAGCCTGTATATAGGTTACTGTCGGATAGTTCGGCCTTGTTAATGAGTGATTGAGTGACGACAGCAACTGAACCGATCCTGTTTGGCTTTTGAGGACGACCTGAAACACTGAAGGTCCTGTGTCTCTCCACTTATGGGGCATTTGTGTCACTCCACTTAAGGGGCGTTTCCAAGAGCCCCTCGGCCTGATTTGAAGCATTTCCACGACTTGACTTGCCACAAGTTAATCAGTTAATCGCAACTAATAGATTATTGTTAGTAATCAAATAATTGTTAACTAGTCTTTACTTAGAGTTCAAAACATGGCTTAAGCTGGGAAAGACCCAGATTGAACAGCAATGATGATGATGATCAATGAAAGATGTGTAAATTTTGTGTTTTTGATGTAATACACTAGTTCATTTGTAAAGCTACATCTTCAGCGACATTACAATGGAAAAAATAGACTTAATTATGCTAGTATGGGGGGGAAAAGTTATTTAATTATTGAATTACGACCAATTTATTTTTGTCTTAAGTATAACATGTTCTATTCTTACTTGAAGTAAACTGACACTGATTCGTCAGAGAGTTAGATATTCGTTTGTTGTGGGTCGTTTTTATTAGCCTGATGCATCAGCCGGTTTTATTTCACTTCATGGAAACTGTCTGACATCACATCATTGGGGTTCATTCACTTCACACTAGACATGGGGACTTTTTTAATTTAACCAATCCCTGCTTTTTGGTCGTTTTGTCGTCTAGGAAGTAAAACATAAACAGTGATTGTTGCCATTTCTATGTAGTAAGCTTGAAAGGGAAAATATCATATTCTAAGTTAGTACTGGACAAACTGTCGAATAAGGCGAACACCTACTCGCCACTCTGCTCCAGCTGGCTGTTTGGACAGCTCCCTGCTTTATGGGAACTGTCTGCAGACCTGCGATACTTGACCTAGTAGCTGGAGTGAAATGAAATAGAGTGGAGGTGGCACTAGATGTTGATTGTTTCTATAGATGTAGTACCAGATTTTATTAAATTTATTCTGTCCCACCCACTTGTTTTGGCAGCACACTTCCTGTTTAGCTCTGATAGGTAGCTAACGTGTTAAACTTGTCTGTCTTGCGAGCCAATCTTGAACAGTTTTATTGGTTAAAATAAACCCAACAACTAAATTCTGCTGGAAGTGTGCTGCCAAGAAAAATGGGCGGGGCAGAATAAGGTGACGAGAGTAATGGACCAAGTAGAGCTAGTGGAAACATGCCTATAGAGTTTTTAAGTTGCATGTAAACTGTTAGCAGCTGTGTAAATGCATTTCTCGCTTCCACAAACCCATTTTTTCCATGCCTGTATTTATATTCTCTGTGTGCGTGTCGGTCTGACCCTTGTTCTCGTGTCGATTCCAGGTAAGGCTAAGTTCATCGGTGAACTGCTGGTGCCTGTCGCTCCCTTCGATCAGAAGTCCGGGCGCGAGGCTTGGACGGTGGCCTTCGCTCCCAATGGTTCCTACTTCGCTTGGTCTCAGGGGCATCGAACTGTCAAGCTCGTGCCGTGGACAAAATGCCTGAAGGACTTGTGAGTATCCTTCTGTTTTTTGATCACAGTGTATTGTTATGAAGCAGGCACAATGATGTTTGATTAGACGACTGTACGAATACTTTACAGGTGTGTCTAGCGCTGGACACAATAAAAGGACACTATGAACTGTTCAGAGTGATCAGAGAACGTACAGCGCAATGCCGCCGGTGTTGCAATATTTGAGTGTGTATCTTGTTGCCGGAACTACTGTAAATACTCTAAAGATATTGAATTGGTCAAAACTACATTTGTATCCGCATCGCCCTTTAAGGCAAGCTGTGATTTATTGAAACTGTACAACAGGGCTATTCAACTTTATTTTCCAGACGGACAGATTTTATCGAGGACCACTTTCACTAAAACGTATGTGGAAGTAGCAGCACTTTGTGAAAAAATGTAGACTACTGAGCACTTTCTGTACTGACTAATAAAGGATTTTAGCCAAATGCAGCTCTCTGATTGGCTGAGCTTGGGTGGTCCTCTCCAGTTTCACTTTGTTGTTTGTAAAAAGATCTTTTTAAGCCAAAATTGCAAACAATGAGTATACATTAATATTAACAATGTGCCGAAGGATTTAAGAGAAGAAGTAGTCAGATTTAAAACCTTAAATCTGTGTGTTCATTGTGAAATAAGCTTTAACTAATGCTGTAGTCTGCTTTTATAGCATTAAACCAGGACTAAACAAGGTCTAAAACAGAATTAAACCAGGGCTGAAATGGGACCAAATCAAGTCTAATGTATACACTACACAAAGGGACCATTTTAAACTGGATAAGAAGTGAATAAATGCTTAAATTAAGTCGTATCTGCCATTATTTGTACATATTTTAACTGTCCTTAAACAAGTTTTGCCAGTAACCCAGAAGCAAAGGGGAGTGTTGCTTAAATATGAAAATACAGCATTTTCTCACTAAAATGGATAAAAAAATGCAACTGGAATTGAAACAAGACAAATACACTAGATCCATGTGGCAAATCTTATTTTCAGAACGTACAATGTAATAAATTCAAGATAACCATTGCCTAGTCAAAGGACTTATTGACACATGAAGAAATTTATGTTGGTTGCTTTTTCCCCCCCTGAGTAATAATCCAGAATAAAATCTACAGACAAAAATACTTATATCCATTTTTATTTGGCACCCGGGCCTTAAGTACAGCTTTGCAAAGATAACCTGCCAGTTTTCCATTCAAAACCACCTCACTTTTTCTTCCTCGGTGATGAAAATCAATTGGAAACAGTGACTATATTCAAACGGTTTAACAATACCAGAGAGACTCGTGCATCATAAGACCGTCTCCAGCCCGTTCCAACTCTTTCGCCGATAATGACTTTAACTTGTTTTCCATTTAGTTTGAAGAAGAAGAAGAAAAAAATCACATGCTATTTATTATATAACTTGTTTACAGACGTTTTGCCGAGTGTCGCAATAAAATAATGGACTAAAATGAGCAAAGCTAATTAAGAAGCGAACAAAACATTATGACAAAGACACAAAACCACAGACAATTGTACACCAGGCTTTAGCGCTTCTAGAAACATCTCTTAAAACATTAGGTGTGATGCGTCATACAAAAGGCATTTTTAATTGCACTTGTTCACTCTATAAATAAAACATGACTGCTACTGGGACATTTAGAATTAGGGGTGGGCATTGTGGAAAAACACAACACAATCTGTTTTCTTATTGTCCAATTATCAGCTTTTTCTGAATAATTCTACTTTACTGTGATTGGTTAAATCCAGCTGTGACCCACTCAGAGCTCGGTGGATTTAAACAGAAGGATGCTTCAAACAAAAAAATGGATATAATGTTATTACCAAAAAAAAAGCAGTGATAAGCTCACAGTACTGGACATAATGTCAAAACTCACCTCACTAACATTATAACTGCAATAAGCTGTTGTTACTTCCTCTGAGAAATGACAGTGGAGTCAACCTTTTCCTGACGACACAAAAGTGACAAAACAGAGCTATGGAGGAACACATGAGGCTCAAACTCAACACAAGAATTAAACTGAAATACCACTAACAAATGATCAATACTATTTTTAATATTGTCCCTTCCTTAGATAATAATAATTGTTGTTTTTTTTACAAAAATTGTACGCATGCTTGGATTGAACATATTTCCCACTCTTATTTTGATATCGGGTGTTGCGCGCATTCCCAATATGCAGAAAGAGCTGGAGAAACAACTTGAGCTAAGGCTGTTGTCAACTAACTACAAGAGTTTATCACTGGTGTGAAAACAAAAGTTCTGCTGCTAAATCAACATTTGAGAATGAAATTCGTGAGCGAAAAAACAGATAATAAGCAGCACGGTGGCTGAGCGGTTAGCGCTCTCGCCTCACAGCAAGAAGGTCGCGGGTTTGATTCCCGCATGGGCCCGGGCCTTTCTGTGTGGAGTTTGCATGTTTCTCCCCGTGTCTGGGTGGGTTTTCTCCGGGTACTCCGCTTTCCCCCACCAACCAATAACATGCATGTTAGGGTAATATCCTCCAGCTACGGTAGTCCTGACCAAGCCTAGCAACAACATCTGGAGATGGGTCCCCGAGCGCTGCACTGTGGCGATCACTGCTCCTGAGGAGATGCGACAGAGGCATTGAAGGATCCAGGGTCAAATGCAGAGGACAAATTTCCCTACGGGGACAATAAAGTGTACCTTAACCTTAACCATAATACCAGAGAATAATAAACACTGTCTCAAGCTTCAGGAGCCAGACGTAGACCTGTGATACCGGTTCAGACCTGATCAAAACAGCTGCTCTATCTAAACCAATATAATGACCAACTGATATATTTGGATTTTTTTTTTTTTTTTTTTGCATGTTAGCCTTATTTTGTCTGATATTTGATCAGGCAGTTGTTCGAACAGTCGTCTGCACAGTAGAGCTGCTCTCACAGTGATCAGCTGAGCTCCAAGTTACTTTTGGAGAGAAATTCTATGATTTATTTTGTATATCTCCATTTTGCAGTGTTTTGAAAATGAGTACTTTCTTTAAGTACTCTTTAAAATGTCCTGGAATGAGCATAAACATGTTGTATTCATTTTTTGTGTGTGTTTTTTTTAGTATATGCTCCTCTCAGAAAATTAGCCTCAACAATCGGCCTTGAAAATCGGCCATTGATATCGGCATCGGCCCAAGAAAAACTCAAATCTGTCACTCTCTGCTCTCGTCTTGTTTTGTTGTTTTATTCAAAGAAGTTTCCCCAGCTAACCAGATAGACAGCTTATGTTTCTGCATGGAGCTTGTGTTATCCGTGTACATTAGCTTTCTGGAAATTTCCTCTGGCAACTTTAACCTTTGTCCCATCTGGCATCTGCAACTTTAATTACAGCCTCAATTAGTTCAAAGGGTGTAGTTGTTCTCATTTGTACAATCCTGTCAAAACATATTCCCTCAGAGCAGCTTTATTAAACCCACGTGCAACAATGAACGAGTGTATCTCCGTTATATAAGACGTCCCGTATCAAAACATCTGCTGCTTTTATAATGAAAGTGCTTTGACACGTCTTACCAAGAATGTTATCAATGACACTTCTCACAACAAAACACCACTGACTTGTTGCCAGGAGCTGTAAAGATTTATTATACGAGCTCGTTTACAGACTGTATAAAGTATATCTTATCAGCTTCAGGGCATTTAAAAGTATTGAATTTCATTAAGGCAAATTAAACTGCTTTTAACTAGTTTATTAACAATTCATTAAAGTTAAACGCAGTTATTTAAGGTCCTCTTATTTCCACGTTAGCTTCAAGTTGCTACAAAAGCCTGGTCACTGACGATGAGACAATCCTCTACAAAATTTTGGTCAGAACTTATATTTTCATAATTTTAAGAGCAAATAAATGGTGCTTGTATAACTTGGCAACAAGGAGTAGTAGATTAAGTTATTTATTGAGGCCTAATTGCTGTGCTGTTGACAATAGATCTATAATTACATGTTTGTATTTATGTCTTTTGTTGTCTTACTAAAAGTTTTTGAATGTTCACGTGGTCCTATATATTTTAATATCCAAGGTCTTAACAGGGAACTGGATTTGGAAAATTTGCATATAGTATTTGATTTTCTTTATTAAAAACTGTAAGCATGCTTGATTTTTGTACGTATCACACACTCTTATTCAAAACAGTCAGAAGAAATAAAATGACACAAGTTATACACAAAACATGCAAACTTTACTGTTATATTCAGGTACATTATTATTCCTTAAATGGCCACAAAAAATGTAAATGGCCCTAGTCTATTTCTCATTCTCATACTCTCACTTAGCTTCTTCCTTCTGCTGCTGCTTCTCCTCTTCTTTCTTCTGCTTCTTCTCCCACCCCTTCTGCTGCTTCTTCTTTTTCTTCTACTACTTGTGCTTCTTGTCTTACTCCTACTTCTTCTTCTGCTTCTCCTACTCCTTCTGCTTCTTCTTCTACTGCTTCATCTGCTTTTTCTCCTTCTTCTGCTTCTTTTCCCACCCCTTCTGCTGCTTCTTCTTTTTCTTCTACTACTTGTGCTTCTTGTCGTACTTCTTCTGCTTCTCCTACTCCTTCTGCTGCTGCTTTTTCTGTTGCTGCTTCTGCATTTTCTTTTACTGCTTCTGCTCCTACACCTTCTGCTTCTTCTGCTGTGTCTGCTGCTTCTTCTTTTTCCTCCTACTCCTTTTGCTTTTTCTCCTACTCCTTCTGCATTTTCTTTTACTGCTTCTGCTTCTGCTCCTATCCTTTCTGCTTCTTCTGCTGCTTCTGCTTTTTCTCCTACCCCTTCTGCTACTTCTCCTACTCCTACAAGTGTATGTGTGAACATGTTAAACATGCTACAAAAAATTTGAATTGTTTAGTAAAAGTCATAGAAAATGCCTGATAAACAAACTATCTTGTGTAACCTCAGTGGCAGAAATTTCCAGAAGTCAAAGCATTTTAACGACCTGTTTCTGCTAAATGTGTCCTTGTGAGTCCTGAGAAAAGGGCAAAGACTGGTTTGCGTTGTTCCCAAGGCTTTGCTACCTAGAAATGTTAATGTATCATACTGTAGAAATGTATCTGAACTCTAAACAATGACGTGAACAGAATTAGAAGGAACATTCTGAGAAATTTGGGTGTGATTTGTGAGGCGGAAGCATCTACAGTATGTGTAATCCGTTAATGAATGGAAGCGTCTTACAGTACGTCAATATTTAATGAGGGAAGATTTTCTCTATTTAGGAGAGGAAATGAAAGGATTTTTGTAATTGTATAGCAAAATCCTACTGTAGTTTATGATTATATTTCTTTCTTTCATATCGTCCAATCAGCTCTTAAGGCAACTTCTGCTAATACTTTTTTCTTCTATTCCTACGAAGCCAAAAGCCTCTGCTGTATCTTCAGTAAAAACAATTGTATTTATTATTTTAACATGTTTATGTTTTTTACAAATGCGGGAGTTAGTGAACACTTCTCCTTTGCTGACATAGTCCATTCCATTCTTGCAGGTGTGGCCGATCAACATATAGATTAGACAGCGTACATAAATCAACAAATCAATTAAACATTAAATGTTTTAATGTTTGGTTGATTTGTTGTGTCTTGTGCTGCTGCCAAACCAGGTTGAGAAATTGTCCTCAATTGACCTACCTGGTAAAGTATTGAATAAATAAATAAATAAAAAAATTTGCAGGGACTGTGTGCCTTAGGCTAGCCACAATAAAAGGACTGTAGATTGATTAGTTCACTAATTACCTCTTTGATCTGACAGTGTCCCAACCCAAATTGCGCTCACACAAATAGAAAAGACAGGTTAACCCAAACCTGGGCAAACTGTGGCCTAGGGGCCAGATACGGCTCTTGGCTTAGTCCCTGACTCGTTTTTGACAATAAATATTTCCCTTTACATTTCTTTTTTAAATTGACTTATGTATGAAGAATATGTCTGCATTTGTCTTCTTAATAAATATTTCAAAGATTTACAAAATAATAAAACAACTTGCCTATTTTTTACATATAGTGCTTACAATAATGAGAACTTGTCTGAGTTCAACTATGGTGATTGGCTAACCCAAGGGTTTGCCTTACATCAGCCGGACTTTTGCAACATACAGGATTTCTGTGTGGTCTAAAAGTCTTACATTTGCTTTTGTGAATCTTGCTAATCTTTGCACAAGTTTTACATTTTTTTAATGAAGCAATTTCAGTCTGACATCTGTTTAACACTAAAGCAGCTTTGTCGCCAAATTCTCTCCTACTCCTCCTCCTCTTCTTCTTCTTTTATTGTAGAAAAATACAAAATTATATCTTGAGAAGCTCTCTGGAAATGTAGCAGCTTTATGAAATACAAGAGGTGACAATTCCTGCACCCCGGAGGAAACACTGGACATGAACAACTATGCGATAAACTGAAATAAATAATCGACAAAATAATCTGTAATCAAAATAATTGTTAGCTCAGTATCCAATCCCAGTGTCTGTATTGGTGCATGACTGTTGCATGGAAAGCTCTTTGACTCCAGTTCTAACCTTAGTCTCTCTCTGTCCCGTTGCAGTTCTTTGGGGCACAACGGCCAGGGCACCGAGCCGGGCAGTCCCAGGCGTCTCTCCAGGCAGAACAGCAGTGAGACCCTGATCCCCCTGAACGAGCCCCGCGAGAGAACCATCGACTGCGGGGACATCGTGTGGGGCCTGGCCTTCGGATCCTCTGTCCCGGAGAAACAGAGCCGCTGCGTCAACATCGAGTGGCACCGCTTCAAGTTCGGACAGGACCAGCTGCTGCTCGCCACCGGCCTCAACAACGGACGCATCAAGATATGGGACGTCTACACTGGTTAGTACGCTCGGGGTGGCTTATTCTCTGATTTAGTTTGGTCTAAGATTAGAATACCGGCATTATCTAGAAGAGACTTTTAGCTGGCCCAGAATGAGACAAACTGTTTTCTCTTTTATTTGACCAGTTCATGCAAAGCTTAGAAAATGGAAAGTGGTTATAGCTAAAGGATAATTGAAATTATTTGTTAAGACGTTTTAGAAAAGTCACTCTGTTTCTCAGATTTTTTTTTTGTGTCATCCTTTGTGTAGGGAAGCAATCTCCTTGTGGATTAAGTCCTACAGGCACACATATTGAGTACCCCGCCCTCTCTAGATTCAGGAGAATATCGACTTTAACGTGTGGACAAGCTGCACAGATCATAAAAACTATAGACATCTCTGGTATAACTTTCTGTCCAACTTGTGTGCTCAGCAACCATTAACCAGCAATCTAATAATAGATCCGGGAAGTGTCTGTTGATGTTGTTTGCATTTGGCTGGCTGCGGTTAGCATACTGGCAATGCCAAAGATCGCCCGTCTGAACTGGTTTGGCAACTTTTGTCGACAAGTGGCCCACATGTGTTTAGTGTGAATGGTGTTTTCTGGGGTCAGATGAGCTGGTTTTTGAAGAGTTGCTTGCAAACGACTCTTAAGGAAAAACAGTATTTAGCCGAGCATGGATTGTTATTTACATGGGTTCAAACTGGACACAAGTACGAAGGAGAATGGTACTATTTTGACCGAGGAAAACAAAGATGTAGGAGCAACCGCAGTACGAAGACTGGATTGCGGCAGGAAGTAGAAGTTATTCTTAATCCATAAAGTAAGTTTAGAAACACCCGTTCTTCATCAGAGTTTTACAACTCGCATGCAACTTATGTTCCATCATTTTTGTCAAGTACTCCACTCGGCATTTGTTCGGCGACTGGTGGATGTTTGGATTGTGTTTGTTTGAATGGGTTTTCAAATCGGTGTGCCTCAGAGACTTGAACAAACGCTCCGTTCACCGTAGGCAACTTTGGTTTGTGTTGGAGTGGAATACCCCTTAACTTTAAAAAAAATTACAAAATGTTTCACAAGACTTTGTAGTGAATAATTTGCAAAGCATTAGGTAAGTGAGCAAAATTGGTGGATAAATGTTATGAACTTAAAATTAAATATTTCTGTTGGTTTTACATTTTCCACCAGTAAACTTTAACGCCACCACTTAATGACATCAAATGGTTGCTCAAACATGTGTTAATGGAAAACACAACTTTGGCCATGTTTATGATGAGGAAACAGCAGTATAACATGACTAAAACGTCCCATAAGTCACTTTTGCGTAATATAGGCACTTTAGCAAAATGTGTAGTAATGTGGAAAATCTTAGACAAAACTTTTCTGTTTTTTTTGTTGCAACAGTAAAACTAAACGACTCTTATTCTGACGCTGGTGCTGTTTGCGAGAGTTTGTCCTGAACCAGCGTGGGCCTCTCTCTCTCTCTGTAACTTCACTGTAAAATGTTGGACTGAAGTGAGAGTTGGGAGTTGTCCTGCTGCTGCTGCTGCTGCTGCTGTTGCTGTGTACGTGGAGGAATCCGGAGTCAAAATGGCGTCCGGTGAAGTTTGTGTGAGCAGATGATGATTGATGATTCTTCTGCACACTGGAGCGCATTGTTGAATCCCGCCCGAGTTTCCCAAGCCGCACACACTCGTTCCAACTTTAGTTTTTATGGAGAAGGCATCTGCAAAAGCGCCACAGGATTACAAAAACATGCATCGCCGAGGCATTAAGTTTGAAACAAGAATAATAAGGTTTTAAGTACTTTTGCTTGCACTTAAAGGGAGTCACCAGATTTTGTTTAATGTAATAATAAGATCTGCATTTACACCGTGTGTTGTAAAAACATTAGAATCTAGGCAAAAGTATAGTTTATGATCATTTTTGGCAATGTAAACTCATAAAACAGTGGGGATCTGGGTCTAATTGGCACTGCAAAGGTTTCCAAACATTTTTCTTGATAAATGAATAAATACATTTTTTTGTGAAGACTTTCAAAGAACAACAAATCAAGTGTAATCTTCTAAAACATAATAATAAAGACCAAATTAATCATTATTTCTTCTCAAATAAACTTTGTAAATGCGAAACAAAATTAGTTTAGGCACTTTTCGCTTCAATGATGACTACTTAACACCTGTCCAGGGACAGCAGATGAAAAATAGCCATTTGGGCTAATTCTGGTACATTTACAGAAATGTTTATTAATGTACATTGTCCCTGTCAAATAAACTAATAAATAAAAATAAATAAAAATAAAATAACCTTTTGACCCATCGAGAAACAAATTCTGCAACTTTTAGGCCTGCCAAAGAAACAATAGTGGCACCACTGGAACAAAGTAAAATTTTTAATATTTGGGTTTAGAACTGCACACAGTATCTTCTTATTTCATAGTTAACATAATATAAATCAATAATTTGCGTTTTGATTATGGTAAAACACTACATTAAATCAACTTGATTTAGAAAGAAGACATTTTATGTAAAACAAAAAATGGCCTAAATTGCGTATTACTGGGTCACACAAACAGACAGAGCACAGTTTAAAGGAGACCTGTTGTGTAAAAAGCTTTTTTTCAGAATGATTCCTGCATGTTTGAGTAATTTTGTTTTGTCCTGCAGCTCAGAAAAGCCCTGTCTTCACCTACCACCTATCCCCGCCCACTTGTCTGTGTTTAATGGTGATTATTCCCAAAAAATTCAGACTGATAGTAAAGCATGTTTGGTTCAACAAGAGGTACAAATTTAAAATCCGTTGCTTGTTACAGTAACATTTTACAATGAAGAGGCGGGGCTTAAATTTCTGCACTTTTGCACAGGAAGTAAATGGAGCTCTTTCTATTTCTAAGCTGTTTTACAAACAAAATGTAACAAAATGTAAATTACTGATCTCTACATATGTTATAGTTTATTCCTAATTACATAAAAAAACACATATCCCTTTTAAAGTTAATGATATTTTGGTTGACATTTTAAATACAAAAGTTTTTACAGGGGGAATTTTGAAAGTCTTAATTCGTTTTTCAAGTAAAATTCATTTGGCAGAAATAAAAATCTAATTTTGACTCTTAGAATCAGACTTTTAGTAAAAACTTGGTAACAATTGTAGAGTAGTGTGCGTAGGAGCTACTTTAGTGATTGATTTTGCTTGCCAACAAACAATACATATTATAAACAGTACACTTACAAAAATACCACCATTAAAATACTTCAATGCATTTAATATTGCATTACATACATAGTTCTGCTCTTCTACAGTGAAGTCAGTGAAGCGTTATTCTAACCAAGTGGCACATTCCTCACATTCTCTCTGCTCACGAAAATAACCCAGCGCAAAATTAACTTTGCATGAGCTGTGAAAATCTAACAGTAGCGTGAACTATTATTTAACGACGCTGTACATTCACCACAGGACCGTTACAACGCAGCTTTGTAACGATCGCGTGGGAGGCTGCGTGCTGATTACACGTTCCCGTCTTTATTTTACAAGAGTAATTTATGTCAACGTTTGTCAACATGCCAGAAGCCGTCGTGGAAGATGCCAGAAGCTTCTACACCGACACAAACCTGTTTAGATGTAGAGAATTAAGTGCTAAAGTTGGTTAATAAGCTAAACTAAAAAGTTAACAGGCTTAAGTTATATTTTTATGGCTTTTAGGATTTGTAAGGCAGGGAAATTTTAAATCTAATTTCCAGGTGCTTGAAAAATATGGGAATTCTGCTGGTTTTGGAAAAAATATAATCACGATTTTGTGGGGTAGGGGTAGGTGATTTTCACACGGCAAACACAATTTAGGTTTTAAATCTGACAACTTTCTCTCATAAATCCTAAACACATTGTTAATATCAATATGTATTAAGTTTAGGTTGCAATTTTGACTTAAAACCCTCTATTTTTCTCTTTTAAAGTGAAACTGGAGAGGACCACCCAAGCTCAGCCAATCAGAACGCTGCATTTGCTCCTGATCAGAACTAAATTTCTTTATTATTCGATTCAGAGAGTACTCTGTGGCCTAATGTTTACACAAAGTGCTGCATTTATTATATACTTTTTGGTGGAAAACACAAAATGTACCCTTTTACAACTAAAAAAGTTAGCTACCCCAACTTTAACCTTTTCAAAACCAAATGTAAAATGCTTTTTATGAACTATGCATCAATATTCTACCTCAAAGTTTGACTTTTACTCCAAACTACACATTTTATTTACAAAGATTGGTTTTCGATCTTTTCAATTCAAAACCCACCATTCGATCTCTCGATTGTTCGATTAATGGCCCGGCCCTAAATCCAACACACTTCTGCTTTTGTTCAGCGGAGATGTGTCTATAGACATACTGTATTTGAAATGATGTTGTAGGCAAAGCAAGGCAAAAGATACGGCAAAATCACAATATTTGCAATGGAATTTGGGACTAAAACGGTCACACAGAGACGAAGAAAACGTGCTCTAAAAATATCGCCGCCATTCAATAAACAAGAACTTTCAAATATGCATCAAACAGCAAAACAAAATTTATTCCGTTTGTCTGATTATGTTAATGTAAGACTGACTTTTGATGACTCGATTATTTACAAGCTAATCTTTGGTAATTTGAAATGACTGGGTGAAAAAGTCTAGCTGTAAGACTTTTATTTACCAGACGAAAAAACCCAACGTTTGCCAGTCCAGTTTGTCTTTGGTGCGATTAAAAAAAAGGGTGCTGCAGATGGCCGGTATTGGCAGTGAAAAGATTAAACTATCTGTCGGCTTCAGTTGAAACATTAACTTCTGGTTGGATAATAACGTTGTGTAAGACTTCTGGCTCCGATATCTGAATCCGGCCCAAGTGTAACGGAGTTGATGGGCTTTAAAAGAGAGAGAGATGGCAGGTGTTCGCTGACTTCTGATAGGCTCAAATAGACTTGCGCCGTTATGTAATTGGGCGGTTTTGGTTTGACCTGAGTTGACTCCGACATCTGCTCTGTGTTTCAATTAGGCGTGGTTGGCAAAAAGAGTTGTTTTGGCGTATCCGTGACTATTTTCATACGATGATATCCAACCAAAATGTGTTCAAACAAGTTCGCAACTAGTGGATTCATATTCATAACTCATAACTCATTATACAGTATAACTCATTTTCTCTTTGAGGCACAAAGGGACTTTAATCAGTCTTTTATCATAGGAATTTAAAAAAGAACTTCTTTCCAACATTTTTTATTGTAAACCCTTGTCTACTTCCAATTGTAATATTAAACTTAAAACTCAGTAGCCAACATCAGGGCTGTTCAACTAATTTTTCCCGAGGGCCAGATTTGTGTGTGGCCATAATTTAGGGTTGTACAACATCTTCATCTGTTTCTGTAATCTTAGTCACGACTGCTGTAGCCTCTGTTTGATTTGAATTGCTCCACAAAATGTCTAAACCAGCACTAAACCAGAATTAAACTAGAACTAGACCAGGACTAGGTCGGGTAGGCCAGATGCACGGTTGGTCTGATCTAAAGCAGAATTACACCAAAACTAAAGAGGGTTGCAAAATAATGCATAGTTGCAATATTTAAAAGACTGGTTGAGAACTGCATCAAATCTTTGGAGGGCCAATTTTATCCCCAGATCTTAAGTTGAATAAGCCTGATCTTCAGAAAAGTAGTAACTTTAATCTGTAAACAAAGTTCTTTTTTGATTAGAAAAGATACTAAGTGCACAAAAGTTTGCATGTAAGGCCTTAAGTCTTAAATCGACTGATGTTGGTCTTATACATGTTTGCATGTATTTCACTTTGCTGCAGGTTTGCCGATTGGTAGAAATGATTGACAGTAAAGTGGACCATTGGCGGAGAATTTGACGGATAAACATTCTCATTGGCTCAGGGCGTTTAGCCTGTGATAGCGATTCTGACCGACCAAAACGCTGGGAATAGTGTCGTCTTTGTGAAATGACTGGCTTCATTAGTAAAAGTAGTTTAATAAATTAAAGGAAATAATATGTGTTTTGTTTAAGGATGCTCTTTTGACAATGTTTTTTTTTTTTTTTTTTTTAATTTTAGGAAAGCTGTTGTTGAACCTGATGGATCACACTGATGTGGTCCGTGACTTGACCTTTGCCCCCGACGGGAGCCTCATGTTGGTGTCGGCGTCCCGAGACAAGACCCTGAGAGTCTGGGACCTCAAGGACGACGGTACGAAAACGTAACAATCTATGTTTAGGCTTTTTGTCTTTGTTGTTGTGCAGCATTGGTCAGCCTTTGATCGCTGAATTTGGCCAGTGACAGTGAAGATGGTACTTGCTGTATTTACCTCAAAGGCAATCAGAAAATACATTTGTCATTATAATTTTTGCCATTACGTACAGCCCTGCTTCCAATACTTTGAAAAACATGTATTTACTGTGACAAGACTAAAGTTCTCTTCACTCTACTCTCCATCAAAAAAATCACATAATTTACTTTATAAGTCAATCAGTATATATTCGTTTGCCCTTTTGTCCTCTCATCACTCCTTTTCCCAATGTTAAAACTGCTCCACGTGTGCTTCTGCTCTTGCGTTTGCCTTTTGCACGTGACTGACTTCCTCGTGTGGTGTGAAGCCAGAGCAGCTGTATGTTAAACTGGCCATTAACCGTGACCTACATTCCTCTATAGAAGGAAGAAAAGGACTGTAGAGAAAAACGACTCCATATGTTGTTTGGAACCTGAGCTACAACTGTGAGAAACTTTCCACCGCTCATGAAGTAGATAAAAAGTACAGTAAAGAAAGTTATCTCTTTTGAAAAAACATGATTATCTTAATCGTTATCGTTTATGGCTGTTGGTTTTGTCACACTTTTGTGGCCTTAAAGCTAAATAAAAATGGTTTGCACATCTTTTTATACCCATTTCACCATCTACAACAGTGGTGTCAAGCTCATTTTGACAAAGGGCCACATTGGCAGCGGGGTTGTTCTCCAAGGGCCGGTTGTAACTGAAATTAACCTTACCAATCTTTGATATACAACAAATAATAGTTGTATTTGATTACTGTATATTTATTTAAGTGACAACAACTGAATATACATCTGCATTGGTCTGAAAAATGACTTATACTCTTTAAGTTTCAGACCTATTGTTTCATTAGGTCAAGACATAAAGATTACTTCTGGCACTTAAATAAAATTCAAGTAAACATTATAAGACCTCGAGGGCCGCATGAAATGAGGTGGAGGGCCACATCTGGCCCCCGGGCCTTGAGTTTGACACCTGTGATCTACAATAAACATTCTACAATATGAACACAACTTATTAAACCTCAACAAAAAGATTTAGACTAAAGAGAATCTGAATTTCCACATATTATATTCTTATCAGGCAAACGTGTGGACAGCACCACTTGAGACTTGACTTTGTAATGACAGAAAGGCATTCTATTCCAAAAAAATAGACTTGGATGCCGCACATTTTCAGGTATCGGTATCGACAAGTACTCATACCGAGCAGCTGTTCTCTGCTTGTGGCTAATGCTACAGCTAACAGTCAGAGCAGCTAGAAAAGGCTCTGTGGAGACTCTTCAAAGTTCAACTATAAAAATACTCCATATATGCAGACAAACTTCTGTTTTACCTCTATGATGTTTAATTTAGCCTTTTGAACAGAGGGACTGTGGTTAAACTAACTCTAAATATGGTCCAACAGCAGCGCTTGCTAGCTGCGCTAACAGGCTAACTCAGACTTTTACACTGCATTTCATTAGGATGAGTGTCTTTTTACAGCCTCAATGTTGTGGTGGAAAAGCACAAAATAAGAAAATACTCAACACAATTATGTAAAATAGACTTAAAATCCAAATATATATAACAGTTACAATAAACACATCTTTATTATGAAGTAACTGTTGCCTATTTTTATGTGTAGCTCTTTTTATGCATTTATTTTGCTTTTTGAGACGTATGTGTCTAGTTTGCCGAAGCCATTATTAAAATTGATTATTGATTTAGATTTGAGTGAAATGCTGTTTCTATAATTGACACCTTTAGCCATTATAATGCAATATTTAGAATCAGGACTGGTATCGGCATCGGCATCCTCCCTGAAGCAAAGTATCTGTATCAGATTGTTTAAAAAAATTGTATCAGAACTAGACTACTTTAACGTCAGTGACTTGGACTTGACTTAAAGCCTTGTGGTCGTGGATTAAGATGATTTGATGCTGTTTCTCCAAAAATTGTGTACACTAACAATCTGCAACAGGTCCCTCCTCTTTTCTTTTAGTGACCAGAAATGTATTTGAAGTTGGCTACAAAACTACAAGATGTATTCTGTCATTTGCTCTGAAATCTAAACCAAAATCAGAGGACTTGGACTTGTGGGGCACTGACCTGGGACTCGACCTGAAATTGAAGCCAAAAGACTTAAAGAAACTTGGTCGAACCTTTGCTACCAGATTGTTCTAAAAATATAGATATACATTAAGTTCTTTATTATTATCAATATTTCCAAACCAATACTTTTACTGTAATTTATATTTACCATTTGACCTTGGTTATTAATTGTAATGTATCTAAAAACTCTTGCGTTACTGTCACAGATTAGCGATTTAACAATAATTTTAATCATTTCCTTTTGCGTTCCCTAGGTAACATGGTAAAAGTGTTGCGCGGTCACCAGAACTGGGTCTACTGTAGCGCTTTTTCCCCCGACTCCTCCATCCTGTGCTCGGTGGGCGCCGGCAAAGCAGTAAGTCTTTCGTTCCTTAAGTCTTCTCCGTTTTATATTGTGTAATTATGGTCTGCTAGCTCTTGTGTGTTTGCTTATACGGCACGTGACAGTTTTTTGCACAATCCAACTTCCTTTTATATAATTTTTTTTGCTCTGTGTCATAATGGCGTCAATAGTTTCAAGTCCACCGGGTTTGTTTGCAGTGAATTAAAAAAAAAGCTTGTGCCTATGTTTGCATGGAAACAGACTTTGTAGACTTTCCACCACTCAAACCAGCTGACCTTCGTGTTTATTTATGTTAAGATTCGAGCCGCGTGTAGTGTTAATATGTTAATGCAATCTGAAGCCTGTAGACAGAGCCAAGATAATTCCACTTCTGCTTATCGATTTCCTCCAAACTTATCGCAGTCTTATCATTTTTTTTTGCAAATGTTGGATATGGCTTATGATGTTGCAGCAATCTGGATTGTGAGCTAAACCTGCAAATCATTGTTTGCATAACATAAAACAGTGAATAAATTATAATAAACGTGTAGTTTATAGACTGAAAATTGTAGGAATAAAAAACCTGGCTGTTTGGTGGGGCAATGTACATGTACTGTGTCACAAAAAACTGTCAATTGTCTTTTATAATGTAAGAAAACTCACTGACTTTTTATTATATTTGGGTAAATTCTATTTAAAATTATTGTCACCATTTACTCAAACACTTTTATTACTCTTAGAACCTTAAAGATGGAGTGCCAAACTTTTTTCGTTATAAATTAGTAAACATTTCCATCAAAATTCTATTGTAAATGAAGCACTTTGGTAAAGAAACAGACCACTATGCATGCTCTAAACCAAAATATAAAACAGACCACTATGCACGCTCTAAACCAAAATATAAACCAGACCACTGTGCACGCTCTAAACCAAAATATAAACCAGACCACTATGTACGCTCTAAACCAAAATATAAACCAGACCACTATGCACGCTCTAAACCAAAATATAAACCAGACCACTATGCACGCTCTAAACCAAAATATAAACCAGACCACTATGCACGCTCTAACCCAAAATATAAACCAGACCACTATGCATGCTCTAAACCAAAATATAAAGTATTTATTATCTCATAGGCAGTCAAAAGCAGAGCTCTGATTGGCTGTGCTTGGGTGGTCCACTCCAATTTCACTTTGGTTTCTGTAAAAAGATGTTTTCAGGCAATAATTGCAGCCAATAATAAATACATGTGATTATTAACTGTGTGCATTTGTAAGCGCTAGGAAGTAGTTAAACAGTACATACCTCCTGTTTTGTAACGAAAAAAATCTGGTACAACAGCTTTAAATCATTTTACTAAGTATTGTAGTATTTTTCTGTCTAATATGGAAATAGTTACATTGCTGGTGCTTTGTCTCAGTGTAAAACAATACTTGCCAAGTCATTTCGTTGAGTAAAGTCATCATTTTCATAAAAAAAAGTCCAAAAAAACAAAAAAACAAAAAGCAACCCTTTTCATGTGTTGCAATTTCCTTCATACTGGTTTCTAAGTTCTTTATTCAAAAGCAAAGAAACTACAACCATCTTTTTCATGTTTTTAATAGATTTTATGAACATAAATGAACTTTACATCAACAATAAAAAAGCACACTCTTTCTAGATTCTTGTAGACAAATTTTTACAGAAACCCCTGAACTATTGTAAACTATTGCACCTTTTATTTACATTATCATTATTTGTAATTATTTCACACAAGCTCTCAGAACAATTTTGTAAACTTGATTGTTTAATCAAATAAATACACAATCAAAAAATACTCAAAAATAAAATATATGGCTGAAGGCGAATATACAATAGAATACTTTTAGTTGAAATTCGTCTTTGGCTCACCACCACATAAAACCAACACAAAGATTACTTCAAAAAATAACGCGGTCGACTGACACAATCTCAGTAGGTTAAAGTTATTGTGTCCGGTAGAAGGGACATTGCTCAGTTTTGAACTTTTGCTCCCAAATCGATAAGCAGAATGTGAAGCGGTCCACTGCAGTATTGAGCCGTATCGATGTTTCCACTAAACTCCAGTGAACATGGCTGTAACATTACACTATATTAGCCCATTGTTCGTAGTGATTGTATTAGGCTGGTGGTGATTGTAGGCCATGTCCCGACAGTGTCTTGCTCTCCTGTCGCAGGTGGAGCTCAGGCTCAAGGCGACCAAAGGCACCTGACCTGTACGTAGGTGCTCTGTGTCTGTCTCCCTCTGTAATTACATCTCATTTACTTCAATTATTTAATACTTAGAGCAGATTCTAGTCTTTAATATAATGACACATCCTTTCACGCTCGAGAAAATGAACTGTTGGCTTAAAATAAATGTTTTATCTCATATTAATCCACATAAATATTTTAGTAATTAATAGTGTGTGAATTTAAGTAGATTAGCTTGAATCTAAAATACTTATAATCTAAGTTAGAAATTAAGTTGGCTCAACATAGAATATATAATTAGAGCGAAATGCATTTTGTTATTTAGCACATTACATTTAGTTTCAACATAAAATATTAAGTTAAAATAATTCAAAAGATTTATTCAAGCTAATGTAAAATATCAAGTTTTGCCAACATAAAATATTGAGTTGACGCAACATAATATTTTTTATTGTGTATCAAAATATTTAGTTGGTAAATATAAGATAATGCATTTATATTTAGGTCAATATTTCATTTTTTGGGTACACAGCACACGTCTGCTAACTTGCACACATTAGACATAAATTAGTTAAAAATCCAGTTTGTCAATAAATAAACTATGCTATACAGACAAGCCAAACTGCACCCTAAATTGCATGTTTTATTGAAAATGTGGAAATTATTTGGTCTGTTTTTTTTTTTTTCTATCTATTGGACACTTATTAAAAAAATGTGAAAAGTCATATTTATATCCAGAATCTAAAAGAGTAAAATGTTGTTAGCCACATTGTGATTGTTGTAACAGACTAACTGGTGCAGCTCATGTGATAGGCCTCAGCGTGTCCGTGGTGTGTGAATGTGTGAGTGGGTGTATTGTGTACTTTGCCAGAGGTGTCAACCCTTTGGCCATAAAATATTCTTTTCTCTTGCAGTATCTGTCTCTCTTCGTAGGCTTCGGCCGGAGGTGCGAGCCTATTGTAAACAGAGCACTAAGACTCTGAAAGGGGAAACCAGTGGAGTAACATTATGTTACCTTAAGTTACTACTTGTTTTATTTTCTCTTTTGTGTAGACTTTTTGTTAAACTGTTAGACTTGTATTGATAACTGATGTTTAAACATGTTTTAGTTTAAGTCACTGTTAGTTTAAGTTCACACTTCTAAAACACTATGATGCACATTTACTACATTACACACACATAAGTATCTTTACATTGACAAACACATAGCCTAGTGTTTTATACAGCTGCAGTTTGCTGCTTGTGTAGCATGTGCCTTCATTTGTTTGGCCTGATTAAAGTTACCAAAGTGACACAGAGCATAACTGGAACAAATCTCTAATTTAAGCTGTGCTTAATTTAATTTGCATATTGAGTAGTTGTAGCTTTAGCCCTCGTGTTGGTCATTCAGTGTCTATAACCGCCCTCTCTTCACATTGCAGGTGTTCCTATGGAACATGGACAAATTCACTCTGATCCGGAAGCTCGAGGGCCACCACAATGACGTGGTGTCATGCGAGTTCTCACCAGACGGGGCGCTGTTGGCCACCGCCTCCTACGACACCCGCGTCATCGTGTGGGACCACCACAAGGCCACCATCCTGCTCGAGCTCGGGTAAGGCTGCACTTTATAGGACTGTTATGTCTGCAGCTTTTGTCTCGTTATCATCAGTTTAAATGTGTCTTTGAGTCACTGGAAAGACAACTTTTTTGCTTTTTCAAGGCATTTTGGTGACTTTTTTGTGATTAAAATACACTTAAGTCAAGTCATAACTGAGTTTTAAAGAATACTGTGGATGTAGCGTTATTTTAGTAAAGTAAACACTTGTTTTGTAGTCGCAAAAATCCGGCAGGCAGCACTAGCATCACTTTATCATTTAGCGTGCAGCTGCTGTTAGCATTGTTAGATACAAACCTTTTACAAATTTAGACTGTTGGATTTTTTTTTCAACTGCCCAATAATTTTCCTTAAGTCTGCATTTGCTGTTGTGGTTCCTGGATGATAATACAGTTATAAACGAATAGATTGTACTTTTGTGTTCCCACTCGGATGACCGTTAGCGTTGCAGTCTTTAGCCTGGAGAATCTAAATGGATACAGTTTCAAGTCTATATTTACTTAATGGTATTTCAGTCCTGGCATCTTTATACAAATTTGATACAACCTAGTAGAAACAAGAAACCAACAGAAGCTCCACAGATATTTCTGGAGCTTATTATGTAACTTCCAAGTCTCTGCAAACTCATCCACAGACATATTTGATCACAAGATAAAATAGTCGTACTCGGAAGGCTTAATCATTTTATCTGGTGTGGAATGTTTGGCAAATACTGGACTTGAAGGGTTCCAAACAGGGGTTCATGTAACAATTCCTAGTACAAACAGACAAATAAATAATGACTGTTTTTGTTGTCTTTTTACGCAGCCACCTGTTCCCTCCCCCGTCTCCCATTTTTGCGGGAGGTTCAAACGATCGTTGGGTTCGCTCCGTGAGCTTCTGTCCCGACGGTCGCCACATCGCCAGCATCACAGACGACAGGTGAGTCTGGGGCAAGAAACTAGAGCTGCAGCGAACGATTATTTTAGCAATTGTTTTATTCTGTTGACTAATAGGGGTGTTGAAAAAAAATGGATTCTTAAAAGGATCGCGATTCTACGTCGTAACGATTCTGGATCAATTCCAACATAGATTTTAAACTACGTCATGATTTACATCGTCAGAAAACTGGTGAAAGTCTGTGTGTAAGTTTAAACATCTTGTATTAAACTCTTTCTTTCATAATAAAAAAGAAAAACCTTTGGGGTGGCGGTCACTACAGTCACTACTTGTCTGCATTAAAGCGACAGTGACCCATTAATTACATATACTGATAAATACATAAGTGTAACAATTGCAAGCTGGTGATAAATTAGCCCCACCAACATTTTTATTGAATGACCAAATAAAACAGCCTAAGAACAGAATTAAATATGGCATTTTTAAAAAAATTGAGAATCGTTTTAGAATCTAATCATGACCCCAAGAATCAGAATTGAATCGAATCACCTGACACTCAAAGGTTCACACCCCTAATGGCATTAAATTTGATCAGTACTGCAATAAATAAGGTGAAGGTGAGTTAACATTTCTTGAATTCAGTATTTTGGTTTTGGTCTTTGTTTGAGCGGTAATATTATCTGCTAATGGATCAACATTTTATTTCTTATATTACTTCAAGTTGGGGCTGGACAATAAAAAAAACCCTGAGAAATCATTTGGATGGGCATTTTGAATCTTTGAGGCATCATATTTGCTCAGTTAGGCCATCTGCATTGAAATCTTTTTTCACTTAGATTCATAAAATTCTTTGTACATACACAACCATTCAAAAGTTTTGGGTCACCAAGACATTTTTGTGTTTTCCATGAATTGATAAGCCTTTGTTTAATCGAGCCACAAATGTGATGCTCCAGATACTCAACCTGCTCAGGGGAAGAATTTTAAAGCTTCTCTAACCAGCTAAACAGTTTTCAGCTGTGCTAACACGACTACCTCTAAGTAAACCAGACATTTGTAGCTAGAAAAATCATTTACCACATTAACAATGTATAGACTGTATATTGTATCTGATTAGTTAAATGTTCATTGAAGAAAAACTTTTCTTTCCAAAATTGAAATTTCTAAGTGACCCCAAACTTTTGAACTGTTGTCTGTCTTTTGTCTGATTCCTAAATCTTGACAGGCTTTTAGAAGGTTAGTGCTAGATAGTCTGATCCGGAGGGACTGAAAGAAAGTTGTCATGGTAATGAGTTTATTTCTGTTGCTAAGTGGGCCTAAACTGTTATATTTTCATCTCAAACTTCACCCAAACTTTTTTCCTAACCTTACCCATCACCTTAACTCTTTTCCTAAACTCACCCTTTCTCCTAAACTTCTCATCGTCCCTCCAGACCCGACTATCGAGCATTTATCCTTGTGGAGTTTGTGCACAGTTAGCTAAACGTAGGTGACGATTATTGGAATAATCGATCAGTTACGACCGGCGTCACAGATGACCGGTGAGTCTGGTGCATTCGGGTTTAAACCAACAAACATCCCCCAATAATGTCCTTTTATTTGAACAATACAAGACAAGCAGATGTTACACAACCGATCATGGGACTGGTCTGAAATGACACATAAGCATATTTCACATCCGCTCGGCCTCGTGACTGAACTTTACTTCGACAAACAGAAGCTTTTACAGTGAGCATTTGAAAAACACGGGAGCTGCGGTTGCTTCCTCTCTGCATAAGCATTTCCACCACATGCCAGGAACAAGAGAGATAAAGTTATTCCAGTCAGCAGCTCACTCTGTTCCTCTGCTGATATGTGCCGCCGTTTGGTGATTAACTCGCAACAACTGAATGTTTGGACAAAGAGGTTCATGAGTTTTTTTGGCACCACAGCGAACAAGTTTCACAGCGCTTTGGCATGGTTTTACTCTGGCTTCACTTCCCTTTGTTACGTTATGTAATCAGCTATTTTGGACATCTTGGTGTTAGTTTTCTTTGCCGTATAACTTGAAGCAATTGAGCCTGAAAAATAAGGACGGACGCTCAGATTTTTACTGTATGTTGATATCTTCATTTGTATTTGGCACAATATTTTTTGAGAGAGGCTTTCCAGTCTCTGCGTGACGTAGCAGTTGTCACAATTGTTTTGGTACAGTAGTTGACTAGACAGTAATTTTTTTTTTTTATTAAACGACTAGTCCAAGTCGTTTTTACCTTTCAAGGCACTCAAAGCTCTTTACAATCAACGATCCATTCACCCAATGTACGCAGACACTGAGGCAATGTGAGTTCAATATCTTGCCCAAGGACACAACGACAATCCACTCTTGTCCCACTGTGGCAACTGGTGTTCCAGTGGTCTCCCATCCAAGTACTAACCAGGCCCTAACTTGCATAGCATGTGAGGCAAGCAAATATGGCCAACAGAAGCAGTTATGGCCATATCTGCTATGGTGACAAGAAGCTTATAGAGGGATTATTTGGTTATCAACATGGAAGATGCGTACGCACCCAGTATGTGGAAAGGGCTGTTGCTGATTGACACAAGCCGTAGCAAAAAGTCGAGTCGGCGCCGTTGTCAGTGAACTACAAGAGTTTATCACTGTGCAGAAACGAAAGTTATGCTGCTAAATCAACATTTATGGTTGAAATTCAACCCTACGACCCTTAAAAGGTACATTCAGGTGAGTGAAAAAACACAGAGTGTCTCAAGCTTCAGGAGCCAGACGTCTGTCAGACTGGTTCAGATCTGATTCAAACCACTGCTCTCGTCACGTTTTGCTGTTTTAATCAAATAGGTTTGCCTAGCCAACTAGATGTACAGCTTTTCTTTCTGCAGGCGACATGTGCTGTACAGTATAGCTGAAAGTAACGTTGACCGATAGTCCCTCTATAGTCGAGGAATATGTGCAAAATAATATCAACATCTGCTTCTCTCACATTTCTCATTGACTGTCAGATCACATACAGTTCAGCTCATTACCGTTTCTTTAATCAATTTGTCAAAAAGTACATTTGTTGAGAATCTGTCATTTAGCCACATCGTTGTATAAGTTGTGGAGTTCAAAGCTTGTTTAAAATACAGTATAGTGGTCTGGTTCTCATCAGGTGGTGTTCTCATAATTTTGCCACTAAATCAAAAAGTTGAAGAGCATTTTTCCCATGTAAAAGAATGTCTGTGCAATGAAAAGCACAGCAGTTTGTATCGAGCTAAAACAATAACTTCTAGCATTAAAGTCACTCAGCTTCATGGAAAAAGTGTTTGAACTAACTTTCTTTCTGATGCAGACCTCGTACCTGTTGTATTTGTTTTGTTTTCATGCAGTCACGCAGGAAACACGCGATCCAATTTTGCAGAACTGTGTGAAACTGTCAGGGTGCGTTCTGACTTGTCCTCGTTTGAACTCGGTCGGGGCCTAATTTGGGCTGTCAAAACGAACAAAACAAACATGATGTGTACTCATTAGAGCAAGTATTGATATTAAAAAGCTCTTATTACATGGATTGTGACATTAATCCTACAAGACAAAGTGCATATGATATGATCTGTAAACTAAATGTTCTGCAGGGTCTAATGAAGTCTAAAATCTTAAATAAAAAAAGTTTGAATATAAGGTCTTAAAAATTCGTCATTGTAGGTCTGAAATATGGACTTACATTTTTTAATGAAGCTATTTCTGTCTGCTGCAGCTTTTCCTGTGGGAACTTCTCAATCACATTCCACAATTGTTGTGTTCGTCTACTGTTATTTGCAAAAGCAATGCTTGGTTTAAACTGTTCTTTTTTTGTTAGACACAAACACATCCTTTTATAAACACACTTTGAAAATATGTTTTCATGAATCAATATAAAGCAAGAACTCCTTTCAAATAAGGACCAAGTTTACTCATAACTTTCTTATTCTCAGCTTGAACCAAAAACACAAACTTATCTCTTGATGGGCGCTCTGAACAAACCTCTCCTGATTTGTAAAATCTTTAACTTGTCGTCAATAAAAACACAATCATAACTTGCTGTTCACTGCCAGATCTTACTGTAATTTTAGACTGATATAGTGAAAACCCCATAACACACAGTCAATTGTAGCAAACAAAGTTTTATCTTAAAGGAGACCTATTATGTCAAATTCACTTTTCTAAGTTTTTAACCTTGTTATTAGGGCCTTCCTTCATCATTAGTTTACTAAAAGTTATATTTGAATTGATTCATGCATGTTTGAGTAATCTTGTATTGTTCATCAGCTGAAGCTCAAGTGCTCAGAAATCCTCGTTCTCACCTACCACCTATCCCCTCCCACTTGTCTGTATTTACTTATTTTAATTCAAAGGATTAAGAATCAAAGTGAAGCATATATGGTTCAAAACTGTTCCAGAGACACTTTCCAACAATAATAATTTGTAATTTTAAAAATGTTGCTTTTCACAGTTACATTTTAAATGAAGAGGCGGGGCTTATCAGTTCTGCAGTTTTGAACAGGAAGTCAGTAGAGCTGTTTCTATTTTCAAGCCGTTTTAGATCAATTTTGTGTTTTACAATGAACAAAAGCTAATTTACTCATCTGCATGTTCTAGTTTCTTACTAAATAATAAAAACACACAATAGGTCTCCTTTAAGGAAGCGGCATTGTGAATACTATAGGTCACAACTTGCAAACAATTTTTATGTTTTGTGGTTAAAAAAAAACCTAAAAAGTCATAATTTTGACTTCTTGATCTCTGCAGAAACCTTGTAAAATCTAAAAGATACAATTAAACAAATGAAGCAATGTCAATGATTAACTTCACAGCCCATTTTGTACTTGTTCTAGTCTGTTTTATCGAGTGGAACCTGATCTAATGTTGGAGAACGCTGTGTGAAACTGTAAAGGTGTGTTCTGACTTAACCTCAGTTGAACTCAGTCAAGACCTAATATGGGTTGTCAAAAACTCAAAACAAACATGATATCTACTCATTATTATTATTACAAACATACAATTAAACACAGTACTTTTCCAAATTGCAATAAGAACATGTTGCTTACTACATTTTGGAGCAGTTATCTGTACTGGCGATCACTTCTTCAGTACTTTAAAAATACTACAGTCACATTACAAAAATACAAACATTGCCTCTGTATACAGTACTAGTTGCCGTTTATACAAAGACCAGCATTGCTCAATCTGCTGTTCATAACCACAAGATCCAATATTCATTCTTAACCGCTTATTCCCGTTGGAGCCCATCCCAGTGACTTTGGGCCTTAGGCGAGGGAACGCCCTGGACAGTGGCCAACTCGTCGCAAGGTTCATTCATTCTCCCGGGAAAATTTACTGGAGTACCCTGAGAAAACCCATTGTAACACAGGGAGAACATGCAGAGCGTTTGTGAGATGTTGACTTGGCGTGACCCGGCAGCCAAACCCACGATCTCCTTTATAGAGTTTAAGCAGGTGACATCACAGTGTTGTAAATGTGAGATCTGAGTGGCAGGAAATGCAGAGAGCCAACGGAGAGAAAGAACATTTTCTCCTGTAAGAGCTCAAAATAAAGTTAAAATAGAACTACATGTGTGGGGACAAAAATCAACTCACAACGACTCTGTAAAACATTGGGTTTGTAACTGACATGTAAAAGCACAAAAGCAGGTAAACAGTGGCAGAAAAGCAGATAAACAGAAAGACTTTAGCTTCTCTCACATTTATCACAGACTCTGGAATCACACAAAGTTGAAGTAATTACCTTTTACTTCCTAGAAGATGTTCTGGAATCTTTTTGATGAGGATATAAGTTGTAGTTCTGCAGTTATATTGTCAAAAAACTTGTTTGTTAGTAAACAAGTTAGTGAAGTACTACACTGTTGCCACGACAATATGTGGTAACTAAATGGTTTAAACAAATTATTGCATTTCTTGCATTTGAACTTGTATATCAATATTCTGCCTCAATCTTTGACTTTTGCTCCAAGTCACACATTTTTACTGACAAAGAATTGGTTTTCGATCTTTACGATGCGGCACAGTGGCAGAGCGGTTAGCGCTCTGGCCTCACAGCAAGAAGATCCCGGGTTCGATTCCTGCACGGCCCGGGACCTTTCTCTGTGGAGTTTGCATGTTCCTCCCCGTGTCTGGGTGGTTTCCTCCGGGCACTCCGGTTTCCCCACCAACTGATAACATGCATGTTAGGGAACACTTGGTGATAGTCGGAGGTTGAGGCGCCAGGTGTTAGGTGAATCGCCTCTGCTGAGTTGCCCCAGGGCAGCTTACTATCACTGAGTGAGGAGGGGAGGGGTTCATCTCACTGTGAAGCGCTTTGTGGCTGTGTCTGTGAAATGCGCTATACAAATAAAGATTACTTACTTACTTACTTACGATTCAAAGCATTTTCGATTCAATCCCTGGATTTCTCAAATAATTGCTGAACCCTACCAAAAACAAATCTGTTTGAATTGTGCATGTGTGAATAATACAAGGTTATGGAAATGTTGGAATTTGTTTTAGAAAAGTCATTGGCCACGTTGACATGATGTTTCCTAATTCAGAATTAATTAATTCGGAATTAAAATATTTACCTTCAAGTTTACATGGAAATAATAATTCCGAATAAAGGTTTACATGTTAAACACGCTAAATCGGCTTTTCCTTTATTCCGCTTAACGTCTGGGTTAGAAAGAGAGAGGAAAGGGAACGCACATACGTCATTACGTAATTACGTCTACCGGAAAAACACACATCCGATGGATACGGGATACCGGCTTTTTTATCACTTGGGATTGTTGTAACGCCACGGACGCAATGATACTAACTTTTTTTTGGAGTCGTGAAAAGTCTTGAAGCAGCAGCAGGAGAATCACATCATCAGCTCCACGTCATGTTCTGTGAGCGGAGGAAAAGTTGTTCCAGTTTCCACTTGTTTGGGATCAGAGCAGCGTCTCTCTCCGCGTACATGACGTACACTCCTTGTTTAAAACCTTCCACTGCCTCTGCGAAAAGATTAGTGTTTCGTGTTTTCTCCCACCCAATCTTTTCATTGTTTGTAACTCCTGTAGTGTACTTATATGTAAAACAAAAAAGTTTTGTGTCCGTGCCGCCATCTTGCAGCGTCACCGGGTCAGAGAGGCGACGTAACGAGCATGCGCAGTGCGAACGGAATTATTTTTATTCCGAATAAAACGGTTACATGAGAAAGGAATAAAATTATTCGGATTTAAAAGCGGAATAAACCACCCACTTTATTCGGAATTAAGTTTAAATCCGAATAAACTTTTCATTAGGAATTAAGTGTTTACATAGTCTTTTTAAAGCGGAATTAATTTTAATTCAGAATTAAATTGTCTTTATTCGGAATTAAAGCCGTCATGTAAAAGGGCCAATTGTAAAAGTTAAAATATGTACAAACCTCGTTAACAAGCCCTCTGCAAAAAAACAAACAGCATTGTGAAAAACTATAGATCCTGACTCACGAATAGGTCTTAAATGGTTTGTTTTATGGTCTTAAAAGGGTCTTCAAAAGTCTTACATTTGACCTCTGGATCCCTGCAGAAACCCCGTTCATATTTATCTCTTCCTCTTGACTATAATCCATCTACTGTAGGTGCGAGGTTCTGTGTCTTGTGAGTTCACATCGACTAAAATGTAAACAACCTTTGCCACAGAAAAGCCGGTCTGTGTCGTGTTTGTTTGTCCTCTCCGGGCTTCTGTACTCGCTCTGTCTCTGTCTGGTCACGTGTCTCTCACCAGATTATTCACCTCCTGTTGGATTCTCTGTGGGGAAAAAAAAACAAATATCTGAGGGGAAACAGATGCAACAAGAACCAGTGAGATCCAGTTTGAACAAATGAGACCTGTGCCAGAATCACTAACAGGCGCTTTTCACTAATGTGGAAAGAAAAACCTGGACGTGATGGCTGCGTTTTATTTAAAGGGTGACACTGTTGGCTTAACCAAGAGTGTGCAAATGTTTTTACACAAGCCCAGTATTCAAACCTAGACCAGTGACGCAAACAAGTTTCTGATAAAGTCAAAGCCATAAAAAGTTTTAATAAGACTAAAAAGTCGAAGTATAAAAGCTTTAGCAAATGTCGTCTTTGCCTGTTTAAGTGACGCAGAATAATTAACTAACCCCTAACCCTAACCCTAGCTCTGTTCACCCTCAATGAGTCACTATGTCTAACCTTATGTGTGACATCATCAGGTGTTGTCAAGATTAAAATTACAGGGTTTTTGTTTTTTGTTTTTTTTTGCTTTCCTCGTATGGGTCTATTCGTGTTAAATGATTACTTTTTGTTGTACAATTACAAGGGTTTAAAGCTTCCAACTTATTCTGATAAAATAATTTGTTTAGCCCAAGCTTTGTTTTTGTTTTTTTGCGTTGTCCCTTATGCTTACATACATAGCGAGATTATATATCAACACGGTAAAAGCTCGTGCATCCAGAATTTAGAAAGAGCTGCGACTGACGGACACAAGCTGTAGCAGCAACACTAGCCAGTGCTGTTGTCAAGTAACTAAGTTATGTTGCTAAATCAACATTTGTGAATGAAATTTGACCTTAAAAGGCGGCACGGTGGCAGAGCGGTTAGCGCTCTGGCCTCACAGCAAGAAGGTCGCGGGTTCGATTCCCGCACGGCCCGGGACGTTTGCATGTTCCTCCCCGTGTCTGGGTGGTTTCCTCCGGGCACTCCGGTTTCCCCACCAACTGATAACATGCATGTTAGGGAACACTTGGTGATAGTCGGAGGTTGAGGCGCTAGGTGTTAAGTGAATCACCTCTGCTAAGTTGCCCCAGGGCAGCTTACTGTCACTGAGTGAGGAGGGGAGGGGTTCATCTCACTGTGAAGCGCTTTGTGACTCTGTGTCTGTGAAATGCGCTATACAAATAAAGATTACTTACTTACTTACTTACTAAAAGTTACATTTAGGGAAGTGAAAAAAAACACAGTCTCAAGCTTCAGGAGCAAGACGTCTGATCCAAACGGCTAGCTCTTGTCCTGTTTTGTTGTTTTAATCAAAGAAGTTTCCCCAGCTAACTAGACAGACAGCGTCTCTTCCTGCAGCTGACATGCGCAGTAGACCGGAAAGTGACGTCCACCAATAATCCCTATATACATTGCGTTTTCTCAAACTGGGGGCCTGGTTCAGGAGGTCAAGGGTCACAGCTGACCCCCGGGCTGCAGTTTGCCCAGGCTTCAAACGTTCAGTCTTTATCATGTTGAACCAGCAAGGCAGTCTGCCCTTAAAGATGTATGCTTAAGTAAATGTTGTAACCAAAAGTATAGTTTTATAACCAATTTATTGTTCAGCTTGTTTTTAGACTATGGAAGCAAAAATTAAACAATGAGTGGCTTCTACGTATAGTCTCATAATGGGAAATCGTGATGGGAGGATTCTCAAAATAGTATTGAGATGAGTTTGGTCATTCTGTTTTTTGTTTTACAAAAATTGACCCAAGAATAACTCAAACATGAACTTTTTTAGACATTATCTTAATAAACTCTTGACTTAATTCACTGAAGTCTACATTACAGCAGTGATATTTATTGAAAAGCCGTGTTTGTTCTTTCAAAGTCTAAACATAATCAAACATATCGTAATCTTATCGAGAAAGAATCGAACCAAGACCAAACTATGTCAGGAATTTAGATGTCTAAATCTTTTAATTACTAGTTTTTTATTGCCAAATCCATCTTGAACAAACATGTATTTTTACAGTGAGCTGAAGTACATCTCTAGTATAATGTAGTCTTAATTTTGTGTTTGTGTTTGTGCAGGTTGGTTCGTTTCTGGAGCATCGAGCAGCGCGCTCCTGAGACCATCGCCTCGCTGCCCAACGGCCTGTGCTGTGCCTTCTCTCCTGAAGGGGGCGTCCTGGCTGCAGGGTGAGTCACTGCGGAGGAGTTACCGGAGTTCAAGTTGGACCGGAAGAAGTCGTAAAACACGGAGAAGGAGAGAGAGAGAGGAGAGAGGGAGGACAGGGAAAAAAATGATTCTAAAACAGTGAGAAGCGAAGAGAGACGGAGCACAGAAAGAGAGAGATTGCAGAGATAAGAGAACAGCAAGAAACGGAGAGAAAGATGGAAAGTGTAAAATAGATTGTAAAATACAGAGAGGGAGAGAAAAAAGAGAAAAGAGTGAAATAGAAAATGCAAAGAGAGAAAGCACAGAAGGAGAGAGAGAGAAAAAACAGCTCTGACAAGAAAAGAACAGTGAGAGAGAGCACAGATGAAGAGAGGATGGAAGGAGAGAAAGGGGAAAGGAAGCACAGAAGGATAGAGAGAGAGAACAGAAAGAAAGAAAGGACAGGAGACGAAGGAAGAAAAGGAGACAGGAGAGAGAGAAGAGGAGAGGACAGAAGGAAGGAGGAGAGCGAGCATAGAAGGAGAGAGAGAAAAAATGGAGAGGGGAGAGAGAAAGCACAGAAGAGAGAGAGAAAAAACAGCTCAGCAAGAAAAGAATGAGAGAGAGAGCACAGAAAGAAGAAAGAGAGAGGGAAAGGAAGCACAGAAAGAGAGAGAGAGAGAGAGAAGGGCACAGAAGGAGAGAGAGAAAAAGGAAGGACCGGAAGGAGAGAGGACAGAAGAGAGAAATGACAGGAGACAGAAAAGGGAAAGACAGAAGAAGAGAAGAAGAAGAAGAGAGAGGAGAGAGAAAGGACAGGAGAGAGGAAAAGGAAGGACAGAAGGAGAGAGAGAAAAATGGAGAGAGGAAAGAAAGAGAGAGAGAGATAAAAAAAGAAATACAGGGACCCTAACCCGGCAGACAGACAGAGAGAGATCATAAAAAGAGACACGTGGCAACTGAAGCGAGAGAGTCTGACTTTACCATAAGCACTAAACCTGCCAGAGTCATTCCACTTCTTTTGTTTTTATAATTCTCATGTGAATCACAAAAACCCGTTCCACCGGTTTGGGAAAGTCTCGTTAATCTCTGTGTTGACTCTGGGGTTAAAACGTGATATAAAAACAACAAAACATGACATTGATCTTAGTCTTAATGTTTGCATTGCTGATCCCGGCGTGTTTTGCTTCCAAACAGAAGTAGGTCAGTCAGAGATTCTCCTAAAATAAGTTTTATTCTCTGCTGCTGAACTTTGCAGCTTAAATAAAGGTCATCAAATAAATAAATAAACTGATTGGTTGGAGGTTATTGAGGGCATGTTTAAACCAGCTCAGGGCAGTGTCTTTGCGTTGAAATGTGAAGAGTCAGAAGTCCAGACGATGAGCTTTGAAGCCATTTCGGTCTTTGACTTTTCCTGGAAGAAGGAGAGATTACTTCTAAGAGTTATAGATCTTTATGAAACGCAGCGTTGTATAAAAGTCATGGATGATTTGTCAGAAGATGTTAAATGAGAGAGAGAGAGAAGAGAAGAGAAGACAAGGAGAAAGAGAGAGAAGAAAAGGAGAAATGTGTGAGAAGAGAAGGAGAGAGAGAGGAGGAGAGAGGGAGAAAGAAGCAAAGGAGAAAGAGAGAAAGAAGAAAATGAGAGAGATGAGAAAGGAGAAGGTAAAGAGAAGGAAATGAAAGGAGAGAGAAGAGAAGGAGAAAGACAGAAGAAAAGGAGAGAAGAAAAGTAGAAATGGGTGAGAAGAAAAGGAGAGAAAAAGAAGAAAATGAGTGAGCAGAAATAGAAAGGGAAGAGAAGAAAAGGAGAGAGAGAGAAGAAAAGAAAAGGAGAAAATTAAAAAAAGAGAAAGGGAAGAGAAGAAAATGAGAGAGAAGAGAAGGAGAAAGAGAATGAAGAAAAGGAGAAAGGAAAGAAGAAAAGAAAGGGGGAGAGAAGAAAAGGAGAAAGAGTGAAGAAAAGGAGAGAGAAGAGAAGAAAGGAGAGAGAAGAGAAGAAAATGAGTGAGAGCAGAAAATAGAAAGGGAAGAGAAGAAAAGGAGAGAGAGAGAGAAGAAAAGAAAAGGAGAAAATGAAGAGAGGAAAAGGAGAAAGGGAAGAGAAGAAAAGAAAGGGGGAGAGAAGAGAAGGAGAAAGAGAATGAAGAAAAGGAGAAAGGAAAGAAGAAAAGAAAGGGGGAGAGAAGAAAAGGAGAAAGAGAAAGAGTGAAGAAAAGGAGAAAGAAGAAAAGCAGAAAGAAAGAAAAGCGAGGGAGAGAGAAAAAAGGAGAAAGAAGAAAATGAGAGAAGAGAAGAAGAGAGAAAGGAGAGGGGGAAAAGAGGAGAGGGGGAAAGGCACAGAGAGAGAAGACACAAAGTGAGAGAGGGGCAGACAGAGGGAGAGAAGACATGGAGAGAGAGAAAGAGGGAGAGAGAAGACACACAGAGAAGATGTCAAGTTGCAAGTGCAAGAAAAAAAAGAAAGTTAAAAGTTACATAAACTTAGCTCTACCAGATGCGTTATTCCTATATGACCAATCAGTAAAACGTTGGCCAATAGAAAACGAGGTACCTGGTTATCTATTGGCCTGTTAACTTGTCAATCAATCTCACTGCGTTTCCAAGTAACTCATTGGCCCAGTCGGCAGCAATATTTAATTTTACCTCTTTGTAAAGTTTAAAATCATTCTCTCTTCTGGTGAAAAAGACATTGTTTATTAATTTGCAACTATAAAATTAGGTACCCCAGCTTTAAACCGTGCTCTCTTTGTTCTGACGTCTTGTTTTTTCTCTCTCTCCCTCTCGTAGAACTCGCGACGGCAGCGTTCACTTCTGGGAATCGCCCCGCTCCGTCTCCAGCCTCCAGCACCTCTGCAGAATGACTCTGCGGCGAATCTCCACCACGCAGGACATCGAGTCGCTCTCCATCCCGACTCCGCTGCGCGACTATCTGACCTACAAAGTCATCTAAACACGAACTTTTCCCCCACCGTTTTTATTTGTGCATATTTATTTCTCCTTCCGCACGCTGCTGCTTCTTCTCCAAACGGGAGCCGCACATCCCCCCCCCCCCCGACTCATTGGAAGGTCAAAACTTTCATCTCTCTTCCTCGTCTGACTTGAAAAAGGCTGTTGCACTTATTGTATATTTTATTATTGAATTATTAAGAGGCAAAAGTGGAGCTCGGGCCAAAGGGAACACTGCAGGGTTTTTACTACAGACGCTGGTTTGTAAAGGTTTGTAGCTGTGTGGGCCAGAAAAAATGGAACTTAGGGTGATTGAGAGGTGAATTTAGTTTAGTTTGTAATCGTTTTGTTTTCTCTCACTGCACGGTTAAAGGCGCTGTACCTGATTCTTGTCAAATGGAATGAACTAAGATGTGTTTTGCTCAGTATAAACACAACTTTTACAAGAAAACAAGGTGATTTTTTGCGGTATTTCATCATCATCTTTGCAATCCATTCCATAATTTCCAGCCTCGTTTTTTCTTATTTTGATTTATTTGTTATGATGATTTTTTTCCAACCTATTAATCTTAATCTGGGAGTTAACAAATGCAAGGTTTTTTTGCGAATTTGGTTCTTTTTGGACTGCGCTTTTAAGTCATCATAGGAATGAATCTTAGCAAATTGGCAGGTTTGATATATTAAAACATACACATTTGCATAACTGAAACATGGATTTTTAGCATGTTGTCATGTCTAAAAGTTGTTATTAATGTAAGAAAAATACATTTTGGAAATCTTTCATAGGGCTAGCAGCGGCCCTGATTAATGCCTCACACAGGACTCCCTGAAAAGAGATTCTGAACCTCATAGGGACTTTCCTGGTTAAATAAAAGTCAATTCAATTTTATGATGCCTTATTTTGAGCTGATACGACGCACTGTGAATCTTTCTGCTACACTGGTTCTCAAGAGAATAAAATTGAATAGCCAATAATAGTCACATCACAAAGAAAATGGAGGCTTACAGTCTGGAAATGACAGTAGTAGTAAAAATCAGGTACAGCGCCTTAAAACTGCCTCAGCAAAATGTTCCTGTCACCTTTATTTGCCTTGAATTACGTCCTCTTTTTGGACAGAAATTCAACTAGAAACTTTACAAGTTCTATTGCAGTCGTCAACAAGAACCAAAACTACACTTTACAGTAGCAACGAATGAGGTAATGTTTAAATATAACCTGTTTTTTCCTTTTCTTGATGGCAATTTTTCTCCACAACATGATGTATATTGGCTTGTCTAAGCAATTTCAACACTCGAAAACTGGTAAAACAGTCCCACGTTTTAAAAAAATTGTTTTGCGATGACAATATGACAATTACTGTGCAGAACACTAAGCTGTAGACGTATTTTGTGAAATCATTTTACATGTATAAACTCCCACAAGTGTAAAATACGAGAGGGATAGGGGGCTACAACCCCCTCAAAATTTGGACTCATTCATTTTAACCCTCCCCATCTTTTGGACTTTTGATAACGCCAATTTTACATGTCACATTTCTAAAATAATAACACCTGAGCACAGTATAATGGCAGAAAAAACACTAGTCTGTGATGTTTATGTTCTATAGCCCCAGTAGAGCAGTTAAAGTCCATTAAAAACAACATATTTTTATCGTAATTTCATCTACAAGTACATTCAGCTACTTCAACAAACCTGAAAAGTATTAAACATTATTCTTGCAATTTAAGCTTCTATCAACCTCAAAATATCTTAGTTTTACCAACTTTCACACAAAATGTAGTCGCTGTCCGCTTGATTATCACAACATAGAAAAACTTGACAACTTTCTAGTGCCTTGCGTCTAGTTTTTTTAAATAAAAAACAATAAAAAAATTAAAATGCAGCAATCTTTCATCTTTAGCCCGTAAATCTGAATTCAAAGGCTTAGCAGTAAAGCGCATGTTTAAATTCACCAGTGTTTTTGACCAATTTCACGTTTTGTACATAAAAAATCTTCCAAAACTTGCTTTATTTCTCTTTTTTTGTACATTTTTTTCCACCTTGTTAATGTGAATTTTTGCTGAAAACCGCACTGTATCTGTCCGAAGCTGGTTCCAATCGACTCCCAGAGAAAGTGAATGGAAAACTTGTCTTGTTGCGTGTAAATGTATGAATGTTGGTTTTAATGGGTGACTTGGATAAACTGGCAATAACTCGACGCTAAAAAGCCAAAGTTTGTACAAAATCGGTTGAAATTTTTTTATGTTTTTCTGTGTTTTTTTTTTTTTTTTTTGGAAAATGTCAAGACGCATTTTTCCAAACAGTTCTCATTTTGAAAGATTCCAGTTTTTTGGGGTTTAATGCAGTACAGAGCGGTGAATATATCATAAATGCTATATAAATATGAATGTAAATTTTCTGCAATTGTAATGTTTTTTTGTGTATTTAGTTTGAATAAAAAGTTTTGGAGAAAATTATGCAGCTGGTTTTGTGGTCTGGTCATTGCAACTTCTCCTGGGGATTGCATCATCTGTGGAGCAGCTGCGGAAGAAACTATTGAGGAGAGTGTGCAGGGTCCTGTCGCCATGGCAGCTGAGGGCTAGAGAGTATGCAGTTCTTCTTGTTGTGGCGGCCATCTTGTGAAGGGAGCAGCAGCGAAATTGGGAAAGAAATGGCTTTTTTTTTTTTTTTTTTTTTTTTTTTTGCTGTCAGTATTTTGCTAGTGTAGGGCAGTGTTTCCCAACTTGGGAGGTACTTGGGATGATTGCAGCATTAAAAGATAAAACGATAAAATTGTCCACCTTATTCCTGGGGCCGCTGATGTAAAACGGGTTATGGGCGCAACTTCCGGTATAGCAACCGGAGGTGTCACTGCGTTGTTGTTTCGATTGAGAGTTGGCGGTGTAAACAAACTTTAGAAGCGTGTCTCACTTAATTCTTCGACGTTCACAAAAATGGCATTGCGCAGCTCGGGGACATGTTGTGCAGCTCGTGGTTGTACTAACAACCAAACAAAATTAAATTTGTGGCTTAAAGAGCGTTGTGTGGAACATGGGCTGCTGACGAAGCGAGAGTGTAGCTGCCCTCCAAGGTACAGTTTTTACCATCTACCAAAAGAGGAGGAAGTCAAAAGGATGTGGCTGAAAAATCTAAATCTTAAGAAGCCACCGAAGACATTATATGTATGTTCTTTTCATTTTGTGGATAAAGTACCCACGGAGGATAATCCATATCCTACATTATGGTTGAGACCACCAGAGAAGAGACGCCGGGTACTGCGAAGACCTGACAGCAGTGTTACACAAACAGGTAAGATATGTTATACATCTCCATGGTATCTTCTTGGTTATTCCAAAAGTAACATGTAAACAATTGCACGTGAAGCGATAACGTCACAATAGATCAGCGCTGTGTGCCAACACGGCAGATATGAACATAAAGATTATAGTGTGAACTGACCTACCTGCTGTTTGCCTTAAATTATCTGTGTACATAGCTGCAGCATGACTGCAAGATCTGCCTTGACCAGCCACACGTGTACACCCAGCAGTTTCTACGTTTCCTGACGTTGACACCAAAACCCAGGGTCCGTGATGAGGTACTTTGACGCTTTGACGGATCAACGTCTGCTTTTACATACATTAGATTGTGCCCAACCTCTTTCAACAAAACCCGACCAACCTTATTGCTATGAAGGTACTGGTATGCCTCGGAGCTTTTAAGATTAATCATAGCTTTGCCATCTGCCGCAACAGAGCTGAGAAAGTAGCTAAAAATGCTACTATAGGTGATGTTCGGCCACTTTTTCAGGTCATCCTCCCATCCTTTAATTTTAGTAGGCAACGGAATTGTTATATTGCCTCGTTTAAGACATGAAAGCTGGTGTTCCCACATTTTTATGTAGTTATCGATCCAGAAAAAAAACAGCAATCGCGATCGGTTCTACATTTGTAATGTAAACAAACGCGCGTTCCGGTGTCTACCGGAAGTTTCGCCCATAATTCACGCAAAGGCTCATGGGGGCTAGGAATAAGGTGGATAGTTATTATTTATAAGGTATAATTGAAAATATATAGTAAATATAAAATAACCCTAAAAAATAAAACGACATAATAAGTACTCTGTATTTGAGATCCCAAGACAAAGAAGGTTGGGAACCACTGATGTAAAAGTCAAGACCAAGACTGCAGTCCGCGGCCCATCGAGATCAAATAAGCTTTTGAAGTTTTATACATTTATCAGTGTCTACACGATGTTATTGTGAAGTGTTTATAACAAACTGTCTGGAACAGGTCACTGTACTCCTGGTGCAAGTATAGCAGAGTGAGGTGGTAATTAAATGTGCTCTCGCTGTCCACGACAAGACCGAGTCCAAGCACCCTCCAGACCAAGACAAGACCGAGTCCAAGCACCCTCCAGACCAAGACAAGACCAAGTCCAAGCATCCTCCAGACCACGACAAGACCGAGTCCAAGCACCCTCCAGACCAAGACAAGACCGAGTCCAAGCACCCTCCAGACCACGACAAGACCGAGTCCAAATGTGTTCAAGACTGTAACAAGACCAAGACCAGCCTCAAGTACTACTACACTGTATATTGGTAAGTGTAAGTACATTTTATTTATACGGCGCTTTTCAAAGATACAATCACAAAGTGTCTTACAATAAATCATTGCAAAAAAAGGCAACTGGGGAATCTGTCCATGAAGCGCTCTTTAAACATAACGACTAGAATTTTAAAATCAATCCTGAACTTCAATGTAAACCAGTGAAGAGATGATAAAACAGAAGTAATGTGGGATATTTGGGACAAGCAGCAGAGCTTGGCACAATGTGAAGTTTGGTTAGAGTTTACTTTTTCCAAATTAAACTATGAAACTATTTCGCTGATCTTAGAAATGTTCCTCGGGTGAACATCAAACTTTCTGAGGTTGGTTTAGACACTGGAGCCGAGAGAACCAAGATGATGTTTGATTTGAGAAATCTTTATTGAGAAGCGATGGTCAGAGTTTGTTTCTTTACATTTAACTGAAGGTAGTTTGCAGTTAAACACTTCTTGATGTCAAACAATATAAAAACTCTGATAAAATTAAATGAAACATCTGCAAATATGTGACATGACACAAAACACAGTTGTCCAATCTGATGCTCAAGAAGTTATTATTTAATTTAATCAATTTCATCTACTGCAGAGTTTTGTGGAACATAAAATGCATTTTTCCTTCACAAGGTCGTCAATATCAGCCTCTAAACTCACTCCTACAAGACACATTTGGTCTGAACAAGATTTTGAACGTTTTGTTAATTACTTTTAAGCCTGATTTCTTGGAGTTTTTTTTTTTACTTGGAGCTCTATGACTTGAGATGACTTATCCCTCCTCACTTCTGCATTTGTGACCAGAAATTAAGTTAAAAATGAATAATATATCACATTTATCAATCTGTAGAATAATGCAATGTATACTGTAATTTGATATAGACTTGAAATTAAAATTGACTTGAACTTGTCTCTCTTTGGCCTATTTGCTCGTCTCCTGCGACTGTGTCCAGCAGTGGAAAATGTACTGAGCTCCTCTGTGTCTCTCTGGTTTATCATTGACCACAGTCTGAGGTTAAACATTACTGCGTCCACGGCAGATTTACCTGTTAAAGTGGCTTTTATTGAATCAGGTCACAAGCCAAAAATACCAAGATTGAAGTGATAAAGTCAGGAATTCAACAACACTGGTTAAAGAGTAAAAAATAAAATCACACATTGTTTATAAAGTTTACAAGAGAAGAAGGAAGTGTGTTTGCAGAGACAGCATTTTTCAGCTTTGTAAATAAGTTAAAGATGCTATGCTACGTTTTACATGAAGAAAGCATTAATAAAGCATTAATTATTCATGAATAAATGGTGAATGTCTTTTTCACATTTTTATTTGTTAATTAATAAATTGTTCAGCGTTTTATTGCACAAATACACTGTAAAAAGACACAACGGCAATGAGTTAAATGAACTTAAATGTTTGTGTTAGTGTAACTTGACAATGTGAGTTAAAGATTTTAGACTTAGATTTTTGAGTTATGAGAAAGAGAGAGTGAAAAGAGAGAAAGGGGTGAGAGGAAGAGAGAGAGAGAGAAAAGAGAGGAAGAGGAGAGAGAGAAGAAGAGGAGAAAGAGAGGAGAGAGAGAGAAAGAAAGAGAGAGAGAAGAAGAGACAAAGAGGAGAAAGAGAGGGAGAGAGATGGAGAGAAAAGAGAGAGAGTGAGAAAGAGAGGAGAAAAAGGAGAGAGGAGACAGATAAAGAGGTGGGAGAAAGGGCGGGGGAGACACAGAAAGAGAGATTAAAGTTAGACAAAAAGGAAAGAGAGGAGGGAGAGAGAGGGTCTGGGGGAGACACGAGAAAGAGAGAGAGAAAAGAGATGGTGTGAAAGAGAGAGGTGACAGACAAAGAGAAAGAGAGAGGGAGAGAAGGGATAGCAAGGGAGAGAGACAGAAAAACAGAGAGGGGGGCGGAGGATAAACAAAGAGAGAGAAAAAGAGAGAGAGAGAGAGAGAGAAGAAGAAGAGAAAAAGAGAGAGATTGAGAAAGGAATGAGAGCAAAAGGAGAGAGAGGGTCATAGAGAGTGTGAGTAAGAAAGGAAAGAGAGGAGAGACGGAAATGTGAATGGAGAAGGAGAAAGAGAGAGAGAGAATAACAGACTCACATACATGAGTGTAACTGACATAAAACTTTAGGCAATTTACAAGCAACTGATAGTTTAAACAATCATTTAGCAAAATTAAAGTGTTTCAAGATGACATCATTTGTCAAATCATAACGTCTGTGTCATTTATGGATTTTGGCCCAGATTTACAATGTGGTTGCTATTGGTAACCGTTCTGGAAATACATTGCATTAGAATTCTATTGTTTTGTGTGATGATAAGTGTGTCTCTAACACACACAGAAGCAGTTGGAATGTTGTGTTGAATATTTACTGTCCACATTTGAGCAGATTCAGAGTGACTCAGGCCTGTGCTTCCGGGGCAAAGGACAAGAAACTCACATTACCAACGATTTCATCACATTAAAACAGACTCTGCTTCTGTGTCTGCACTGTAAAAAATAAAATGCACTTCAACTTAAAAATGTAAGTTCAATTTCTGCTAATGTACGTGAGTTGTCTGAGATTCTCTCTCTTCTTTCTCACACTTTCTTCATTTTTCTCCCTTTCTCCCCTCTTTCGCTCCTCTCTCTGTCTCCTCCCTGGCTCACCTCTCCACTGTGTCTGTTGCTTTCTTTCTCCTCTCTCTCTTCTTCTTCTTCTTCTTCTCTCAGTTTCTCCTCTCTCTTCCCCCTTTCTTTTTCTCTCCTTTTGCTTTCTCTCTCTTTCTCTCCTCTCTCTTTTTATCTCCTGTTTCTCTCTTTCTCTCACTCTCTCTTCTCTCTCTTTTCTCTAAGGTTTCTTTCTCTTCTCTCTCTCCCTCTCTTTCTCTTCTCTCTCTCCTGCCTCTCGCTCTTTCTCTCCCTCTCTCTTTCGCTCCTCTCTCTCTCTTTCCTTTCTCTCCTCTCTTTTTTCTCCTATTTCTCTTTCTCTCCCTCTCTCTTCTCTCGCTCTCTTTTTCTCTCCTGTCTCTCTCTCTTTCTTTTCTGTTTCTTCTTCTCCCTCTCTTTCTCTTCTCTTTCTCTCCCTCTCTCTTTCGCTCCTCTCTCTCTTTCCTTTCTTTTTCTCCCCTATTTCTCTCTTTCTCTCCCTCTTTCTTCTCTCTCTCGCTTTTTCTCTCTCCTGTTTCTTTCTCTTTCTCTCCCTTTCTCGTCTCTCTTTCCCTCTCTTTCTCTCCTCTCTCTCTCTTTCTTCTCTCTCTCTCTCTCTCTTTCCCTCTCTTTCTCTCCTCTCTCTCTCTTTCCCTCTCTTTCTCTCCTCTCTCTCTCTTTCTTCTCTCTCTCTCTCTCTTTCCCTCTCTTTCTCTCCTCTCTCTCTCTTTCTTCTCTCTCTCTCTCTCTTTCTTTTCTCTCTCTTCTTCCTCTCTCTCTCTCTTATAACTTAAAAGTCTAAGTTGTAAATCTTTGACTCATTATGTCAAGTTATATCAACATAAAGATTTAAGTTAGTTTAACTTTTTGACCTTAGGATTTTTTACAGTGTACCAGCCGAAGTGAGCTGGAAAATCAAACAATGAAATATCGCCTGATCAAATATGCAGACGTAGATTATTCAACAGTAAACGGAGAAATAGATTTTGTCCCAGAGCATCTCCTGTCCTTAAACCCTCCTTCTCTGCAAGAAACAAATAGCCAGAGTCCATTGGCAGAGGGGATACAGGCTCATCTGGCAGGACGAGGACAAGCTAATCAAGGAAAAGGAAGTAAACCTTAATGCTTCTATTTGGGCCTGATTGAGTCTGGAGGTTATCTGATGATATTTGGAAAGTCAAATATTAGGCCTTTTCCCACTGTAGGAACTTTTGTCAGTTCCTAGTACTTTTTTTAGTTCCAGTCCTCATTTTAGACATGTTCACACAGAGCAGGAACTATGGACTGGGTCTTCTATTTAGGGACATTTTTAGCTCCTGCTCTGGGGCAGGTACTTTCAGTCAGACCAGGAACCTTTTGGTGACACAAACACATTTACAAAGCTAACTTTAGGTGTTACCTAGAACTAGTCCCAACATTCCTTCAGTCCCTGTTTAGTCAGAGGAACTACCCTGTCTCCATTAGCATCTGTTTAGTCTGGAACATTTAAATAAGTAATTAAGTGGTGTTAAAAAAAGTCCCTAAAGTGTGGCCCCGATCCATAATTCCTGCTCAGTGTGAATGCGCCTAAAATGGGGACTGGAACTAAAAAAGTACTAGGAACTGAAAAAAGTTCCTACAGTGGCCTATTGTTGGAAACATGTTTTATACATTCTTACATTTAGATAAACTTTCTTTGTCCTTAAGAAAAGATTTAAAAGCAGTACCTCCCAAAATATAGTTATTTAATTTTGTTAATTATAATTATTATAATATTGTTTTATTGTTAGTTTCAGTGATGTTTTTAGGTTTTGTAGATCATAGTTTTATGTGGATTTGGGGAAAAAAACAAGAATAAACTTCTTTTCCCTAAGACCAGTTATTTAAATGTTCCAGACTAAACAGATGCTAATGCTAAAGCCAGTTAGACCCACTTTCACAAACTGCTGCTGTGTGAACACAAACATGTGGACAGGGTATAGTTCCTCTGACTAAACATGGACTGGAGGAATGTGGGGACTTAGTTCTTGGTACTTTCATGTGTGAAAACGCCTAAATAGTGAGGGAATACAGGCTCATCTGGTAGGACGAGTACATAATGTGTTCTCATGGATTGTAAAATTGAGTGTCATGACAACACTTCTTCCCATTCTTGCGTGTCTATTACTTGCCCATTTGTCTTTCGTGGTATAGACACGTTTTTGGTGAGGACAAACAGGAGGTTGTATTTGGGGTTAACGACTAAATTTAGGTCTGAAGCTGGTTGTGATTAAGATTAGGATTTTGTAAATATTCATAAATAATAACACGTCTTTACATCCACCGAAATTAACCGAGGTAGCAAACGTGAAATATGCAAAAAATAGACATTGTGTTGACACGCTGTTTCAGTCTGCGTGGTTAAAGGTCAACCAGACTTTTTTTGTTGTTTGTTTGATTTTAAGGGACAAATAAAGCCTTATCCAACTCTTATTGGGTCAGGGCCTCTGTGTTGGGTAGTTGCATAATGCGTCACCACGTTTGCCGAAATTTACGGCTGTATTGTCTTTACAAAATGTGTTTCAGTAATGTTATTATTGCTGTAACCCCTGTTAGATTCGTATTAAAATGTCCAAACCTGCTCTGAACCAGAAATGAACAAGGATTAAACCAGGACTAACCAAGTCTGAGCTGCTATGAAGCTGATACCAGGTCAAGTCTAATGAAAAATTACACCAAAACCAAGGAAATCAGATATGCAAATGTGACGATAGTGGTTAGTACCATCCTGAGCGGGAGTCGTACCAGGATCTTTCGTTCCGCAGGCGACCGACAAACACGTTGAGCTAAAGGGAACGCTCCCCTTAGCCCAATTTGCCAGTCCTGCTTTTATACCTGAGGGGGTTAGTTTATCCCATACCACCACGCACTTCACCGACCTGGTCCCTCGTGTGGGTCTACACCGGTTACACAAACAAGAAAAGATGTATTTTTGCAATATTTGGAAATGGATAGAGGCTCAATTTAGCCCCTGGGCCTTAATTTGAATAGGCCTGAACTAGGAAATACAGGTTCATCTGGCAGGACGAGGACAGGTCAATCAAGGAAAAGTAAACCAGACTTTTCTTTTTCTTTTTTAAATGACAAATAAAGCCTTATCCAGCTAGAGATGTGGTGTTTTTAATTGGAGAGTCAAATAATATCTTTAGTGGTTCCTGCATCTTGCTGGTTTGAGAACGATGGTCTAAAATTAATAGAACAACACTGTGTGCATCCAGAGGCTTTATCAAACTATTACAAGTAAAAGAAGCTGTTAAATAAAGTTTTATCACAATTTTCTATAACTCCCCAAAATCATCCAAAGACAGTCCAAATATGATCATGTTTTCTGTGTAATTCTCACTGTTTGTTTGACTCCCAGGGGTTTCTGAGGTTATATTTCTGAAGCAGACACGGACACACAAATATTATTACAACTCAGCTCACGTGGAAAACACTGACTTCCACTTTTGACTTGAAAACTTTGAGGAAACAGTGTGTGGAGCTAATTTAAACCAATGCTGCCACCTAGAAGTTTATGTCCGGTATTGCAAGATAAAACACTAACCAACAGGATTGCCGTGAGTTTTTAAGAAGTTTGTTGTCCTGCAAATGATAGTCGAGAGCACAGAAGTCCTGTTTTCACCTACCACCTATCCCCGCCTTGTTTGTATTTACTCTGGAAAGAAAAACAAAAGATATATTGGTCAGAATATTTACATTTTTGAAGCCTGAGCACTTGAACAGAATATAAAATAAAAACTTTTACATTTGCATAGGTCTAAATTATGTCTTTTTTTATTTGTATCACGTTTGATGCACAATTCTTTTATGGAATTCATGCAAAACTTGGGTGCACGGTAGCCAAGTGGTTAGAGCTCTGGCTTCCCAATAAGGAGGTCGTGGGTTCGACTCCTGGGTCGGACCATATCAACATCTCACGATCTCTCTGGGTGGAGTTTGCATGTTCTCCCCGTGTCACCGTGGGTTTTCTCCGGGTACTCCGGTTTCCTCCCACCTCCAAAAACATGCATGTTTAGGTTAATTGGGCATCACTGTAAATTTCTCTGAGAGAGTGAATGGTTGTCTGTCTAACCCTGCAGCAAGTTGGCCACTGTCCAGGGTGTTTCCCCGCCTAAGGCCCAAAGTCACTGGGATAGGCTCCAGTCACCCGCGACCCCTAACGAGATTAAGCGGTAGAAAATGAATGAATGAATGAAATGAATGTAAAACTTGTTTGTCACCTTTGACCTCTGTTACTTTGGATACGTGACTCACTATTTATCTAAGACTGTCCCTATTTTGAGCAAGAAAGTAGCAAGAATTTGCAGAAATAAGTTAAGTTATTCCTCTAAACTTGGGGTAAGCAATTATTTTTTCCCTTGGGCCATATTTGAAACAGGACAAGTGGTGGAAACAAAATATCTTTAATCTACTATTTGGACAATTTATTGTGAACTTATTTGGACTCCAAGCAAACACACATGCTCCATAGACAAGTCAATTGAATAAAAGAAATAAAGAGTAAAACTTATTCTCTAAAACGTGCCGGGGGCCACATAGAAACAGTCCAAGGGCCGCATCTGGCCGCCGGGCCGCAGTGTGCCAACAAAAAAGACGTATTTAAATTTTACCTTTCTGAGTTTTTTTACCATGTTACAACAGTGTTCTCTCATTATTACTTTACCCAAAGTTGAATTTGGATTGCTTCCTGCATGTTTGATTAATCTTGTATTGTCCTGCAGCTGATTCTCCAGTGCTCAGAAAAATCTCTGTCTTCACCTTATATCTAATCTATCTATTTATTTAATATAGACATAACAATTGCATTGGATGAACCAGATGTATTGTTTTAAGTACAAGTGCTAATTTTCAACACCTGTCCACAAGAGGCTTTTAAGTAATACAAAGATTAAAACAGTAACAATTCAAATGTACATTTGATTAAACATGGTCGTGTGTACAGCTCTGTTGTGATTTCAGCCGCAGCTTCAGACGTCTATTAAAGATGTTTGGATCTGTTTGTAGTTTTAGTTCTGTGGATAGAGAATTCCACAGCCTGGATCTGGACTGTCCAAAAGACGTTCTGATCTTTAGAACTACACAGTCTCCACTCAGAGAGGCTCTGGTGTCAAGTCTGAGTAAACACTGACGTCTGAAAGCCAAATCAACCACCTACCACCTATCCCCGCCACTTGTCTGAATTTACTTACAGTCATTCAAAAATTAGAATTGCAATTAAAATATGTAGGGCTCAGAACTGTCACAAAGACACTTTCCAACAAGAAAAATTTTACTTTTTAAATCTACAGTTCAGTAAAGTTCAATTTTACAAAGAAGAGGCGGAGCTTATCCTTTTTGCAGTTTTTAACAAGAAGTCAGTAGACATGCTTCTATTTCTTGGCCGTTTTAGATTATTTTGTGTTTTACAATGAGCAAAATGTGAAATATTGATGTAGCTATACCATAAAGAGTCTTCCTAAATATAAAGAAAAATCACAATAGGTCTCCTTTAAGACCCTCTGAAAAGCATTCAATTTATACCATTTTTTTCAGCACATACCAACACACAATATTTTCAACTCTTAGAAACATATTGTTACTTTAGTACGTAGCCTATCTTTTTATGCATCTCTGTTTGAGCTGCAAACCACGACGCAAACCTGGCAACCCGCGGTGTTCGCTTCTCCTCCGCGCGTCATTTCACTTCTGCCGCTTCAAACGCGACGCGGAAACCGGACTTCTGCCCGTGTTTGAGGAGGAAACCGTGTGAACCGAGGGATGTACCAGGGTTAAGTCACAAGTCAGCCCGGGGAAGAAGCCCTGTGAGCGGCTAAAGGACCAAGACAAGCCCGGGACAAGAGACAGAAAGACAGGTGAGTCCAGTCACATCTAAACTGACAGATACGAGAAGTAATTCAGGTTTCAATGAGTTTAACAGGTGTTTATTGTTTGTGCTTAAATAGTCTGCACATCCGCTACATTTACTTTTGTTTAGATATTGTAGACTATTTTTCATCGTAGCTTAAATTAACTCACCTGTTTACTAAAGTCAGAGACTGTGTTGTAGGTTCTTATAGCTACATACAGTATTACCTAAAAGTAAGACAAAAATAGGCCTGTGCAATTAATCCAATTGCAAATACTGCTGTAATGAATTGTGAAAATCTTGTAGTCGAGTAGCCTAATTGTGATTATTATTAACTGTAACTAAATCAAATTAAATCACATAATACTTACAACAATCTATTTCTATGAGATATGTCATCTAGCCTATTTTAATTATATCTCCTCACTCTCTGGGTTTAAGATGCACTGAGTCACTATTGTGAAGACTTCAGACTTGACTTGATAAAATGGACCAAGACTTAGGACTTGACTTGAAGCTCTGTAACTTGGCAGACTTGGTGCTGTTAACAAACTGGCCATGTTCTCATCATTTCCTTTCTGTGACCAGAAAATGTATTTTAAATGGGACCATTTGTAAAAATCAATGAAATTGTAGAAATACAAGATGTATTATTGTAGGATCGTGTAACTTTTGGAGTTGAAAAATCAAATGGACAATCACATTAAAATAGAAAGTTAAAACATTAGTTTGGGGCATTCTTCATTGATATACATCCGTTTCAAGCCATGTTGTGGAATTCTGTGGCTTAAGGAACAAGATTATTATGGAAACAAGCAGGAGGAGGCCCTCCTCTAGGACACGAAAGACTCTATTTGACCCTGGATATCCACTGACTGTGAGTTTGGTGCGGGTCGGGACACGTGTGGGTTTCTTGCAAAGTGTGTGTACACCAGATGCTGCCAACTGTGGTCTGGTTTTGTCCAAAGCCACGCAGATTCACCTAGATTCCCATGAGAATGCTCGTATAATGAAAGCCGCACCACACCGTGGTCTCCTGGAACAATAGACTCCATGCAGAGTCTTTCCACAGCTCCCGCACTCCTCGGAGGTCAGTGTACATGGGGCACATCTTTCTAAGTTCTGCACCGAACCTGCCTTCAGAGTACATCCAGGGTAAGGTTGATACAAGCCTGCTTAGAGTTAAAAATTGCATTTATATGATCATTTTAGTTCAACAAAAACATCCAAGTTAAACAGCGCTCTTGTTCAAGTTTCTTTTTTGGTTAAAGAGTTACACAGTGTACCTTTAATTAGATCATTTGATTGGATTGAAAAGGCTGTTCCAGATCTTAGCTGCATAAAACTGATTCCACATGTTTAGTCCTGACTCTGGTCCATGTTTAGTCCTGACACTGGTCCACGTTTAGTCCTGACCCTGGTCCATGTTTAGTCCTGACTCTGGTCCATCTTTAGTCCTGACTCTGGTCCATCTTTAGTCCTGACTCTGGTCCACGTTTAGTCCTGACTCTGGTCCACGTTTAGACTAAACGTGGACCAGAGTCAGGACTAAACGTGAACCAGAGTCAGGACTAAACGGTTTAGTCCTGACTCTGGTTCACGTTTAGTCCTGACCCTGGTCCATTTTTAGTCCTGACTCTGAGGCTGGTCCATGTTTAGTCTTCAGAGTCTGAGATGGGTCATTTTCCTGGAAAGATGTAGGAATCGTGAACATGACTCATGATAAAACACAATTACTGTTTCTGCTGCTTCTGTTGTTTCTGCCACAATTGTTGTTCATACAGTGTGAGAGGCTGCAGCTCAAAGCCTCAGTGGGTTGTAGAGTTTGTGCATGTGGGGGTTATATGTGTGTGAGAAGCGTATGAGCTGATGTTTCCGGGTCTGAAGCAGGAGGAAACCCCCTTTGTGGTTTCAGCACCTGCTCTGAGCTCTCTGTGTCTCACGTTCACACAACAATGTAGATTATCATCCACTACGACTCAAACTGGGACATTAAACCTTCATTAAAAGTGACATAATGTGCATAATAATAATCTCTTCTGAGTTTGTAGCCACGTTGTAGCAGTGTTTTCTTGTCATTGTATTTGGATCATTTCATGTTTGAGTAGAACATGTAGGGTTCAAAACTGTTGACTTCCCAATAAACAATAAAAATAGAAGTTGATTTGGAGTAGTTATCTAAAATCTTTTGTTTGTTACAGTTGAGTCAGTCTCTGAAAGTGGGACCATTTTGTTTCTTTGCTCTTATTATGACTTGAAAGTCGCATTAGTCCGCTGAAACCTCCAGGGAAAAATAGACTCTCTACGGATTCTTTCTGCACACTCGCGCAACTCTCGGGCGTGCACTCACACTGCTCCGTGGTCTCTGTACAAGGGCATTGGTTTTTAAGCACTTTCTTGCGTGACTTGTGTAAGTCTCAACCCGCATCAAACTCTTACTCAGTGTACAGCAGGGGTAAGGGTTGTACATGTAGTTTAGTAAAGTTGCTTCACACTTCATTTAAGGTGCAGGTGTGTTGGAGATGACATGCCTAACACTGGTGTACACAGACTGTGAGGCGGGATTGGTTTGGAACAGGTTTTTTGCAAAGTGTCTGTTACAGCAGATGCTATCAACTGCAACCACGCGGATTCACGTAGATTCCTGTGAGAACGCTTGTATAATGAATTGAAAGCTGCACCAGTCCGCTGCGGTTTCCAGGAAAAATAGAATTCATGCGGATTCTTTCCGCTGACCCGCGCAGCTCCCGCACTCGCATCCACACCCCTCGTACGTCCGTGTACATGGGCACATTGGTTTTAAGCACTTTGTAAGTTCTGCAGGACCCACACCGAACTCTCAGTCTGTATACATCCGGGGCTATGCTCGTAAAAAAAGAATCCCGCACTTTGACTATGTGTACAAAGTGTTACATTTATTTACAGATGAGGTAATGGTCTTTCTTTTAACATTTTAAGAGCCGTCGTCACAAGGCAGATGCACCAGATGCTTCTGTTGTAAAGGTCCTCCTGCTAGTGCAGCAGGTGAACCTCACCATGATGCTCCTGAGTCATAACAGAGTCGCAGTGAAGCACAGACAGAAGGAGAGAAACAACAAATCTCTTATGAAAATCTTTACTCTGGCCATGCCTCCCCAAACTACAGGGGCATATCAGACTTAAAGTTGGGCCAAAACTCCTGTCGTGTGCACAAGCCTTTAGAGAATGCTTGGTGGTGGTCGGAGGTTGAGGCGTCAGGTGTTCAGGCGACTTCTGCAGAGCTGCACCAGGGCTGCTGTCGTCAGTGAGTGAGGAGAGGGGGCGGTTGTGTGTGAAAATGTGCAACAGAAATAAACCATCATCATCATTATGCACTTGTTTCTATATGTGACATTTTACAATCCACATGTACAAGAAGTTTTCATTTTAAATATTCATATATAAATACAAACAAGTGGTGGTTAAAAATAATGATTTTCTGAGCATTGAGCATCAATATGGAATCAGGCCAAATACATACAACTATGACTAAACTAATGACGAGAGACACTGTGAGGCTATGACATGGTTAAAACTCAGAAAAGTAGATTTCACATCGGTGCTCTATAAGCCACTGTTTTCCTCGTGGGTTTAACTTGAGGTGGAAATGTGATTCTCAGTGTAACAGATCTGATCCCAGGCCTGATAAACCACGATCTTTGTCTTTAATGTAAACTTATACTGTTTGTGTGTGGAAACTGGAGCAAACTAGAGCAGCACAGACAGACCAGAGGACTGCTTCTTTTATTATTATCCCCTCATACAAAACATACTCGGAGTCGTTACAGCCTTTGTTTGGAACTGACCCAAAGCCTTAATAATAAAAACCTTTGCATACTGTATAACAGGCCTATTCAACTTAAGGCCTGGGGGCAAAGATGACCCTCTAAAGAACTGATTCGACCCTCAACCCACAAAGATGCATATATTTTTTGATTGCAGGCTAAATTCTGGTGGTTATATTTGAATTGGTTCCTTTATAGTTTTTACTACTTTATCTGACGCTAGCAGCCTAATTCAGTCACTCTTGATTCAGACTTGGCTAGTCCTGGTCTAGTCCTTGTGTAATTGTGGTTCAGGGTTGGTTTGGACAGTTTGCAAAGCAATTCAAATCAAACAGAGGCTATAGCTGTAGTGACTAACATTACTGAAACAGATGGATATTTCATACAACCCTAAATTTTGGCAACATTAGTCACGTGCTGTTGAATGTAAAATCTGGCCCTCAGGAAGAAGTTGTTGAATAGCCCTGCTTTATAAGCTGCATTATTATTGAAAAGTTGATACATGAGCCCTACATGTTTCACTCTGAATCTGAATTTTTCACGGGTAAATACAGATCGCTGGGCGGGGATGGGTGGTAGGTGAAAACAGGACTTTTCTGAGCACTGGAGCATCAGCTGCAGGACAATACAAGGTCAAAGGTGCACTGTGTAACTTTGACCAACAATAGACTTGAATAAAGCATGTTTTTGTCAATATCTTGGTTGCACTAAATCAGAGGTCTCAAACTGGCGGCCCGGGGGCCAAAAGCGGCATCTAAGATCATTTCATTCGGCCCCCTGAATGATTTCTGATTAGTATTTATTAGGGATGCACCGATCCAGCTTTTTCAGTTCCGATACCGATCCCGATACTTTAGAATTAAGCATCTGCCGATACCCGATATCAACCGATACTTGTGTAAGGACTGAAATAGCTCTTTTTTACTTTTCAAAACATAAGACTTTTGATCATAAGTGTTATTTATACTGAACAACTTAAGAAGAAGAGAGAGAGAAGAGAGAGAGAGAGAAGAGAGGGAGAGAGAAAGAGAGGGAGAAGAGAGGAGAGAGAGAGAGAAGAGAAGAAAGAGAGAAGAGAGAGTGAGAAAGAGGGGAGAGAAAGAGAGAGGAGAGAGAAAGAGAGAGAGAGAGAGGGGAGAGAGAAGAGAGAGAGAAAGAGAGAGAGAAAGAGGAGAGAGAGAGAAAGAGGAGAGAAAGAGAGAGAGAGAGAAGAAAGAGAGAGGGAGAGAGAGAAAGAGAGAGAGGAGAGAAAGAGGAGAGAGAAAGAGAGAGAGAGAGGAGAGAGAGAGAAAGAGAAAGAGGAGAGAGAGAGGAGAGAGAGAGAGAGAGAGAGAAAGAGGAGAGAGGAGAGGGTAGAGAAGAGAGAGAGAGAGAAAGAGAGGAGAGAAAGAGAAAGAAAGAGAAGAAAGAGAGAAAGAAAGAGAGGGAGAATGAGAGGAGAGAGAAAGAGAGAGAGAAGAGAAGAAAGAGAAAGCACGAAAGGAGAGAGAGAAAGAGAGAGAGCGCGAAGAGAGAACGAGAGAGAGAAAGAAGACAGAGAAATAGAGAGAAGAAAGAGAGAAAGAAAAGACAGAGGACAGTGAGAAGACAGAAAGAAAAAGAGAAGAAAGAAAGAATAAAATGTCAAACATTATGAGACATTCTGGCTCAACATCAGACATAAATCAGACTCATTATGTCCAATCAAACACAACTAGGATATCGGCTGAACCGATATCATGGAGCCGATACTCGATCCAGCAAAATTTCCTGGATCGGCACCGATATTCGATCCCAGTATCGGATCGGTGCATCTCTAGTATTTATTGTGGCTCCCTGATAAACCGCACATACTGAATTTGTGTTTTATCATATTTAAAGTTTAACGTACTGTTACAGCCCTAGTGTCTATAAAACAAAATTTACAGGGAATGCAGCAAATTACAAACTTTTTCCAACTTTTTTTCTGGGAAGGACAGTCTGACTCTAGTTAACTTTTCATCACTTTCTTTTAATGGAGACCTAAGAAGTAGAAAACAATATAAAAGAATAAATGTGAACATATTTTATGTAAAATATTATTTTATATACAATATTTTGTTGAAGGAGAAGCTCCGCACACCCGAGGGGCGACAGGTGCGTAAGAACGTGGCAGATACTTGTAGAAAAAAGAAAATCCCGCACACCGTCTCACTCTTTTTTGCAAAAATATTTATTGCATGACAACGTTTCGGTCGACTGACCTTCGTCAGGTATGACGAATACAATATACAATATTTTAAAATATGGCCTTTGACCACCTTTGACTTTGATCATTTTGGCCCCAGCTCCATTTGAGTTTGAGACCCCTGCTCTAAATAAATATGAAATCTGCGTCTTTACTTTGAACGGTCTTACACAGAAAACAAAATGGATGACTTGGAGCAGGCCCTTTTCATGTATGTTCTCATGTAAAAACAGTTCTTTTAGCTGCATTTTTTCCACATTATGACATAAAATTAGGGCTGAGCGATCTGGGAATAAATATAATCACGATTTTTTTCCCCTCATATTGACTAATCTCAATTTTGTATTTGCTTTTGTTTAACCTCAAGACTGGTTTTCGATTAAATGTATCGATTAATTGCCCAGCCCTACATAAAATGTACTTATGACCATTCAGAATGTCCCAAAGTATGGTTTTAACTTTGTATTTCACCTCCAGAAAGGTAATGCACTTGTAAGGTTAAGGTCCACTTTACTGTCTCTGTAGAGAAACTTGTCCTCTGTATTTGACTCATTCAAAGCCTCTGGAGCTTCTCTTGCTGTGATGTAATGTTTTGTCTTCGTCTGCAGGTGGCGCTCTCTGACTACAGCAGCACAAACTGAACTGAGCCAATGTCAACAACACCGAAGAAAACACAGTGAGTCTCCAAACAAAATCTCTGCTGCATTAAACAATAATTATTCAGAAATCACGGCTCCATGTTAAGAAAACAGAAGTCTGTTTTGATCCCATGATTATAGTAGTATTTTTATGTATGTGATAACAAAACAAATGAAGACTTTGCAAACATAAGGCACATAAGGCCAAGGTAACGACCTATGTCAATCTGAGACCAGAAGACGTTAGTGCATAACCCTACACATACTGAAAAGAATGTTTCTTTGCTGTTTTGTAGAATAACCAAAAAAAAAACCTCTTAAGAACATAATCTTTTTATTGACAAACTGCTTTTTCCAGTTTGATGCTCAAATAAATTTGGCTGGGTGCACAGTCGCCAAGTGGTCAAATTCTGGCTTCCCAATAAGGAGGTCGTGGGTTCAACTCCCGGCTCGAGCAAAGTCAACACCTCACGATCTCTCTGCATCCACCGTCCAGGGAAGGTTCTTTGGGTACTCTCATCTCAGCTCCAAAAACATGCACTCATTGGCATCACTGTAAACTTCCCTTACAGAATGAGAGAGTGAATCTCTAACCCTGCTGTGAGTTGGCCACTGACTGTGCAGGGTGCTCTCCGCCAAAGGCTCAAAGTAACTGGGATAGGCTGCAGTCATATGTGACTCCTAACTAAAAACAAGCAGTACAAAATGATTGAATTAAAATCGGCGATATTTAATGGTTAATGGAAGCACAACTAACATTGTGAGGTTATGATTTGACAATAATATCTTGGAACACTTTAATTTTGCTAAATGGTTGTTTTTAATTGATACAGTCTGCAGTCACATTTGGGGACTTGTTAAAGGGAAGGTTGTGGCTCGAAATCTTATCTTAAGGCAGGGGAAGCTCAACTTCTGGCAAATTCTATATAATATATTTCCTTAAGTCCACATTTGCTGTTGTAGTAGTTGAGCAGTGAGTTGACAAAGCTGCTGTTCTGATGCACCGTCCATGTTATGATTCCCCACATAGGGCTGTTAGTGGACGTGGCCCAAGCCCTGGTGATCAAAGATGGCAGCGTTGTGCATTATTGGCTTTTGCTCACTGGCGTTCTTAGCCATTACGGCTAGAGATATATCGGGCGTTTTTTTTAAATATTATTTATATCATTGTATATTATATGTTTGTATATTGGCTATCGGCCTCAATTTTGCCTGATATCTGATAAGAACATTGTTTGGGCTTTTCCTCTGTGAAAATGCCACACTCACAGTGATCAGCTGAACTCTGAGCTGGTTTAGAGAGAAACGATAAGACTTCTTTTATCTTGTCTTGACTTTGGCTGCAGCACAAGCTTTAATAAGTGCCTGTTTGTTTGTAAGTGTGAACAGTGTCTTTCATGACGCTATAAATAATTGTTTCTTGGGCCCAAATATAATCGAGCGTCATTACATTGTGTGAAAGAGACGCACACGTACCATGATTTTTTGTTGTTGTTTTTATACTAACTATCTCACCCCAGCTGTGCTTTAAAAACTAAAATAAGGAAACATTCTCAGAAATTGTCCTTGAAAATCAGCCTTTGTTGTCGGCATCTGCTGACAAAATTTTGAAATCTTGGGATCTGCATCGACCAACGAAAAAATCTGTATTGGTCGATCTTGAATTATGGTCCTTAGCTTTAGGATAAATCATTGCGCAAGGAGCCGGATGTTCTGATCATTCGGACCAATCAGAGCTGGAGTTACAGTGTGAGCAGCGATAGCCAAAGTTTTAAACTAAAACCTTTTGAACCAGAACAATGTTTATGATATGAAAAGGTAAGAATTAGTACAAGATCTGACCGTTCTTAAAGCCGTTGATGCTGTTTCTGCCAAACACGAGCAGTTTGCATTTGCATTGTGCTTTTGGGAAAAATGCTTTCTAGCCTGTAGAGGGATTTTTCCGCTGCAGGACCAATGGAGCCACCACTGGGGCTGATTTACAACAAAGACAAGCAGCAATGTCGTATCCAGATAATATAACAGATCCATGATGTGGCCTCTGATGATGTCGACCAGGACTGGGCAATATTGTGATAAAAAGCTCATGTGACAATCAGCTTTTTTGATGAAATCGTCACATCGTGATTTCCTTTTTCTCAATTTGATGCATCCGTCTGTTTAAATATATAGACTATATTTTCTAACCTATCGTAGTTTCAGGGTTGCCAAATCCAAGTCTTTATAGTGACTTTGGGCTTCTTTTTTAAGTTCCTTTTGGACTGTGCTTTGAAGTCATAAAATTCTTAGCAACTTAGCAAGTTTGATTTAATAAATTCTATCAATTTATAAAACTGAAACATTGTGGCATGTTTTCATGTCTAAAAGTCGTTATTAATGTAAGAATAACATACACTTGTTTTGCAGCAACACACAATGTTCTAACAAACCAATTTTTTATTTTTTTTTTTACTTTTTATTGAAGGGCTGAGTTAGCTTGTTTCTCTCTGAAAATCTGGCAACACTGGCCAGATTTTGACAGCTGGATTTAGTTGTTGATAGTGAATTGTGTTTACCTCAAAGACAATAAGAAAATAAATTGTCTTCAAGATCCGTGATAAAATCGAAATCGTGATCTGGCTCCAAGGAAATCGTGATATAAATTTTTTGTCGACTGTATCTGTGACGACATGTGGAGGGCTCAAATTACTTTCTGCAATTTTCAACTTTTATTTGTCAATTTCTTCATAATTTACAACTTAACTTTTGTAAGATTGTGATAAATATTTACCACAAGAACTATCACACCAAACTAAGTCAAAATGAGAAAAATGTGACATGGACTAAGGGGAGTATTTTAGTTTCCAGTTAACAGTTGTAAAATTACCTCTACATATGACATTATTACTGGAAAAAAGATGATTATAAACCTCATCAAAACAGACAAACTGAGTAAAAACAAGCAAAGCATTCAGTGAAATCTTAAATATAATCATGTTCACTGAAATAATGTTCTGACCTGTCACTTCTTTAACTTCTCCTGCTTCACTAAAAACTCGCTGCTGCTGGTCATGTTTTGGCCTGCGTCTCTTCCTAAGCTCATCTTTAAACAGAAATGTGTGGAGTCAGCTGCCGTCTATATTTACACCGCCCATTTCACCGCGGGACATACCAAAATACTGCCTCCACCTCCTCCTCCTCCTCCTCCTCCCGCGCCTCAGTCACTCCACAGTCGTCAAAGTACCAGGAAACACCGGGAATACTGCACTGACGCTGGAGCTGGGATTTGAAAAAAGCAGGAATTCTTCGATGAGGTAAAGTCAGGCTGTTGTGTTTTCGTTATAGGATTGTCGAAAGTGTCAAAAAACCTTTGAATACTGGAATTGAATAGGGTTTAAGTTCTCGAATGCTTGTAGAGCTGGGCAATATATCAATTTTAGATATTATCGTGAATGTTGTTTTGAAGCTATGCAAACATTTAATATCGAGTATATCGTGCTGTAAAAACATGCTACAAAAAAGCTCATTTACAAAAAAAGTAGGCGATGCTGTAATTTCTTAAAGACAAGGCGAGTTTAAATATATAATGTGTTTTTGTATTCGTACATTAAGCAATTCTTAAAACAGAAAATTTAGTTTACAATGGAAGATTGCTGCACTTTTGTGATTATTTTGACACATATTTGTTTGATAATTAAACACACTAGAAAAATAACCATTATAAATGGGAAAACAAGGGACGTGTGTCTAATTAGTAGTATTTTACATGTTTTGAGTATTTTGATTGGATTGAACCTGATTACCGTCAGAACAAATACAAAATATCTTATTTTACTCAAAGAAAAATACACACTAATTTGAAATTATGATAACAAATCTTGTGTTTTCAAGGTAATGGTTAGATGTACATTTTCTTTTTTATTTAAGACAGACAAACTTGCTCAAATCACAATAACCACTACAACAGTGATTCCCAAAGTGGGGCCCGGGGCCCCCTGGGGGGGCCTCAGGAGCTTTGCAGGGGGGCCTCCAAAGGTTGTCTACACAATGGAGTATGACCGAAAACAGAGTTTGAAACTTACTTTGTATCCTTAGTTTGATGAATTTACTATTTTAAATCCATACAATTGTTCATCCAAGTCCACGGTTATTATTATTTTGCTGTTTTTGCATCTTAATCTGACATTATTTTGTGTGAAATATTACTGGGGGCCTCGGGCAAACTTCGGGCCAATTGGGGGGCCGCGGCTCTGAAAAGTTTGGGAAGGGCTGCACTACAACATTCAATCAATTTTAAACTTGTCAGAATATTTAAGGTTTTAGTTTTTCGAGTGTAACTAATTTGAACAGGTTTTAGCAGATTTATGTTGAACTGACTTCACCTTAAAAATGATAGAGATTTTTATTTTTGTCAATATTGCCCAGCCCTCAATGCTTGTCTTAACAACTGTGAAAAATACGTTGTTGTTGTTGTTGTTGTTGTTGTTGTTGTTGTTGTTGTTGTTGTTGTTGTTGTTGTTGTTGTTGTTGTTGTAACTAATGATTATTTGAGAATTGATTGATCAGTTTATTCTTTCTTGTAACTATTTAAATGTGTTCTTTGGATTGTGTTTTTTTTTTTTTTTTTAATTTTGACCTAAAGTGAGACCAAAATTGATTGAGAACATAATTTACGAGATATTTTTTAGTCTCATTAAAAACTCATGTTTACGTGTCTTTAGTGTCATTTGGGAGCAATCAATTCGGAAATAATTGGCTCTGTGCACAGTTCGTCAGTTGGCTTGTTTATATTCAAAATGGCGTACTTCTGTACTTATGAGCATTTCCTGTTAGCGTTAGCATTTAGACACAAACACGTCTCTTTTTAAACACACAAGTGTCCTCTGGTGAAATATTCTTCTGGTTTGTGAAGTCTTTAACATGTTTTCTGTAACATTCATCACAAACTCACTGTCTGAAGAGCATTTATGCGTTTCAGGCCTAGTTTACAAGGCAGCGTTCCCCAGAAAACCGTCACAGTTGTAACGTTTTGTGCTCACAGTTTATCTGGTGTCTTTCTTTACATGGAAATGCAGATAGACCGAATATGCTGTAGTTCTTATGCCACGTCAGGAGGTGGCGGTATTGTGCCAGGACTCCAGATGACCTCACCGTGAACCCACGCAGCCTATGATAACACGAGCATTGACAGGTTTACAAGTTCTTCAGATCAATAAAATGGCGAAGGAAGCAACAAGAACCAGCGCGCGAGAAATGGACACAAACACGGGGAGGACTGCTCGCTTTTACCGGGCGCAGACACTTGGACAGCTGTCCTGCAAATTCATGGTGGAATAATTCTTGTTGTGGAGCGCTTCAAACTTTCTTTTTTCTGAGCACGAATCAACACCGGGAGGATTTGTAAGATTAGTTTTGTGTCTCCTCCTCTGCAATACGCAGGTTAGAAAGCTGGATACTGTTGGCTTTACTTTGGGAGAATGAAAGGTGCTTTGATTTAAGAGACATTTTTGGTGACTGGGCAGTCTTCTACGGTGTTAAAGTAGCGGTTACTGCACGCGCAGATCAGTGACCTAACCATCTTCATTGACAACTGTTTTTTCCTGTTTACACTGCGGTGTATCCACTGAACCTCTGCGGCGTAACTACCTCTTGAATCGCATCTAGTGGAACGCCGATTCAATGAACACGTTGCTCGTTGTCGTGTAAAAGAGAAGCCAATCTGGCATCGAAACGGATTCGTGAAAACTCGTCGTATAAACTGCCCCTTAGACCGATGTAGTGAAAACCTCATAGAAATTAACTGAACAGGAAATGCTTGCAATTACAGAAGCTATTTTGAACATATACAAGCCAACTTATGTCCTGTGCCCCGAGTTTGTGTGGATTATTAAAAATGTTTATTTAATTAGTTGCTGATTATTGCAAAAATCTATTCGTTGGAATTCATCAATAGGACGGATTATCACATTTTTTAATTCTGACCCAGGTTGGTGTGTTAGAACTTAAACATTGTGCTGCTCAAACAATGACTGTTCGTTGCAATGACCGTTCAATAATAATCACGCATGCCTGAGTTTTCATAATAATGTACGTGACTCATCTTTTCTCTTTCATTCTAAAACTATAAATAGAGCTTCAACACTGGGCTATTTTTATACTCAACTAACAAAGTATCCAATTACAGCTATTACAGATAAATGCTTTTTTTAGCATTTCTATTATGAGAATAAAGTACTTAATTTTACAGCAGTTAAGTTGCAAAATATTAAGAAATTGTTGAATAAATTTGGAATATTACAATTGTATTTCAGAATCTTTCCACTTGTCGCCAAAAAGCAATGAAAGGCAAAGAGTTTAGACAATCATGTAACACAATTTAAGTGTCACAGGGTTTAATATTTATTTATTTATTTCATTTATGTGGATTTTGACCCATATTTACAATGTGGTTGCTAGGTGACAGTTGCCATGTGTCATATTTACTGGACAAAACAGTCAAATTGGGTGAAAACAAGAAAAATGTTCAATAAAATGTTAATTATAATCATGTTCAATTAACCTGGCTCACATCAGATGGATCTGTGTTCAACTTCGATTTCAGTTCTTCCACATTATCCTTCTGGAACTTCCCCCCTTTGAACCCTATATTTAATGAAATACTTTGAACTGATTGACTTTGCTGGCCAGCCTTAGTTTGTGCTTAACACTTGTGTCCCATTAGAAAAAAGTTATCTCATGTTACTGAGCTTTTTTTGACATAAAAATAATAGAACTTTGAGCAGAGAGGTGTCACTGCTCTTTTTCAAAAGGGAAATATTCTGTATTTCTGCTAAAACAGAACCAATAACAGCAGAAACTTGTACATCCACGGGAGCCGCCACCATTTATGTTTTAGATTCAGTCGGTACTTGCTGTCGTCTTTACGAATAATGCTCATGCATCTATTATAATATCTGGATACCGGGTATTACTAGCTTGCAGCCATTGTAAATCAGCCCCAGTGGCCACTTCATTGGTCCTGCAGCGGGAAAATTCCTCTACAGACTAGAAAGGATTTTTTCCCTAGAGCGCAATGCAAACACAAACAGCCCGTGTTCGCCAGAAACAGCATCTACAGCTTTCAGATTTTGCGGCGATTCTTACCTAGTTTCACATCATAAACTTTTCTCCGGTTCAAAATGTTTTAGTTTAGTATAAAACGACTTTTTAAGCTTTAGCTTCTGCTACCGCTGCTAACACTGTAACTGCCGCTCTGATTGGTCAGAACGGTCACGTGTGAGCTTTCGGCTTCTTTCGGATTCACTCGGCTCGAGCTTGTCTCGCTCCTCGAGAGGGGAGTTATGGGGGAAACACAACTGCGCATGTTCCATAGCCTGTAGCGCAGCTAGCAAAAGGCTAAAGCTAATAGCCAAAATGGCCACTGAGCAAAAGAAGTACAGCGCCCGCCATCTTTGATCACCGGGGCTTGATAACGCCCCTCTACATGCTCTGCTGCGATATGATTGGACTGTTAAACTGTTGGTTTAGACGGACTGGTGCAGGCCCAGGTGGATTCTCTAGAACTTGTGATTCACAGATATTTGAATCCTGGTTGACCAGGTTCATGTTCATATGTTTAACTGAAAAGTCTGGTCTAACCTGTCATATGCACTTTAACTTTGTCCTGCTTTAGTTCTCATGAAGTTCAAGATTAGAACTAGAAAACATGTTCTTGTAAATACTGCAGTATTTTAACCCTCTTGTTTTAATCAGTGCTTGTAATTTAATTTGTATCCAAGAAGTTGTTTAAATGTTAATGTTATTAGAACTTAAAATGTCATAAATTAGCTAAGCCACTTTATTTATATAGCACAATTAAAACAACACAAACTAAGGAATGTTCAAATACATACAGTTCTAGGTAACTACTAGTTAAGATTAAAAAAGTGAGTTTTTAACATGTTCAATCGAGGCAGAAAGTTTACTGATTATATGACCTGAGGAAGCGTTGGTTGTGTTCTTGTGTTGGTGTTATAGGGTCAGACGGTGAATATTAAAATGTTCACAGTTGTAGGAATGATGTAAAAGTGTTTTTGGTGAAGTTGTGCCGTGTTTGGAGTGAACAGGAGCCGTGTTTGTGCTTTGGATTCTCCGTGTTTGCGTGTTTCAGCCTGTGGAGCTTCTGCTGCTGCTGCTGCACATGGAGCTGGTTTTTCAAGTTTCTCTGTTTAGTCAACAACAAGGAAAAGAGAGAGAGAGAGAGAGAGAGAGAGAGATGAATAGAGAAAGAGAAGAGGGATTGAAGGAGAGAAAGAGATGAAGGAAAGGAGGGAGAGAGGGAGAGAAGGAGAGGCAGAGAGACCGAAAAGGGAGAAGAGAGGGGGATAGCGAAAAGTGAAGGGAGATGAGAGGGGGAGAGACAGAGAGAGGAAAAAGAAAGAGAGGGAGTGAGATGGTATTAAGAGAGGGAGAGGAGAGAGAATGAGAGGGAGAAAGACTGAGAAGAGAGGAAAGAAGGAGACAGAAGAAAGGTAGAAAGAGAGAGAAGGAGAGAGAGAAAGACAGATAAGAGAAGAGGTAGAGAGGAAAGAAAAGGAGAGGGGGAGAGAAAAAAGAGAGAAGGAAGTTAGAAGAGAAAGAAAGATGTAGAAGGGAGAGGGTATAGTAAGAGAGGTAAAGAGAGAGAAGGATGAAAAGAGAGTTGGGAGATGAAAAGAGAGAAGGAGAGAGAAGAGAGAGGAGAAAAAGAAAGAAAGGGAGTGAGATGGTTGTAAGAGAGGAGAGAGAAAAATACAGATAAGAGAGAAAAGAAGTAGGCAGAGGAAGAGAGGAAAGACAAGGGGAGGGAGAGACTAAAAAGAGAGAAGAAAGATGTAGAAGGGAGATGGTATAGTAACAATGAGAGAGAGAAAAAGAGAGGGAAAGAAGGATGGGAGATGAAAAGAGAGAAGGAGAGAGAAGAGGAAAAGAGAAAAGGGGGAGTGAAAGTAGGGCGAGGAAAAGAGATGGAAGAGGAAGAGAGTATTGTGAGAGGAAGGGAAGAGCTTGAAAAGAGAGAGGAAGAAGAGAGGATTAGGGAGAAAAAAAAGAAGAGATAGAAGGGATGTAGAGGGAAGGAGAGAAATGAGAGGGAGAGGGAGAAAGAGAAGAAAGAGAGAAAGCTATAGTAAAATTGGACAATTCACTAAAATGATCCTGTTGCTTTTGGTTAACTTGAAATGTATTAGAATAATATAAAGTTTTTCCCTCTTAATTACATTGTACTTTGCCTAGAAAAATGTCAAAGCTAATTTCAAACATTTGGAGTTTAGTGACTAGACGCATTCACTACAAAAAGTGATCCAGGCCAATCTAAATCATTAAAAGTTAAACTATAGCTCTATCATTTTTGCTTTCACTCGGCGGCCTAACCTTTGCACCACAGTCTTGCCACAGCAGCTCTTGAGAAGGCTGTTGATATCTTATACCTGAGTAAATAAAGTTTATAAAAACATGTCCGCAGTGATTGGCCTTTCGGCGTTTAGTTCAGTTGAGTCATGCCACTTCACTGTGAGTAATCCAGACGCAGCTGCTCCGACACAGCGGCCACAACAAAAGTGACCAAACCAAAAGTGGGACATGTTACTGGGCATGGATGAAACTCAACTACAATACAAATACACAATAAATAAATTGTTAAAAAGAAAACATTACCTCACTATCTGTAGATTCAGAGGCTAAGCAAGTTGAGGCCTGGTTAGAACTTGGATGGGAAACCGTTGGAACACCAGGTGCCACAGTGGAGTGGATAGTTGTTGTGTCCTTGAGCACAACACTTCACTCACCCCGCCTCGGTGTCTGTTAAACTGGGTGAGTGCATCCTTGATTGTAAAGTGCTTTGAGTGCCTTGAAAGATACAAAAGTTACTTATACTTAATAATTGCCTTCCCAAACACGTTTTAACTTGGAATTTTTCTCTATGATAGGTTTTGATTCTGTGTGTAAAATTCTCGTAGCATTGTCCAAGAGTTGTTGGCCTGCAGTGAATGTTCATGCTGTTTCCAAAGGTGTTTTGTAGATTTTGGCAGCACATCCAACTCCTTGGTTGTGCAATTACCTGCATAAAGAATATTCTTTTAAAGGAGTGTTTGCCCCTGACTTCAGCCACCTGGTTACAGCGCCCAACTCATGTTTACACCTTGGGCATGTAACATGCTAATGCCGAGATATATGCTAAGTTTATATTTGCTATTTACCACCTACACCAGAGGTGTCTACATTTTTCACAGTGGGTTGCCTTTTGAAACGTATATGGAGCTGCGAGCCATAAATATACATGTCTATGAAGTGAATCATTAAAAATTTTCCATTTGACCCAATTTTAATGAACCACAACATTTTTAGTAAGGCATTAAAATTAATTTTAGGCTCATATAACATCAAAATGATTGTTATTTCAACTATGATAGAAGAATTGTTCAAGTTTGACAATAAAAAGCTCATTTTGTAATTTGGTCCAGTCAAGCAGAATGTCTGAGGGCTAAAAAAATAGTCCAAGGGCTGCATTTGGCCCCCAGGCCGCAGTTTGGACATGCTTGACCTAGACCTAGTCCTACACTGATAAATAAAGTCTTCTAAAAGTTTAAAAATAAAAATTATAAGGACTTTTGAACTTTTTTTTTAATGTGATCAGTGAGTTTGTACATTCTTCGTTTCCATTTTATGAGCTAATGTGTTTGTTTTTTTCCCCCGCCGAGCTATTTTTGTAAAATAAGAGAGACTGAAAGCTACTCATGTTACAGTAACTGGTGCAAAAAGGTAGTCGATATTTTGATCGGTGACTGGGTCTCTGCCTTGGCAAGTCATTTTTCAAAAAGATGCGTTCATATTTAAACAAACTACTAACTCATGTGGTCTTTGCTCCACTAAAGAATAAACTATGGGGACATTTTTAGACACCGTGACACGTCCTAAATCACCAAAGCTGGATGAAGGTGTGGAGTCGAGCACCTCTGCGTGCAGGCGCTTACCTGGTCTATCGGATTTTAGATGTTCTGTGCACAGAGCCAATTCTGTTGCGTTTACTTCCAGAACCCTGTGTACCCAGTGATTTGTAATGAATCAGAAGACTAGTTTTGGTCTTATGTAATTAAACAGACATTAAACATGAACTAGGTCAACAATGCAGTCTGACAGTTTAACAAGCCTGTCACTGTGCCAGAATGTGATTATGCAAAGTTAACTACGACACAACATTACACATCACATCAGGACTAAACTGAGGAATAACTTATGAACAGGACAAAAGTGTGAGGCTTTAGTTCACTTTCACAGATACAAAATCCTTAAAACATCGTAAACATGATTACATTTTAGATTTTACTAAACCTTTAGCTTGTCTTTACCCAGTTTGTATGTTTTGAAGAAGTTTAGAATTGTCCTTTATCCTGTAAACATGATGTAACTCTTACCTATAGCAACCACAATGTAAAAAGGGCAGAAATCATCATCTTAAGCTGGAGTTTGTGAAAAAAGTTTGAATCTCTTTGCTTGTGTCAGCAACATTTCACACAACTGACACATTTTCTGGCAGTTTAAACAAAGTTGTCATTATCATGATCAAAACATAATTATGGGATTGTTCATATGATTTATAGCTGCTTAGGAGGCATAACAAGTTTTAAATTAGCTCTTTCTTCTCGGAGTTTGCATTTTGTAGATTTTACTTGGAAATACTTCGCTTCAGAAATTCTGAGAAAACTTTAAATCCCAGAGACGCCCTGTTTTCTGTGAACGACAAACTTCTGACAGCATCATTAGTCTTTGTACATGTGTTGTTTTCTCAAAATATAATATTTTTAACATGAAGCTACATGCATGTGTGTGAATGTTGTAACTCTTTCTAAAGGCTTATGACTTTCGATGTTTAATTACAATAAATGAAAACTATATTTGTATACTTTGATAACTGGTTATGTATTGACCATAGGAGCCTGGGCGAAATTGACAAAAATTAATATCTCAATATTTTTTGGGCACATCTCGATAACGATATTCAGACGATTATTACATCAATAGGTTGCGTTCAAGTTGAAGAATGCAACGTTGTCATGAATCTAGACCAGGGTGGGCAAATATTTTTTTACCAAGGGCCAGATTCGAACCCGGAAAACTGATGGAGGGCCGGTCCGTGGTCATTGGTGTAACAAATTATCATTATTATGAGCACATTTTTTGTAAAACAGGCTTTTTAATGCACTATTTTGACCATTTTTGATGATAAATACTAGGAAAACAAGCAAAGACACATGTTCCATAGCTAAATCAATCACATAAAAGAAGTAAAGAGTAACACTTATTCTCAAAAGAGTGCTGGGGGCCAGATTAAAACAGTCCAAGGGCCGCAACTGGCCCCCGGGCCGCAGTTTGCCCAGGTCTGATCTAGACAGTGAACAAGACTTGTGATTAATAAAACTGGACTTTGTCATGAAATATCTGAAAGATCATTTAAACTGTTTCAATCTGGTGATTTCCATTAGAGACTAGACCCAATCACATTTGTATCATTGATCTGGATAATGTGAAATGTTTGTAAATGAATCACACAAGTGCAGACATATTACATTTAGATCCAAAGTTGAAAGTTCCTTGCATCATTTTCTCTATTTTAAATTCTTACAGGATTCTTTTTGTGGCAATTTTAACTATAAACGATATTTTTGGATATCTTGAAAACCACATTCACGATATTATCTAAAATTCAATATATTGCACATAGGGATGCACCGATCCAGCTTTTTCAGTTCCGATACCGATCCCGATACTTCATAATTAAGCATCTGCCGATACCCGATATCAACCGATACTTGTGTAAGGACTGAAATAGCTTTTTTTCCTTTTCAAAACATAAGACTTTTGATCATAGTGTTATTTATACTGAACAACTTAAGAAGAAGAGAGAGAAAGAGATAAGAGAAGAAAGAGAGAAAGAAAGAGAGAGCGCGAGGAGAGAGAGAGAGAGTGTGAGGAGAGAAAGAGAGAAGAAAGAGAGAGAGAGAAGAGAAGAAAGAGAGAAAGAAAGAGAAAAAGAGAGAAAGAGAGGGAGAGCAAGAGGAAAGAGAAAGAGAGAGAGCGAGAGGAGAGAGAGAAGAAAGAGAGAGAGGGAAAGAGAGAGCGTGAGGAGAGAGAAAGAAAGAAAGAAGAGAAGACAGAGTAGTAAAGAGAAGAAAGAGAGAAAGAAAAGAGAAAGAGAAGAGAGAGAAAGAAAAAGAGAAGAAAGAAAGAGAGAGAGAGAAAGAATAAAATGTGAAACATTATGAGACATTCTGGATCGATGTTGATCCAGAATGTCTCATAATGCCTATAAATCAGACTCAATTAAACACAACTAGGATATCGGCTGAACCGATACGAAGCCGATACTCGATCCAGCAAAATTTCCTGGATCGGCACCGATATTCGATCCCAGTATCGGATCGGTGCATCTCTAATTGCACAGCTCTATAGGAGCCTTCAGTCAGAAGCCTCACCTGAAGTGATACATATTGGTTTTATGGAAAATGTTGCCTTCTTAATCAGGTGAATTAAGCTCACAAATATCACGTGGCTTAATTCAGTTTGTACTTACGATGTTACACATAGTATGAGGGTCTATGTGTTCGCTGAGTACATTTATAAATGTCATTAAAATTGCCAAATTGTGGAAAAACAAGATTGATATTTAGTCAAATCAATACGTTTCCTTTTAAAGCTCTTTAAAACTGAATCCCTGATCTGCAGCTGTGCCTTTGTGAAGAGTATTCAGTGAGTTTAAATCTTGTTCTTTCCTGCAGCAGCAGCAGCGATTATGAAACTTCTGCAAATGAAGCCAAAGTCATGTTTCCACAGAATTTAAAACAAGACCAAACACTTCAGTGACATTTCTGAAGAAAGACGAGCGTCAAAAAGGCGTGACCTGAGCTGGATCTGCTCCGGAGCTCCTGTTAGCTTTTTTAGCTTCAGTAAACGTCGTTATGCCATGTCAGCTGTTTCCTTTTGGTGATTAGTTCTGGCAGCCGCAAAGGAAACTGTCAAAAGTCTCTGTCATAAGAACATTTTTATTCAATTTATTATTTACTTATCTGCTTTGTGCAGTGTTTATTTTACGAGGAAGATTGGTGTTCCTTCCTACAAATTAGGTCTAGTGTTTATAATTGGTCAGGATTGAATCAAATGTTTATAATAAAATAATCTTTAAGGTTTCAGGGGTGTTGATTTGAAATATAATCTGGTAAACATACAAACTTGAAGCTTGATAACTCTCTGTATTATTTTATAAAACAGCTGGGACAGAGCTGAGTCTGCTGAAACAGCGTTTTTGTGTCAGAAATTGTGTAAATGTGCTAAAGCTGATGTGGCAAAGCGGTTTCCAGGCTGACGCCACCTAGTGCTCCACTCAATTTCATTTCACTCCAGCTCTAGGTCAGGAATCGCAAAACTAAAGACTGTTCCCAATGGGGCTGGGCGATATGGCAAAAAAATTTTATCACAATTTTCTTGGAGCCAGATCACAATTTCGATTTTATCACGATTCTTGTAGACCGTTTATTTTCCTATTGTCTTTGAGGTAAACACAATTCACCATCACTAGCTAAATCTAGCTGTCAAAAGGTTAATGCTAGATAGTCAGGTCCGGAGGGATGATGATTAAGTTTAGGAGAAGGGTAAGTTTAGAAAAAGGGTTAGGGTGATGGTTAAGATAAAAACACAACATTTTAAGCCCGTTTAGCTACAGAAATAAACTCATTACCATGGCAACCAGCTCACTTCTGTCCCTTCGGACCTGACTATCTAGCACTAACCCTGTCAAAAGCTGAACAGTGTTGCCAGATTTTCAGAGAGAAACAAGCAACCTCAACCCTTCTATAAAAAGTCAATAAAAGAATCGAGTATTTAGAACATTGTGTGTTGGTGCAAAACAAGTGTTAGGGATTCTGACATATCATGTGTTTTCTTAGAATAATAGTGACAAAACATGCTAAAAATACATGACTTTGAAGCGCAGTCCAAAAGAGAACTTTAAAAAAGAAGCCCAAAGTCGCTGTCAAATCTTGGATTTGGCAACTCTGAGACTAAGAGTAACAGGTTGGAAAAAATAGTCTATATTTGAACAGACAGATGCATCAAATAGAGAAAAAACAAATCACAAAGCAGATTGTCACAGAGATGAGCTCACGATTCAGTTTTTATCATGATATTGCCCAGACCTAGTTCCTAAAAAGCAGGAAGTGCGGTTGTCTAATCCAGTGGTTCTCATGAGGGTTGCAAAACGATTTCTGTGAAAAAATTAACATTGGGAACTCAAACAAGGTTTGACAACATCAAATACAGTGATCGGTGTATATTCCTGTTCGCTGGCCTACAAGTGGAATGTATCTACGCTTATGTCTTCAAATGAAAACATAATAAGACTAAAGACTACTTCATCACTTTGGAGGTAGCCTACATTTTATGTTTGGGGTTGCAAATGGCTACGGTCTAATCAGTGAGCAGGAGCGAAGTGTTAAAGGGGACCTATTATGTCAGATTTTACCTTGTTATGATGGCCTTCCTTCATCTTTAGTTTACTCAAAGTTATATTTAAATTGTTTCATGCATGTTTCAGTAATCTTGTATTGTTCTTCAGCTGCAGCTCAAGTGCTTAGAAATCTCCGTTCTCACCTACCACCTATCCCCTCCCACTTGTCTGTATTTACTTCTTATAATTCAAAAGATTAATACTCAAAGTGAAGCATTTATGGTTCAAAACTGTCCCATAAGACACTTTCCAAAAATAATAATTAGTTACTCACAAGATGCCGTGACCATAGAATAATCAAAAAGAGAGGTAAAGGTAAAAAATATGTCAGGCAGAAGCTTGAGACACACTGATGGTTAAAAGTCCTTTAATATAGCAGGGACGCCTACGCGTTTCGACCACCAAAACGGTCTTCTTCAGGGCATAGGGTAATAATAATTAGTTATTTAAAATATGTTGCTTGTTACAATTACATTTTAAAATGAAGAGGCGGGGCTTATCAGATCTGTCGTTTTGAACAGGAAGTCAATAGAGCTGTTTCTATTTTTAAGTCGTTTTAGATCAACTTTGTGTTTTACAATGAACAAAAGGTAAATTACTGATCTGCTCATGTTCTAGTTTCTTACTAAATAAAAAAACACAATAGGTCTCCTTTAACAGAACCCACCAGAGTTGACATAGCAGACTGTACATGTTTGTTCTTTTTCTTTTCTCTTGATGATAATGTACCTATTACCACATAGAAACTGCAACAATCACTGACACACATGTTTATGCTCTACTTCCTGGACAACAAAACGATCAAAAAGCAGTGATTGGTTAAATCAAAAAAGTCTCTGCCTCCTGTGACGCGAACAAGCCCCAATGATGTGACGGTTTCCACGAAGTGAAATGAAACCGGCTGATGCACCAGGCTAGCAAAACGCAGATGACTCTTGAACTTATAAAACTAGCTGCACAGTCAGCACTTTGTCATTGCTCCAAGGCTTTGCAGAATGAGCAATTTTTTTGAACAATTTTGTTAGACATTCTGTATATATTTTTTGTAATTCAGTGAGATTTACGCTTAGACAGTTCAATAATTAACTCATTACATAAAGACTTCTGAACATTAAAAAAAAAAAAATTACCTGCTTTAGAGTTAATGTTAGTGGCATATAATGTATTTTGTGTAGAATAAAGTTGCACTACAGAATTAGACTTCTCATGACCCAGCTACACAGTAAAGGTTGAACATATGTTTGGTGTGGGAAACCTACGCTTTTGTTGCTGTTTTAAGCTCTGGTGATAAAGGCTTAAAAAGTGGAAAAACTGGCTGACGCAGGCTTGGGTCCCGCCTTTTCCTTCTAAGATTAGAACCACTGAAGACAATATGGAAGAAAGGCCAGTCGAACCAGCTCAGATTCAAGCTACTTAACTTTGAAATCTGAGCATGGGAATGTTTATGTTTTACTTCAGTTCAGACTTTGGCTCCTCTACAACAGTGTTTCCTATTAGAACTCTTGTTACTTGAGCATTTCTTGTGTTTTAGGCTTGTTCGGCCTATTATAATGAATGATCTGAGCTGTGGCATCATAAATGTGGCTCGATCAGCAGTAGACTGTCTCTTTTAATCCATTTACGGTAGCAACAAGCATCCACATTTTCAGGTATTTTGTCTAAACTTTCCCTAAAGATCCATTTCCTCAACCTTCCGTAGCTACGACAACAGGGTAATACTTCCGTGTCATTTTATCGTAGTTTGTTAAAGCCTATATATCACTTTTTTTTTATTTTGACTCAGTTCGGTGTGATAGTTTTACAGCAGTTAAGCAAGATATTATTAAGAAATTGACCAATAAAAGTTGATAATTACAGTAATGTGAGTTCTAAAACAGAATCTTCCCACAAGTGTCATCAAAAAGCGCCAAAATGCAAAGACACAACTGACAGTTTCCTGGGAGTTAAAATAATCATTTAACACCATATATGTGTTGCAAAATATTGTCATGTTCACAGATTGAAAACACAGACATATGTATTTGCACGACATGAGGACGTCAGAGTTTGAGGAATTACATGAGATAAAATTTAAAGGAACCTCTACCGACATGAACTATGTGTACGGGAGTAGAAACTCGGACGACAATATGCAGATCAAATAGGACATAGATCCCAGTAGATTCCATCGTCCCCTGTCCATGACGTCTGACGCCTCTTTCCTTTCTTTTCCCGACCCACTCATAAAAAATCCTTTTTTTTTGTATGTTTGCTTTGCATTTCATGTTCGAAAGAGCGAGTGGCGGCGCGCAAATGTGCAGAGGTCCGGGGGCTCACTCCTAATTTTGTTGTTCTCTGTGACAATGGCAATGAAGCTTTCTGTTCTGTTCTTTTCGATTAATTGTCAGGATTCCGTTTTCAACCCTATCAGCAAGAATGAAAGACAATTTAGTATTTTAAAGAATAATGTATAGGTGAGCTATGCAACTTTTCAACAAAAAAGTTCAGAGTCACTATGAAGATTGAATATATCATATGTTTTTGTTCAATAACAGAAAAAAAGGGGAACAAAATCTTATTGTGACCAAAGTTGCCTCGCCATAGATCTGACATTGCAAAAAAATATACCAAAAACAAGCAAAACCAGGAGTGTTACACAGTGCTTCTTGAAAGTTTAATGGACATATTCATAAAATTAAATAATTTTGTTATGCTATTTAATTTTTCATTCAACTATAAATAAATAAAATGTTGAGAAACACTGAACTAAACAACTATAAGACTTTAATTTCATCTTCTATTCAAGCCTAGTCCCTCTGATAAGCGCTTGTGTACTCCTGCTCTACAACCTCTGACAACTTTGTGTTCGAATAAGAAAACTCTGAGCTAACTGCACTTTTGTTGTAGACTTTTCTCCATCTTTGATCTCGTCACACAAATATTTAACTTCTCTTCACCCCTCTGCTCTTCCTTATCCGCCTGCCCTCGACTCCCGCCGCAGCCGCTCTGTCTCCTTACGCACCGCTCTGGTATTTCAGGAAGACTAAAGGGCTGTCTGTGCTGCTGCTGCGCTCTGATTGGACCGCCAGCCTGGGGTGGGCGGGGCTTGCGGGGGCAGGTCTGTGGACACAAGCGAGCGCACTATTATTACTGCTCCTGTCACTGCGCTTTTCACATGGTTCGGTGGAATAACTTTGGATTAAAATGGCACAGCAGAGGTTGAACTAGTGACGGGAGACGGTCGGACGCATGGTAAAGTGGATTTTGTCTGTTTAAGTGTTTATATTTTAGACTTTATTTAAAAAGTGGATGTTTTTAAAAGCTTTTCCTGGTTGGATTGAGTTTGGAGTTTGCTCTGGCTTGACAAGGAAGGATAAGTTTACTGCAGGAACTGAAAGGCTGCATACGACAAACAGGTTTATCTAATTTTTACTTGGTTTGGTGTCATAGTTCTTGTGTTTATTTTACAGCAGTTAAAGTAGCAAATTATGAAGAAACTGACATATAAAAGTTGAAAGTTGAGTTTTAAAACAGAATTCTTTCATAAGTGTCATCAAAAAGCAAAGACTGACTGAGTTTAAAGGGACCTATTATGCAAAATTTACTTTTGTGAGTTTTTAACCATGTTACAGCAATGTTCTTTCATCATTAGTTTACTCAAGACATGTTTGAGTAATCTTGTATTGTTCTGCAATTGAAAAAATCCCTGTCTTCACCTACCACCTATCCCTGCCCACTTGTCTGTATTTACTTGCGATTAATCAAAAAAATTGGATTGCGAGCAAAAGATGTAAGGTTAAAAATTGTCATGTAGACACTGTCTAGCAGCAAAAAAAATTTTTATTTTTAAATCTGTGTCTCATTAAAGTTATATTATAAAAGGAAGAGGCGGGGCTTATCAGTTCTGCAGTTCTGAACAGGAAGTCAATGGACCTGTTTTTATTTCCTAGCCGTTTTGACTCATTTTTATGTTTTGCAAAGAAAAGATGTGGAAAAATTGATCTACTTATGCCATAGTTTCTTCCTAAATATACAGAAAAATCACAGTAGGTCTCCTTTAAGCAAGTATTTAATACAAGTTTATGACCGGTTAAGATTTCTCTAAGGAATTTGCCTGTTTCCCCACATTTTATCTGTTTTGATGCAGTTTTAAGGTAAGGTTTATTAAGCACAATGCACAATTACATTACAGGGTCATATCCTCCAGCTACGGTAGTCCTGACCAAGCCTAGCAACAACATCTGGAGATGGGTCCCCGAGCGCTGCACTGCGGCGATCACTGCTCCTGAGGAGATGCCCCAGAGGCATTGAAGGATGGGTCAAATGCAGAGGACAAATTTCCCTACGGGGACAATAAAGTATACCTTAAGCCCAAAGGCAGAGATGCTTGTACCAGATTGTAGCTTTTACAGCTAATCATCTGTAGTCCTGGAGAGGGGAGGCACATGTTTTTAGTTGTAGGAGGAAACCGGAGTACCCGAAGGAAACCTAAGCAGACACGGGGAGAACATGCAAACTCCACAGAGAAAGGCCCGGGAGTCGAACCCAGGACCTTCTTGCTATGAGGCCAGAGCGCTTTTATCCAGTAAATATCTTCACAATGTGGTTGCTAGGTAACAGTTGTGGAATGACCTCTGCATTACGTCACATTAACGGATAAAACCTCATCAAGTGGGCAGGACTTACAAAGTGCTTGACTTATTGTGTTTAGGAATAAAGTGCAATATTTGTAAATCAGTAATTTACATTTTGTTTTTTTGTAAAACACAAAAGTTATGAAAAACAGCTTAGAAATAGAAAGAGGTCCATTTGCTTCCTGTTTAAAACTGTAGTCTATTCATTGAGAGATTTTAATGTAACAAGCAGCAGATTTTAAATGTGTAATTTTTAATCACAATTAAATACAGACAATTGGGCGGGGATAGGTGGTAGGTGAGAACAGGGCTTTACTGCGCTGCAAGACAATACAAGATTACTCAAACATGCTAGAATCATTCTTAATAAAACTTTGAGTAAACTAATAATGACAGAACTAGGTTCTGAACGCATGAGAGTCAAGATAGAAAGAACATGTTCTCCCATAAGAGCTCAACCTCCAGCGAAAACAGGAAAAAGACACTACAGTCTGAGAACAAACTCAACCCACCACTGAAGCAATGAGGTCACACAGACTTGAAATTATTACTTTTTTCTACTTTAAAAAAAATGTTTTTGAGTCTGTTTGTTGCAGTTAAAATGTCCTAAATCACCAATTGTTATTAGCAAACATGTTGTAAATGTTGAGGAACATTTTTTAAATAAAAGAATGTCTGTGCATAACCTCCATAGGTCCATAGAGACCTCAGCGGTGTGATGCAGCTTTTTCGGGTTATTATACAAGCATTATTTCTCACAGGAATCCACGTGAATCTGCACGGCTTTGAACAAAAATCGTCCGGAGCTGGTGTCACAGACACTTTGCAAGAATTCTCTGCACATCCCAACGCGAACCCACATCACATTCAGTGTACAGGAGGAGTTAAAAACTGAAATATTTAATCTTTGTATTACAACGAAAAACCGCTCCATCCAGCAAAGTCATTCTTCAACAATACCAAAATACAAACTCATTCTTAACTCCTTATGAGTGTAGCCCATTTTAGTTAAAACGCCCGACTAAAATCATTTAAAATCCCATTTGAATCTGTTTGTGAACCCTTTGGAGCACAAACAATTCTCTTTGTGAAGCTCCCTGTTGTATACTGAGTCAGAGTTGAGTTCAAGGCGTGACTCTCGCAAGACTTACAAAGTGCTTAAAACCAAGGCGTCCTTGTACACAGACATCGAAGCAGTGTGAGCGCATGTCTGAGGGTGTGCGTGAAAAATCAGTAGTCTATTTTTGTCGGAAGTCGCAGCAGTCTGATGACTTTCAAGTCATAACCCTGAATGTACACTGAATGCGAGTTTGGTGTGAGTTTGGTGGGGGTCGGGACCTGCGCGGATCCCGCAGAACCTAGAAAGTGCTTAAAAACAATGCGCTCATGTACACTGACCTTCGAGGAATCCAAATGCGAGTGCTGTGGTCTCCAGACCAGAGACCACAGCGGTCTGGTGCGGCTTTGAATTCATTATACGAGCGTTCTCGCTGGAATCTACTTGAATCTGCGTGGCTTTGGACAAAACCGGACCACAGTTGACTGCATCTGGTGTAACACGCACTTTACAAGAAACCTGCATGTGTCACGAACCGAACTCTCCTCACAGTCAGAGTACGGGAGATGTGACGGTTTGTAGTTTTAGCCTCTGATTTTGACGGACTCGTTTTAAGTGAGAAGAAGCTCTGCACAAAAGAACATCAGGTTTTAAAGTCCACCTAAAACAGCAGTACAGATGAGTCAATGACACTAGATTTAGTTTATTTTAGGTTTTGAAAATACCTCTTCAAAAGCTGAAACGATGTTCATTAAAATGAGTTTTAGGGACCTCTATTAACCCAAAAAAGCTTAGGCAGATCCCATTAAAAATCTTAAAAATTGTATTTGCAAGTTTAGACTAAACTGATCCATCCCAGAATGGTTGATTTGACTGTGAATAAGAGGGTTCCAATTTTATTTGTATCTTTTGCATGTCAGGGAGCTTGAGAGTTGATTTGAATGTCTTTACTCTCTTATGTGACGCTACAACTGTCCGGTTCAATACAGCTTTCTGTTGACGACAAGCATAGAACTCCTGATACTACTTTTGTTACTTTAGCCCAGTCCAAATCTTCTGCACGTTCCCTGTTTGTTTGTTCATTCTGCTGCATCTGTGTGACTGACTCCAGCTCCACGTGTGCAGTTTTTATGCCTTTATTACCATTAGCTGGTGTCGGTGCGGTTTCACTCTCTTCTCGACTTGTTCCTGACGCTGCAGTGAACAGAGCGGACAAGCCCAGGCACTGCCCCAGTATCGGTATGCTCTGCTAGCACACCACAGACACTTTTGTAGGCACACAAAATGACCTTCTGTTTGAGGTGGGAGATGTATCAAAACAGAATGATGTCGCTATTGACGCTCTTTTAGCTGTACAACTAAATACTGAATGTTTGAATCTGCTCAACACTGAACTAGAGGTGGTCTGCAGTGGTCAGTGTGAAGCTTTGGTTCAATAATGAGCTTGTTTTGCCTCTCAATGAGTTTGGAGAGTTGTGTCCCGAAGAACTATTCATGTCTGTGGGTCTTTGATCAAGCTCCAGGTGCTTGTCAGAAAATATGTAATTGTTTTAGATATTGATACTTGTTTAGATGAGTATCTAGTTTTGATAACAGTTTTAGTATCAGTTAGTATCTGATTTTCTATAGAGGGATTATCAGTCGACGTCACTTTCTGCTCTACTGCACATGTTCCATGCAGAAAGAGACGCTGGGGAAACTTCTTTGATTAAAACATCAAAACAAGATGACAGCAGCTGTTTTGATCAGGTCTGTCTCCTGAAAACTCCTGAAAAAACTGTTTTTTCACTTCACTAATGTTGAATCAGCAGGATTTTTAAACTCTTAGTTTGAAGGATGACAGGTTATCCTGCTAACAGGATTGTTTTAGCACAATGACAAACTCTTGTAGTTAGCTGACAACAGCACTGGCTCAACTTATTGCTGCATCTTGTTCGATCAGCGGCAGCTCTTTCTGCCGACCAGGTGCACGCGCATCTCTCATGTTGATAAACAAATAATCCTTCTACGTTTGACAGTGTCTCTGGTGTGCTGAGATCAAAGGCAGTGACAGCAGCAGCACCAAAGTAGTTAGAATGTTTGCAACAAGACAGGACCCAAGCTGGGCCAACCGCAGCCTGACACCAGGTGTGGTCTGAGTATAAGTCGAGTGCAGGTCAAGACTCACACGGGTCCTGTTGGAGAAAGTACTTAAATCCAGTTTCCGCTTACCTGTGTTACATAGACTTTTAAAGCGATGTAGATGCGTCTGTGAGAGCAGTGAAGGTCTGCGGAAAGAATCCACAATAAGGCTTTTTATCCTGGAGACAGCAGCGATCTGATGCTGCTTTCAGGTCATTATATTGTAACTAGGGATGTTCATGGTTAACCGATTAACCGGTTAACTGTGACTAATGCCTTGTTCGAGTGAGACATCTTTCACCGGTTAACTGACAATTGCTTCAGCAGATGGCGCCAACTGCCCCTGAACAGCTCTGGCGTTTGTCAGAGAAGGAAAAAAGATCGCTAAAACTACAAAAACACTGTTTATGTCAGAAGGACTGAGCAAACTTGCGACACTGCAGTGTTTACAAACTAATATCAACCATGCATGGATTATTAACTTGGATTTTATGTTGATGAAGAAAACAGACTGGGCTAGCTTGCCTGAGAAACTATCGATGTTTTTAGCTGTTCAAGACAAGTTAAGGTAAGCAACTAACGTTAGCATCAACTTTAAAACATGACTCCTTATTTGAGAGTAGTTTTATATAATACATAGTGAAACAGTGCATTAAAACAGTGTTTATAGAGGCTTCTATTCAGCCGTGTTGTGCCCAGTTTAAAGGCCTGTCGCTGACTTGTTGCTCTAAATTCACTCTCGTAGCGCAGCTGTGTCTAATTATAACACGTCCAGTGAAAATAACAGCAATAAAAAAGTACCGCGTTAACGTGTTCGGTTAACCGATTATTGACCGCGAAGAGCTCCAACTAACCGGTTAAAGAAATTTTTGAAAACGTGCATCCCTAATTGTAACAGGCACTTGTCCATAGGCAGCATTAATGAATAACAAAGCTCTGTCTCTCACATCTTTAATCTACATGGGTTCTCTCTTAGTCTGTAACTTAAATTGAATAAACACACTTTTGAAGATAAATTTTTTTAGCTGGCTCATGAAAAGTTGAGAATAGTTGTTAGTCAATTGATTATTTAAGAAAATGGTTATTAGATTTATTAAAGGTCCAAGCACAGTTGATTGAAGGGGAAAACGGACACAAACTCTACATAAACCTAACAGAATCACAACCCATGATCTCGTGTAAGCTTATAATTTAACATCTTGGGAGACAAAAACGTGTCTCTGGCTGCTGCTGCTGATCCCTTTGACCGCTTTCTAAGAATCTGTGCTCTCTTTGACTGATTATTTGTATTTTTGCGACTCTTCCTAGAAAGTCGTCTGCTGCTTCTGCGTGAGTCACTTTAATATCTAACTGTGAAGACAAAATCATGGTCCAAGTGTTGCTGAGGGCATTTTGAAGATGGATTTAGTGACGAGAAAAAAATAGTAATAAGTGTGTGTGGCTGTTTGAACTTCCTGGAAATGCCTCAGGTGGAGTCCGTGATGCTAATTTCATGTTGTCACGGCGACAGAAGAAATCTAAGAATATACAGAGATCGTTTAGGAAGTTGTTTTTTTCAAGTTTCAGTGTGGTTTGAGTGTGGTCTAAACAAGAATGTCCATGACTGCTTTTGTGCTTTTTGATATTGTTTTGTGTCACTATTTTAAGCAAGCAGGGAGTTACAGTCTAACCTCGCAAGAACACTAGATCTAGCTCTAAAAATGTCACACAATACTGTTTTATGTGACATTTTGTGTGATTTGTGCCCAGTGTCCGGCTCTAGCCCTTTTGGCGCCCTTGGTTTCCCAATAGATAAAAATGAGCCCCCCCCCCCTCCCCCAGACAGACGGACCCTTAGACACGTAAGCCCTTAAATAAAAATATAGTTCAATTTAACAAGGTTAGAATGCAATTTTTCAATGCAATTTCCTGTATTTTGGTGAGTTTTAGATGTGATGATTCTATTGTGTGATGTCATTTTACTATAATTAAAAAACATGGGGCAGTTAAAGGGACTATACTCGAATTTTTTGCAACAAAATATAACTTAAAAACAATTTCCACCTACTACTGATATCTTGTTAAAGTATCTATTCAGGTGGAAATTAGTCCAGCAAGTCATGTCTAACAGCTGTGAAAAAACATTTAAATACATTATGATGAACAATTCTGAAGCTCAGAATGCATTAGCTAAGTGAGCAATTTATGTAGACTGAAGAAAGAAGTTTAAAATGAATTATTTCTGTTTGACATCTTTAAGGATGCAAAAATAATTGCCTGACCAGCCAGTCCCTACACGCTTTGACAGACACTGTACAAAGACGTAAGGGTCTGGGATCAGAGCGCCGGGGTTCAATTTCGAGGACGGGCTTTCCGACCGCGGAGTGAACCAATCACAGAAAACTCGGAAATTCCCTCGATGCAGCGACGCGCTAAACCGGTTGTATAGTAAATATGTAGCGCGAGGATTTTTTCAATGGAGCAGTGACCTGTGTGAAGGCTCTGAACACGTTCCTAATTGTTCAAAACCGAAGCTAGAGCCGAAAACAATGATCTATCAGCTACGTCCGCCATCTTGAATATTTTGAGACGGTTAGAAAAAAAGTTTTGAAATTGCGGAGCGGAGGAGGGAAAGGGGGGAGGGGGGGGGGGGGGGCGTTTGTGATTGGATCGTCCTAACTTTGGACGACGAAATCATTGGCTATCTCTTCAGTTTCAGACCCTTCTGCATTCAAACAGAATGTAGGAGGGGCTGACTGGTCAGGCAACAAAAATAAGGCATAGTCCCTTTAAAAATACAAAAACAAATACCCCACCCACCTCCCTTCATACATACCAGATTTAGGGCCCCCCAGCCCCAGATGCCCTTAGCTCCGCCCCTGTCAAACTCAGCTTTATGGAAGCATCAGTCAGACTGACCAACCTCACAGGACTGTCCTGTGTGATCAGAGCAGAGAAAACATTCACGGCTCACAGAATATCACTGGCAGTTCCTCAAAAGAAACTATATTTCTTTTAAATAACTCTGCTTTGACGCTGCACTGACTGTTGCACACAGCTTATCTGTAAAGGGAAGGAAGGAACGATAGCGTGTTTAGGCGCAAATGTTTCTGAATGAGCCAAAGAGCCGCACTCTGATTGGCCAAGAAATAGAGAAACAGGAAATCACATCATGACGATTTCACCAAAATAGCAGATTGATACTTTGTAATCTGCTATTTTCAACAACACGTTTATCTCCGGAGTTCCCGTGAATGTGATTGGCATTGTCTATGAAAACAAATGAAAACAAACATGGCTGCTTACGTAGAAAAAATACATTAAAAACATATCGAGAAAGACTCTTCTGCCTGAGTGAAGCAAAAGACTGTTTAATGTGAGGCAAGCTACATTGGGTTTTGTTCTGTGTTTAGATGTTCAGAGGAGTGGTGACCAGACCCACTGTAAGGAAGGTATTGCAGAAGCTGTGGATCCCAGGCAAGATTTTAATCAGTCTTTGTAATTACTTTAAGATACTAACTTTCACAATAGTTGGATTTAGACAATAGACCATAACAATGACAGTCATCAGCTTGTGTCCATGTGTTTGTGAAAAGCCTGTGTTGTTTCCAGGAATGTGTTGGCTGAGTGTGAATCGCCCTGAGTCTGTGTCTGTGCGTCTGAATGAGATTTATGTGAGTCAGGCCGCTGTGTCCCTCTTTTCTCTCGGGTTTGACGGGAAACTGCAGGAATTCGCTGATCCAAGGTTCGAATTGTCCTGCGTTTTGTACAAGTTGGTCAAACAATCCATAACAACAAAAGACTCCTGCAGCTCTGTTTGACTTGCCAGGACAACAAAATTTCTTTTTGTGGAAAGAGTCTGACATCGCATCATTGGAGTTTGTTCGCTCTGTAGGCAAATATTTTATTGCTTTAGCCAATCTCTGCATCCAAACACATTAGTTTTGTCGAGGAAGTAGAACGTAGACGCGTGTGTCAGTGATTGTTGCTATTTTTGTATGATATTTTACAGTTCAAAGTTGGGCTGGGCGATATATCCATGACCATGTATATCGTCGAGATATTTAGTGGACAAGATATGAATTCGGCAATATCGTAAATATCAAGATAATAATGTTCTGAGTAAAAAGAGCTTATAAAACGGATAAAATACAGATACAGATGCATAAAAAATGGCAATGAAAAAGAGAAGATCAATTAAACTTTATATTTGTTATAATGTATATTATTAGGGGTTCACGGTAGCCACGGTAGCCACGGTAGCTCTGGCTTCCCAATAAGGAGGTCGTGGGTTCGACTCCCGGGTCGGACCACATCAACATCTCACGATCTCTCTGGGTGGAGTTTGCATGTTCTCCCCGTGTCACCGTGGGTTTTCTCCAGGCACTCCGGTTTCCTCCCACCTCCAAAAACATGTATGTTTAGGTTAATTGGGCATCACTGTAAATTTCCCTTAGAGAGTGAATGAGAGAGTGAATGGTTGTCTGTCTAACCCTGCGGCAAGTTGGCCACTGTCCAGGGTGTTCCCCGCCTAAGGCCCAAAGTCACTGGGATAGGCTCCAGTCACCCGCGACCCCTAACGGGATTAAGCGGTAGAAAAAGAAAAAAAAAAGAATGAATTTGTTATATTAGTCAAATTCTAAACTTGTGTTATGCAGAATTCTGTGTTTAAGTTTCACTTATCAAAATGAACTTATTCAAGGTAAATTTACATTTCTGCCTTCTAATCCTCAGCTAAAAATTACATTTTCACTTTAAAAATGTCATTTAAAAGATATCGAGATATATATTGTATATTGAGATATACATACAGTATTTGTTCATATCGCCCAGCCCAATATCATATTCTCCTGTAGCCACAGCCCAATCAAACAGCTGCATATGCTGCAACTGGTGACCGCTGGCCACACAGATTCTTCAAGAGTTGCCACACCGGTTCAGATGGGCGACCCTCGACTTGGTGTGAAAGACCCTTTAGAGCAGGCCTATTCAACTTAAGCCTTGTGTGCCAAATTGGTCCTCCAAGAATCTGATCCGGCCCTCAAATCACTTTCCTAATATTACAAAACACTAGTCATCTTGATTGTATTGTATTTTTACGGTATGAAAATAAGATTTGTGTGGTTTTTTGTCAATTCCAGTTGCATTCATTTATTAGATTCCAGTGATGAATGGTTGTCTTTTTATATTTTTTATATAACTTTGTGTATTGTGTAAGTAGAGGTTTTTCCACTACTGTTGCCTATTGTAAATAAGAACAAACAATAGCACTAATGACACAGACAATACATTTGGACAGATGATAATATCTTCAAACATTTAAATTTTGTTTAATGATTGCGTAAACTCTATGAAACTGTGTCAGTAGTGCATTTTGTTGGTTTTTAACGACAAACGTACTGTTTGGGGTTCTGTTTTACAACTCAATTGTCTTCCTGTTATTTTTATTTTTATTTGTCAGTCCTTCATAAATTGCACCTGAAATTCTGTAATATTTACCACAAGAACAATCAATATTTTTATGCTTGAAAATGGTTCACAAAACACTAACTTGCCGCTTCCCGATCCTTGTTTTCACTCGGCCTGGATCTACAACAGCTGATCTCTGTTTACAGTGAGTCACGCCTGTAGTTTCCCATTGTTGTCATTCGGAAAACCCAGTCTCCTTCACTGCTGAGTCAGACGAACGCTCTTATCTCCCATTTTACGGTCAAACCCTGAAGGCAGCATCATAAACACTCATTTAGTCAATGAGCAACCAAGCTTCATGGGAAAATGTGAGACTATTTGGTTTCAGTAGTTGTAGCGTTGCATCGTAAACTGTTTTTTTTACACAAGTTTCATTGCAAAAACAGATTACATTTTGCCTAATAACTGTAAACTAATTTTTTTGACGTAAAGTGTGTGGATTGTAACTAAAAATATACAAATTATTACTCATTAAAAGCTGTATTAGTCATGTTTTCGTCTTGTGTTTCCAGGCTGCAGTGGGGCAGGTCTCGCGGCCCCTGGACCCCGACATGAGACGCCTGGTGTCTGCGTCTGAGGACCGCCTCTCTGCTGCCCTCACCTGTCAGAAGACTGGAACTGACACAGGTGAGTTGTGGGATTACTCAGGGCTGGGCAGTTGTTTTCCCCATGGGCCATATTCAAATCCAGGCAAGTGATCTGTACTATTTCTCCTCTCCCTCATCTCCTCCTCGCCCCTCTCCCTCTCACCTCCTCTCTTCCTCTCCCCTCTCTCTTCCTCTCTCACTTTCTCTTTCTCACTCTCTTTCTCCTCCTCTCCCCTTTTCTCTCTCTCTCTTCTGCTCTCTCTCCCCTCTCTTCTCTCTCCCTCTCTCTTTCTCCTCTTTTCTCTACCACCCTCTCCCTCTCCTATCTCTCTCCCTTCTCCTCCTCTCTCCCCCATCTCCTCCTCTCCCCACCCCCTCTCTTTTCCTCTCCCTCTATGCTCCTCTCTCTTCTTTTCTCTTTTTCTCCTCCTTTCTCCACCATCTCCTCCTCTCCCTCTCTCCCGCTTGCTCCTCCTCTTCTCCTCTCTTGACCCCCCTCCCCTCTCTCCTTCTCTCTCTCCCTCCCTCTCTCCCTCTCTCTTCCTCTCTCTCTCTCCTCCTCCTCTCTCTCTTTCTCTCTCCTCTCTCTTCCCCTCTCTCTCTCTCTCTCCTCCTCCTCTCCCTTCCTCTCTCTTTCTCTTACTCTCTCCCTCTCTCTTCTCCTCTCTCTCCCCTGCCCCCTCCCTCTCTCCCTCTCCTTCTCTCTCTCTCTCCTCCTCCCCTCTCTCCTCCTCCCCCTCTCCTCCACTCTTCTTCTCTCTCCTCCTCTTCTCCTCTCTCTCCCCTGCCCCCCTCTCTCTCTCTCTTTCCCTCCCTCCCTCCCTCTCCTTCTCTCTCTCTCCTCCTCTTCTCCTCTCTCTCCCCTGCCCCTCTCCCTCTCTCTCTTTCCCTCTCTTGCCCTCTCTCCTCTCTCTCCCCCTCTCCTCCTCTCTCTCCCTCTCTCTCCTCGTCTACCCCCCCTCTCCTCCTCTCCCTCTCCCCCCTCCTCCCCTCTCCTCCTCTCTCTCCCCTCCAGAATGTCCCTCACAGACCTCGGCGTGCCTCTCGGAGCGTCAGGACAGTGTGATCAGCGGCAGCAGCATGAGCAGTGTTTCCAGTAAAGACGGCAGCCCTTTCTCCCCCCTGAGCCCTCCCTCGCTCCAGAACCTGCCCCCCTTCTCTCACGGACGCTCCATCTCCATCTCCGTGGTGCCCTGCTCGGACCTCGCCCCCAGACCCTCCATATCGTCCCCAGGAGAAGAGGTGAGAGGGTTGCTTTTTGTAGAGTGACGTCATAGTTTTAGGTTATAAATATGCATAATCACTGTAAAAAAGACTCAAGGCCAGTTAGTCAAAGTACTTTATGTTGATATAACTTGTAAGTCAAAGATTTTCAACTTTGATTTTTAAGTTAGGAGAGAGAGAGAAGTGGAGAAAGGGAGAGAGAGAAAAAAGGGATGAGAGAGTGAGGAAGAAAGAGGAGCAAGAGTAAAAGAGAGTGAGAAAGAAGGGGTTGAGAGAGAAAGGTATGAGAGAGAGGAGAGAAAATAAGAAAGAGAAAGCAAGAGGGTAGAAGGAGAGACAGAAAGGAAAGATAAAGAGGAGGAGAGAGAGAGAGAGAGAGAGAAAGGGATGAGAGAGAAAGAAAGAGGAGCGAGAGTAAAAGAGAGTGAGAAAGAAGGGGTTGAGAGAGAAAGGTATGAGAGAGAGGAGAGAAGAAGAAAGAGAGAAAGCAAGAGGGTAGAGGGAGAGACAGAAAGGAAAGATAAAGAGGAGAAGAGAGAGAGAAAGGGATGAGAGAGAAAGAGAGAGGAGCGGAGTCACGTGGGACAGCCGAGAGGAATGGCCGCACATTAGACGGGCTCCCGAAACCCATTTCTAATTGCATTACTTTTTGGACATACACTTCGAATAAAGTCTAGATTTTTTTGTTTATTGCTGAAAGACAGGCTGTATCTGCGGTGTAAACGTTGCTGAAGATGTCGGGGACCGGCAAAGTAAACTTTTTCAAAGGAGCTACGACCACGAGGCTAACATCCAAGAAGCTAACAGGGGCACCGTCATCTCGCCCACTTGAGGTTGACGAAGCTAATGCTAACACTGCGGGAACAGATGCGGCAGATGGCGGGGCTCTCTCGCATGATGAAAACGAAAAGTCTGAAAGTGCTAGCCTGTTTGATGAGATGAGGAAAATGAGTGCCACTTTGCTGAGTGTCGCAACTGATGTGGCTACCATCAAGGAAATAACCAAGGAACTTAAAGATTCACTGGAGACGGTACAAACGCGAGTGGGGGAAGCAGAACGCCGCATTTCGGACCTGGAGGATGACAACGAGCTTGCTAAGACCAAGATGGACACAGTTGAAAAGAAAGTGGAGCATCTCTGGTCACGAGTGGAGGATCTGGAAAACCGAAGTAGGAGAAATAATGTGAGAATTGTTGGTCTCAAGGAAGGATTGGAGGAGCCAGGGAAAATGTCCCAATATGTGGAGAAGATTTTGACGGGCGCACTAGGGCTCACTGGCGGTGAATTTGAGATTGAACGTGCTCATCGAGCCCCGGTGCCTATCCCAGATCCTACCAAACAGCCGAGAGCAGTACTTGTGCGTTTTCTACGCTCTTCTGCGAGAGAACACGTGTTGCGGATTGCCAGAGTGAAGAGAGGATTCGACTGGGAGGGCAGAAGGATCTCAATCTTTGAGGATGTCACAAAAGAACTGGCGGAAAAGAGAAAAACTTTCGGCCCGGTCAAGAAGCGTCTCCGGGAGCTACAAGTGAAGTACAGGATGGTCTACCAGCCGCGCTAGTTTTTACATGGAATGGCCAGAAGAAAACTTTCACTGACGAAGAAAAAGCGGAGAGTTTTTTGCAACGGTCAACCTAAAGACGGAAGGGAAGAAGTGTATGTATAAGACCGTACATTTACTGTAATGGGTAAAGGGGGCTTTTGCATAGGAGGAGTCGGTCACTGGAGCTAGTCTCACGGACCTAGTAAATTAGGGAGAACTAAGGCAGAGTTTAAGTTAAGTTAGTTCGAATGGGGAGGAGGGAGGGAAGGGGAGAAGCGGTGTTGAGTCGGGGGAAGTGTTCATTTTGTTCTTTTTTTGTTTACTCAGACAGCAGCTATGTATCCTTTATTGTAAGTTATAGTACATTTATTTTTACACTACCTGTGGACCTATATTTGAGCATTAAGCAAATGTTATTTCTTTTTATTGGATATAATGGCTGGGTATATTAAAATAACATCATGGAACATAAAGGGGTGTGGAGACCCAATCAAGAGGAAAAAGGTACTGTCCTATTTAAAAAACAAAAATACAGATGTAGCTTTTATTCAGGAATCTCATTTAGCAGGAGACGAAGAGGCACAGAAATTTAAAAGAGATTGGGTGGGTACAGTATTACATAGCTCATATTCAAGCAAACGGAATGGGGTCATGATTCTTATAAATAAGAACATAAGTTTTGTGTTATTAAACAAGTATAATGATAAGGAGGGGCGAGTCCTCTGTGTTGAAGCCCTTATAAATGGTGTTAGAACTGTACTATGTAATATTTATGCCCCCAACAAAGAGGATCCAGATTTTTTTCATTCAATTAACAATGTATTAGGGAACAGGGAGGGACAAATTGTTTTAGCAGGAGATTTTAACCAAGTGATGGATGGAATAATTGACAAAAGTAAGCCAAGTGGTAGGTCTTCGCCCAGTGACAGGGAGGCAATACACATGCTAGCAGAGGACATTGGTTTAGTGGATATTTGGAGATTAGTTCACCCTAGTGAGAGGGAATATACTTTTTTTCCAATTGTCATAAGACATATTCGAGGATAGATTTCTTTTTGGTATCCAAAACTTTAGTAGACTCTACAGTGGGGTGTGAAATTGGCGCAATAGTGATTAGTGATCATGCCACAGTGGAGTGGCATGTCAATTTGAATACAGACAAATTAAAGAGAGGTCGTTGGAGATTCAACTCCATGTTACTGCAGGATGAGACATTTAGTAAGGAGATAACAGAAGACCTGAAAATGTTTTTGACATTAATATGGGCTCTACAGATAAAGTTGCCACAGTATGGGAAGCATCCAAAGCATATTTAAGGGGTAAGATAATTGCACATGCATCAAAAATTAAAAAAGAAAATAAGGCCAAAGAAAGTAGGTTGGAAAAAGAAATACTTACACAAGAGAAGGACTTGGCAAAAAATTTTACAAATAATAATTATCAAATTATTTGTAAACTGAAATATCAACTACACGATATTTATAACAAAAAGGCTGAGTATGCGCTATTCCGACTCAGAACAAAATTTTATGAGGGAGGAGAAAAAAGTGGGAGATTACTGGCAAGGCAACTAAAACAACAAGATAGTTTAACAAATATATCAATGATAAAGAACGGTGCCCAGGTGATAACCTCATCAAAGGAAATAAATAATGTTTTTAAATCATTTTACCAGGATCTGTATACATCTTCTGGCTTTGTTAATGAGGGTTGTATTGACGAGTTCTTTTCAGATCTGCAAATACCAACACTTACTAGTGATCAAAGAAATAAATTAGATGCACCTATTACAGAAGGAGAGATAAAAACTGCAATCCTGTCAATGAAAAGTGGGAAGTCGCCTGGCTTGGACGGCTTCCCAATTGAGTACTATAAAAAGTATAATGATATTTTAAGTCCAATTTTGCTTAAAGTGTATTTGGAAGCATATGACTTGGGGACCTTACCAAATTCATTTAATGAGGCTCTAATATCTTTAATCCCTAAAAAGGACCGAGACATTACAGATCCTGCAAATTACCGGCCTGTTAGTCTTTTGGGGGTAGACTGCAAAATTTTGACAAAAATATTGGCCTTGCGTCTAGAAAAAATATTGCCCTCAATCATTGATGGAGATCAGGTTGGCTTTATTAAAAACAGATGCTCTGGAGACAATATGAGGAGACTTGTGCATATTATGCATCAAAGTAGAGCTAGTTTGGATCCGGTTGCGGCCTTCTCCCTGGATGCGGAGAAGGCCTTTGACCGTGTGGAATGGGGTTTTCTAATGATGGTCCTCGAAAGATTTGGCTTTGGGCCAGGATTTGTCACTGGGTGAAGACTGTGTATTCCAATCCCAAGGCTGCAGTCTTAACAAATGGGTTAGTCTCAGATCTTTTCCTCTTTCTAGGGGGATGAGACAGGGTTGTAGTTTATCGCCATTGCTTTTCACAATATTTTTAGAGCCTCTTGCATTAAAATAAGGGCAGATTCCAGAATTAAGGGGGTAAATGCAGGCGGTTGTGAACACAAGTTGTTCCTCTACGCAGATGACATTTTGGCAGTGTTAACTGATCCAATGCAGTCTCTGCCCGTATTACTTGATTGCGTGGACACTTACTCTAACATGTCAGGATATAAAATAAACTGGAGTAAGTCAGAGGGTATGCCGTTGTCTGCATCATGCTTTTCCAGCCACGTCACAGCTTTCAACTTTAAATGGTTACCCAATGGCATGAAATATCTTGGGATATTTTTAAATCCAAACTTAGAGGAAATTATGCATTCAAATATGGACCCACTCCTTTTGAAAATAAAAACTAATTTAGAAAAATGGGGAAATTGAAACTCACATTATGGGGAAAATTAATGTCATAAAAATGTTAGTGGCTCCGCAGTTCAATTATGTTTCCATGATGTTGCCAGTGAAAATACCAACTAATGTATATGTTCAGTTTGAAAAAATGGTCAAAGATTTTTTATGGGACAAAAAGAGACCGAGGATCAATATAAAAAAGATGCATGCACCAAGTAAAATGGGAGGGATGTCTCTTCCTAATGTAAAGCTTTATAACCTGGCATTTGAAATGTCAAGACTGGTCAAGCATTGGACAAAAACAGACTCGGAACTAAGCTGGATTAAAATTGAGCAAGAATTAGTGGATCCTTTTACACCTTTGGACTTTCTATCACAAGGAAAAAACTCACATGATTTGGACTTACTTGACAACCCAGTACTCACTTACTCAAGATATGTTTGGAATGAGGTGCATAAAAGGTGTGGGGTTTCATGTAATAAACAGCCTTATGCTTCTTTGTGGCATAACTCAGCAATACGAATTGGGAAAAAAACAATTTATTGGAAAGAATGGAATGAGAAAGGAATTCATAAAATTAATGATCTATATGAGGGATGGTGTGATAGTGCCTTTTGAAAGAATCATCCAAAAATACGCACTGGGAAGAAGAGGAAACCACTGGAAATATTTGCAACTAAGAGACTGCTTAATCAAAGATAATTTTAATCATAGTGCAAACCCAGTGGTCAAATATTGTGAATTATCTGGAGGGGCACATAGAGCATCTTTATTTTATAAATTGTTTAATGATTTGAAACTAAATATCTGTGACAACTTACGAACAATTGGCAAAAGGATTGGGTTGTGATATTGATAAGAATTTATGGGACAGAATACTATCACATTCCAGTAAAGGTATAAGGGAGGCTAGAGGGAAATTTACCCAGTACAAACTTATTCATAGATGGTATCTTACTCCATCCAAACTCAAAAGAATGGGGGTCATAGGAGATGACAAATGCTGGAAATGTAAGACTGATACTGGAACATTTATGCATGCCATGTGGGAATGTAGAAAAGTGTATCCATTTTGGGAGAAGGTATTGGAATGTGTAGGAAGGTGGATTAATATGAACATACCGAGGTCACCTAGATTATGTTTACTGGGAGATCAGTCAGTAATGCCTGGTTTATCAAAAGGTAAATATATTGTGTTGAAAGTAGGGGTAATAACAGCAGCACGTGTGATTCTTAGTGTGTGGAAAAATCCTTCTTCCCCAGATTATAAAAAATGGATGGAAAATTTACTTAAAATAGTTTCATATGAGAAACTATTAGCCAGGTTAAATAATGCACAGGATAACTTTGTAGAATCTTGGGGACTTATTTTTGACTAACTATTGATTGAGTGGTGTGTCTCTTTGTTTCACATGTGTCATTTGTGGGGGAAGAGAGGTACACACAAGCTGATGCATCAATAATTTATGAGTATTCATATTTTTTTATATTAATTATTTATATTTTTTTTATTATTGATGTGTTATTTTATTTGAAGGTGCATCGTGTGGCTTTTTGGCCAGAAAATAAACTTGAGTAAAGGCATGTTTTGTTTTTTTTTTTGTATACATGTCTTAGGGACATTAAAAAATAATAGGAGGAACCTTTTTTATTTTTTTCATAATATAGCATGAACATATTAATTTAAAAAATGTTCTAATGACTGATCTTTACCCACCATCTGTACTGAATGGTGTGGTTGACTTTTGCCTCAGGGAGGTTGCACGGTGAACCTTTAATTAGTTTTTGTTTTGTTTTGTTTTTTTTGTTTTGTTTTTTGTGTGTATACTGCACATTTTTGAGTCACATACGGTCTACAGGTGGTACTCAATTTTAATCTTTGGGTGTTGCCAAATGTAGGTACTACTGCTGTCTGCTGTTAAGTTGTTAAGTTGTAAAATGTCACAAAAGAAAATAAAAACTTGAATTACAAAAAAAAGAAAGAGAGAGGAGCGAGAGTAAAAGAGGGTGAGAGAGAAAGGGATGAGAGAGAAAGAGAGAGGAGAGAAGAAGAGAGAGAAAGAGCCAGGGTAGAGGGAGAGAGAAAGAGGAGAGACAGAGCGAAAAGGATGAGAGAGAGAGAAAGAGAGGAGTAAGACTGAAAGAGGGTGAGAGAGAAAGGGATGAGAGAGAGAAAGAGGAGAGAGGGAGAAAGGGATGAGAGAGAAGGTTGTGATCGAGAGAGAGAGGGGAGAGAGAAGTGGAGAAAGGGAGGAGAGAGGAAGGAGAGAGAAAGAAATGGAAGAGAAAGAGCGATGGAAAGGGTTGAGAGAGAGGAGAGAAGATGAGAGAGTGAGAGAAAGGGATGAGAGAAAGAGCAGGAGAGCAAGAGGGAGAAAAAGGGTTGAGAGAATGAAAGAAAGGGATGAGAGAGAGGAGAGAAGAAGAGAGAGAGATAAAGGGGTGAGAGAGTGGGAGAAAGGGTTGAGAGAGAGGAGAGAAGATGAGAGAGTGAGAGAAAGGGATGAGAGAAAGCAGGAGAGCAAGAGGGAGAGAAAGGGTTGAGGGAGAGGAAAGAAAGGGTTGAGAGAGAGGAGGGAAGAAGAGAGAGAGAGAGATAAAGGGGCGAGAGAGTGGGAGAGGGAGAGAGAATAACAGACCACTCACATACATTAGTTTAATTCACATAAAACTTTAAGGCAGAAATTGTACTTACATTTTTAAGTTAAACTGTCTTATATCTTTTACAGTGTATAATTCTTTAGACCATAGTTGGGCAATTATTTTTACCCGAGGGCCATATTCGGACCCAGACAAGTGGTAAAGGGCCGGACTGCAAACATTTGTATAAAAAAAAGTCATTATAGCAAAAAAGAAAATATGTTTGCTACGAGAAAAAAACACAATTTTACAAGAAATGTCTAAGCCATAAAAAATGCAAGATTTTCTACATTAAAATTACAATTTTTGAGGAAAGAAAAACTCAATATTATGAGAAAAAATATAATTATATTGGTACTAAATTATGACTTTGTGGTTATGAGATTAAAAGCTTCAACTTTATTCTCATGAAATTACTTTTTGGTCTTGAAGTGTTAGAAGTTACCGCAGTTTGCCAGAGTCTGCTTTAGACAATTCATTGCAAACAGTTTGCCTTTTGATGTGTAACTTCTACCTTAGTTATCACAAAAACAAAAGAAAGAAAATCTGTTACAAATGCTCAGCTAATTGTAACTGTAACAAACCTATAACATTTCTGTGTCTTTTCTTTTAGCTGCAGGATGCTTTTGGCCCAGAGCCGGACCCTTCGTCTCCTCCGGTCCCTCAGACTCAGAGGAACAGAGCGACTAAACCGTGTCACACTCCACCTACGTCCAGAAAACTGCTCCAGCTTTTACCAAACTTCCAGAACCTGACCCGGAGCAAGAGCCACGAGTCACAGCTGGCAAACCGCATCGAGGAGCCGCCCAACTCCAAGTGAGCCGCTCAAAACAACGTCCAAGAGAATCTAATAATCTAATGTGTATCTGTATTTCCTGTGTGTCCAGAGTGTGTAAGAAGAACAGGCCTGTAGCAGCTCTGCAGTTGAATGGATTTGGGACAAACTCAGACGACCTCCGCTCGCCTCTCTCTGCTCGGACTCCTGGACCGTACTTGTACCATAACGACAGTGAGTTACACCTACTGTAGATGTAGATTAGTCCTGGTATATTTATGATGTATGACATGTAAGCGCACCCAAAGACCCAACTGATCATTTGCACCTAAGTCACTTGATCACGTGGCTGCGCCATGATGGAGTCAGAAGTACCTGTACGCACAAAACTGACATTTTCTTATTTTTTGGTAAAGAAAGCTAAGAATGCTTCTAGTGCATGTTCAGTACATTTGTCTGTGGAAGTAGAAATACTTTGCTTTTTGCAAATACTTTGCAAAAAGCAAAGTATTTGGAAAAGCTCATGAATGCAGCTGATTCAAACCTGCTATGTTTGTCGATTGAATAAAAGTTTTCCTGACTTTACTCTCTTGATTTGTACAATTATGTGGTAAACAGGGTTTTGTCTTACACTGGAGCAGATTTAAAAGCACAAGAGTTTGGTTTTCAGTAACTTGGCTGTACATCATGTGAGGCTAGTTAGCCACGCATGATCCAGCTTGTTTCAGATATTCATTGTATCTTTTTTTTTCTTTTTCAACCCTAACCTAACCCTAACCCATTAATTTTTTTTCTCTCTAGCATTGACTTACCTTGTTTAAAGTGTTCACTGCAAATCTGAAACAACTTAAAGGGATTCCAGTTCTTTTGATTTATTGCTGCCACCCACTGGCGTCTTCTATCTTCATCAAAATGTAAATGAAAAAGCTCCAGGCTTAGGCTTACAACCTCCTGCCTGTTAGTGCAGCATGTCACACAAGATAGAGACATTTTACAATTGAAATCAATCAATCAATCAATCAATCAGGTTTTTGGCAAAGTTTCTGTAGTTGTAATGCACACAGACAGCTTTATTTCCTTCCATCATGGAGAAGTGGGTGTTCCCTTGAAGAGCATGAAGACCTGTGCAAAGAGTCAATAGCTGGTTAAGATCTGATCATTCATGTGTTTATTGTTGATTTAAGTTACAAGCACATTTGTGTAATCTTTTATTGTCCATTTATTGTGATCAGACCAGGTCGAGGGCTGCATCTAGCCCCCGGGCCGCAGTTTGCCCAGGTATTGTTTAAGTTCTGGCTTAAGTTATTGTGTTTTTGCAGATTTTTCCAAGAGCAGAGGATCTCCACAGGCTCTGAGGAGGGACTTGGGACTGGCCGTCACACATAGGTACGAAATAAAAGATAACTTTTAACATGTGCAGGTGAGAGTCCTAAATAAATGCTGCAAGATTGTAATTTAATTTTAAACCAGTTAGAATGATTATTGTGTTTGGAGTTCTCTCTCTATTTCCATCCAGTTAGCATAAATCCAGAGCGTTAGTTCATCCCTGTATCTTATGTAATCTCCTGTTTATCTAAAACTGCAGCTACACATTGTTTTGGTGGACATTCCAGTGTGGATTCCTGCGTAATCTGTGTTTAGTTTGGACAGCAGCGGTCGGCTCGTTCTCTCCGGGACGACATGTGAAAGACAAGAATCCAAAGAATCCAAAGCAGCGTGTTTGTGTCCAGTTCACACTCAGCTGTAAATCTATTTAAATGTTTATAAATAGGCTTTAGAACACTGTTATTCAGCTTCATTTTTTCCAGGGACAGATTTTTTGGAGCTGGGCTGGGTAATTCCACCAGATATCACGACATTTGACAACTGCTAGAGGTTATGATGAGCGACCAAACTTATAAACCAGTGTTGAACCAGAGTTAAACAAGGACTAGACCAGTACTAAGCAAGTCTGAAGAATGACCATCTCAGCTTAAAACTTGGTCGTGGGGAGAGCTGCATTCACACTGCAGCTCCAAAACACTTTGTGCACCGGCAGATTAATGATTTGAAAATATTTTTTATAGTAATATTAATATTTTGAACATCTATATTCCTCGTCAATAACTTTGCATGGTCTTTTGCTAAAGATGATCATTTTTACATCTTAAATATAGAGATTAACATTTTTGTGGCCTTATTTTGCTGCTCATCTGCACAGGTAAAGGTTCACTAAATGAACTGGTATCACACAAATCAGTTCACGTATGTCACCTGCTTAGCGATTGGTAAAATGAATGAATGCATGATACCTTTTTATTAGAATGACCATTGCAATGATCAGAAGGTGCTCGAACTTTGTTACTCCGGCTATGATGAAAGTATTGATCAATCATTGGTATTGTCACATTTGGAATAGTGTTCCATCATATGGTGCTAAATTGTCCATACTTCAGATGCATCAAACATCATCTTGACCAAAGGTCCAGACGAAGTTGGAGCACGCCCTAATAGTATTTTTAAAGAAAGTTATTGTTACTTGTAAACCAGAATGTTGTTATGAAAATGTTAAATATGTGGACCAGACTCTTTCACATTTCACTCGAGGGGCGTATAGAGCAGATTTGTTTTTTAAAGAAGTCGGTTTAATACAGAGCCAGTCAAATTTGGAATAAACTGCTCAATAGGTTGAGAGTCTTACTAATGTACACACATTTAAAAGAGCATTGAAATCAATAATGTAAGTTACTGTGTTTTAAATTATATAAAATTGTTGTCATGTTATTTTGTATTGCAAAGTGTTAAGTGTAAAGTGTTTTAAAGCCGTATTTCTTTTGTGGACCCCAGGAACGCTAGCAACCACCTCGGTGGAAGCTAATGAGGTTTCTGGTAAGAAGTAAATAAATAAATAGCGGCCAACACTCAAAAACATCTCTTCACGCTAACGCCAAGACATAATCAGGAGCAAAATAGGCCCATAATGTCCCAAAGTATTGCTTTATCTTTCTATTTCAATATAATTATGCATTTTATTTTTCTCTAGAAAGTTACAGAATGTCACTTTAAATGTGAAGCCTTCAAAACTCTGTCTCTAGCACTAGTTTAAAGGTTTCACATTTAATAAGTGGAGTTTTTTAGTCTTTGAAGGTGGTTTAAGTGTCTTTTCCAAGGACACGCGTTATCATTTGACTTTAGTTTTTTCTTCAGCCAGAGGAAACGCTGGCCTTGTTTTTGTTCCATGTGTATAAGATAATAATCCTTTTGTTGTGTCTCTCTCTTTTAGGTTTTCCACAAAGTCTTGGTTCTCTCAGATCTGCCAAGTCTGCCACAAAACGGTCATGTTTGGAGTCAAGTGTAAGCACTGCAAGTACGTCCAACACAAAGCAAAAACATCCCATTTACTCTAGTTTTTTTCTAAACTGTGCTAAATTACTTTCGGATTGTTCATGTAAATTCTAAATGTAATTATTTTGTTCTTTCTTTTGATTAATATTCATAGTAATTTATACTTTTTGTTCTCTTTTTTCTTCCAGGTTAAAGTGCCACAACAGATGCACAAAAGACGCTCCCTTGTGTCGGATTTCATTTCTCGCACGTGAGTTCCTCCTGCTTGTTCTGTGTTTTTCTCTTCACCCTGTCAGTCTCTTGGTTAGTTTATGAAGGTTCCCATGTTTCCAGTGCCACAGATGCGCAGAGCAGAGTCAGTGCCGTCGGACATAAACAATCGAATCGACCGAGCTGTGGAGCTGCCCATTCAGTTCAGCACTTTACCCAAAGCCGTGGACAAAAGGGTGAGTTTCACTTTAAAGTATTTATGATCACTACATTTAGTTAAATTTTTAATACATATTTATCCGAAGTCTTGGACAACACTCAGGGAGGCCCAAGTTTCTCTTTACACACAAGCATGATGTGTTTTCATATGTCATAAGGACTGTCGCGGCCCCTTTCATACCGGCAGACTCGATCTGTCCGGAATTGTGATTAGAACATGCACACATTGAAAATAATAATGTATAAAGCTTGTTTTTAATTTAAACAGTCTTTAGTCATGAATAATTTAACTGTTTATGAACAAATAACAATAAGTGTTGTTTAAGAAATCGCCGAAAATTATATATTTTTTGAGGCACGTAAGGTCACATGTGATGATGCGTTCAAAGGCTGAACGGAAAGATCAAACTCTTGTATTACACTAGATAAACTGCTAACAGTCAAATAACTGTGGGTAATGAATATAGGGCTTGTGGATGACAATAGTATTATGTGTTTAAAAAGAAGAGCAAAAAGCAGCCCTTCATTTCCGTTTTATTTAGAAAAAAATTGGAACTTCCGGACGATCGGGTCTTCCGGTACGAAAGGGGTCGTGACAGGGACATCACACTGACTTACATTAATTTCATGGACCATTTACCCTAACCTTAACCTTATTTGCCCAAACTTAACCTAACCCTCACCTTAATCCTAAACTCATCCTTATTCAAACTTAAAACCATGTTGCTATCTCATAATGAAGGATTTACATCATGGGGACCTGCTTTTTATCCCCATAAGGAAGTCAAGTCCCATAAAGTGAGTGTGTACAGCAATTCCAATCACCCTGTAAAAGAAACTCTTTCCAACAGCTTGTATCTGTTTCTTTCGGTCAGAGTTTTAATGTAGATAAAAGGTAAATCAAGAGCTTTGCCTTTTGACTCAGCTCCTTCTTCATCACATTGATCCACCTGTCAGTCTCACGCTCCATTGTTCCCTCTCTGTGAAGACCCAGAGGCACGATTCTCCGCTAGCCAGCTCAGTTTAATTTCACTCAAAATACTAGGTCAGGTATCGCAAGACTGCAGACAGTTCCCAAAAAGCAGGGAGTACGTCCAATTAGCAAAGAGAGATGAAGCAGTGTGTTGGTCAGAATTAATCAATCGACTGTATATATTCTCCTTCTTTAACTTTGTGTCAAATATAAACTTAGAATTCATATTCAATTTGAAGTTTACCCCATAGAAACAGCAACAATCACTGACACATATGTCTATGCTCTACTTCCTGGACAACAAAACGACCAAAAGGCAGCAATTGGTTAAAAAAAAGTCCCCACTTCCTGTGAAGCGAACGACCCCCAATGGTGCGATTTCAGACGTTTGAAATGAAACCCAATGATGCAAGAGGTTAACTCTTGGGCCACGTGGAGTGGACAAAGCACCTTTTTTAGCTTAAGAAACATGGCCTTGGATTTAGAGAAGCTGATTTTCATCCCAGACACTTCACACTAAGCTCAACTCGTCCCAGAGCATGTTGCAGGTCCTGGTTTGATGAAGCATTAGGACAACATCATCTAAACCTGGACAACCTTCGATCCCTTTCCGCGTCTTCTGTTCCTTTAAACAATGAACAGAACTGGTAACAAAGAGCAGCTCTGGAGAGTCCAACATGCACTGGAAACAAGTTTGATATACTGCTGACTTTGAGCCAAAAGACACAACCTGGGACATGTTCGTACATCTTGTCCCTTGAGTGAATCTTGTATTTTCTGTGTTTTGTGCAGGACTTTCCGTCGGTGTCGTCTCACTTGGACTCCAGCAGTAACGCGTCTTCGGCCACCTCTTCAGCTCCTTCGTCTCCTCACTATCAGAACAGTCCTCACAGTGTGGCCGCTACGCCGCCCTCGAACGCATCACCTGCTCACGGAGACCAGCGCTTCCACTTCCCAGGTCAGTGAACGCAACACGGGGAACTCTGTCTGCATCCATCTGCATAAGGTGAAATTCACAGTATGTATTTTTACTTACTAACTACTAACACAAGGGGAACAAAAATTATAAGACTTTAAAAATGCCTTAAAGGACTTTTATTAGACACATTTTGTTCTTTTTTTCCCTTCATTAAAAACACACCTGGAGTTGTTTTTTGCCTCATTTGCAAGTGTTTAGCACAAAAATTCACCTTGTGCCACCATGTGATGTGACACAGGAAGTGTTTCTGTGCTTTTAAACCTTACACCTTCACTGCAATAATCAGAATCTTTGATTTGGTCACTTTTTATTTATTTGTTTATCTTTATTTCATTCATTACATACAATGAGATATAATATGTATCAAATTAACTAACTAAAAATGAATGAAAAGGAGCAGAAAGAAGAGTAATCTTATAATATCTGCCCCTTTTTCAGTTTATAGAAGTTTCTTGTTAAGCAATACAATTCTTTTAAAGATACAGCTGTTGTTTTAGCCTTAATTAAACTGCTTTTCTTGCGACAGAATGAATCTGAGTATGTCTATATAAAGATTTTCTAGTGTTTTATATGGTTAAGCAGTTCAATTGAGGCTTAAACAGCTGTTGAATTTAAAACTATGTAATATGGGACCTTTAATGAAATATCCAACTTGATGATTGTTTGCATTAATAAGAAATTAAGAGTGTTTTTTCTTCATAGATCTTCCTGATTCTGCTGCAGCTCAAAACTCCACAAACGGCAATTCTGGGTAAGTCATTAGTTTGTTATTTAAAACAATATACTGTATATAGGATATATATGCACATTTTGCAAGTAACAACAATTTCTTTTTAAATCTTGTAGAGTGAGTCAAGTGAACGCTACAGAAGCTCCGCTCAGCCCAGCAGCTCCTGAAGAGGTCAGTAACACCAGCCCTAAACTGACCGTTTAGGCCAGACCTGGGCAAACTGCGGCCCGGGAGCCACATGTGGGCCTTGTTTAATCAGGCCCCCAGCATACTTTTGAGAATAACACATTACACATTTAATATCTTATAACCTTAGAATTCCACAAAAAAGCATAAAATGTCTAGAATATTCACCTTGAGTTTTCTTTTTTCTTGTATTTGTCATAATGTGGTAAATGTTTTCATAAACCGTAAAATACAAAGACATATGTGCAAATCTATGTCCGATATCAGTACAGTTTGAGACTGTTGTGTTAACTTATCAAAATAATTAATTTAATTTGTATTAGAATCAAAAACATGTATGTTTAGGTTAATTGGGCATCATTGTAAATTTCCCTTAGTGAGTGAATGAGAGAGTGAATGTTTGTCTGTCTAACCCTGCGGCAAGTTGGCCACTGTCCAGGGTGTTCCCCGCCTAAGGCCCAAAGTCACTGGGATAGGCTCCAGTCACCCGCGACCCCTAACGGGATTAAGCTGTAGAAAATGAATGAATGAATGTATTAGAATCAAATGATCCAATGTTTATTTATTTATTTTTGCATTAAAACACATTTTCATGCTACAGCAAAAGATTTTTTTTGCTCACAATGTCATTAAATTTGACTAAAGTGGCATTAAATAGTCTTAAAAAAAGTCCTATATTTGACTTTACTAAATGTTGAACTATTTTGAATAAGTGTTGCTCTGAATTGAATGACTAAATTGTGTATATATTACAGAAATGTGCTGTAATAATGAGAATTTGTTGCACCAATGATTATATTTCGGCTCACCGTCACTTGTCTGGATTTGAATATGGCCCTCCGAGAAACAGAATTGCCCAGCCCTGGTTTAGGCTGTAGGAAAGGGAATAGTGAGCTGCTTTTGAAAGGCCAATAGATTCTGCAATTAGTTTTCCACTGTTTTTGCACCGAAGGCCCAAAGTTACTAGGATAGGCTCAACGCACGCGCCACTCCTAACAGGAACAAGCTGTAGAAAATGAATAAATGAGTCACCCACCTTATATCTGTTAATTTGAGATCCAAGCTTCTCTCAGAATGTGAAATATGCTAAATAAACGTGATGCCTCTCTTTGTCCAGGAGGAGGCGACAGAGGAGGACGATGAGGCTGATGTGGAGCTGTCCTCAGAGCAGGTAGACTCAGAGCAGACCGAGGACCTGGAGGAGGACGGTTTGGACGAGCTGCCTCCGTGCAACCGGAGATTCGGAGGAAATATTCACAGAAGTCAGACCAGCGTTTATCTTCAGGAGTGGAACATTCCCTACGAGGAGCTGCAGCTGGAGGAACTCGTGGGAAAGGTACTGGGAATACCGCAAAAACTGCAGCTAACAAGAGGTTGTTTATTTAGAATGTGATGAAGCAAGGTAATCAATCAATTGCGCAACCAATTATTCCATTAATCATCAACTAATTCAGTAATCAAATCATTGTTACTGTACACAGACTTTAAAATCTGTCAAGTGCTCTGAGAAGATGTAGGAATCAGACACAGTGGCCCAGGGGTTACTCTGGCTCTGCTCTGGCCTTACAGCAAGAAGGATATGTTCTCCGTGACCCTTTCCGAAACCGCCTCCTCCTTCCTTTTCCTATGCACTATTCCTAAGCCTATTTCTAAGCGCTGTTCGAAACGGAGCGAGAAGGGGAAGAAAAGTGTCTTATAAGCTCCTTCAGAGCGAGTCGGCTGTCACTGCACACTAAACACTTGTGTGTAACACCTGAGAGCAGCCCGACGTGAACAACACACCACACGTTTAGTTCCGCGTTTATTCACAAGAACAAACAACTTTATTTGTGCTTTTGTTAGAGACTGAAGGGCTTTGATAAATAAAGAGAAAATCATGCCTAGACACAATTCGACATTATAAATGCCCTTTATTCATTGGATCTACTTTTAGCAGCAGCAAAAACGCAACATCAGTAATGCAGGTTAAACAAAAAAAAACATTGCACGTCTGCATTTCATGTGTCGTCTTATTTAGGAAATGAGACGTTTGAAAACATATTATCAATTAATGTAATCATCAGAAACACTGAGAAACATTGCATCTTTTGCCTCAATACAAAGCTGTTTTTTTCATGTTTGTTGTGGCTGTTGGCAGTGTAAATCCTTATGGCATGTCTAGTTAAATAAAAAAGTACATTTTGACCAAGTCAGTGTGTTTTGACAACTGGGGTGAATATTAGTCTGGAGTAGGATATAGTGCTAGTATCATTATTATCATCAAAATGCCTCTTAATAAGAGTCTATTCAATCTTTATTTGAATCAAACTTTGATAAATGTACGTCAGTAGGGGGCGTGTCTCTTCAGTCTGAGCGAGGAAAGTGTGTTCGAAAGCCACAGCTCTGAGCGCTCTAATGAAGCAATGAGGAATTGGTTTTGGAAAGGGCCCCTGTGTCTGCGTAGATTCCCTCAGGGTGGTCCAGTTTCCCCTACCACTAAAAACATCCAAGTTCCTCCTCAGAACTACAGATAGAAATTAGCTGTAAAGTTAGAATCAGGTCAAGCATCTCTGCCATTGTGTGTAATTTGTTTGTACAATTTCCTAAAAAAAAACACAACCTTAAACCTAACAAAAACTAAATACATTTTATTGACAAGCAAACTCTGCTCAAAACAAAATAATATATACTGAAGTCAAGACATGTTTTAATTTCCTAAGCATTATTGTTGGCTGAACTAGTCAAATTTCATTTGCAACAACACGTGGGTTCAAAATAGCCACATACAGTGCCTCAAAAAAGATGAGCAATTCAATTCACCCAATTTAATTTCACTCCAGCCACCAGGTCAGATATCACAGAACTGCAGATGTTACAATCGACCAATCATTGGACAGAGAAGAAGATTCTCCAGTTATTAACTTACTAACTCTTAAGTTATTATGAACTTAGAATTGGATTTTGCACTTTAATACATAAGTTTGCAGCACAAAAGCGTTTAATGCGTCCTCTGTTCAGGCAAAGTGATTGGTTAAAGAGCTAATGTCAAGTTTATTTGCAGAGCCACAACTTAAGGAGGGAGATCTTTCCACAGTTTTCAAGCTGGATTTCACTCTAGTGAACAGACTATTTCCTTTTATAGCGTTTATTGTTGCATTGTTTAACAGGTGAAAAACCTCCAACAAGAGAAACTAAGTAAAAGTAGAGTTTCAAAAAATAAGCATTTTAGTTTAAAGGGGCACTATGTAAGAAAAACAAACAAACAAAGTGATTTCCACTTTTGAACACTAGAGGGAGCCTTTCACATGCATTTTGCCTATTTAGCATGCTGACATCTAGCGTCAATAATCCACATTCCGGCCCGTAATAAAACATTTCAAATACGTTTAAATGTATCACAATTGATGTGGATTGGTTAACAGTGCTCTCTTAAGTATTCATGTTGTAAAGAATAAATATGATTTAAATGTTTGTGGACTATTAGTGATAATTAAGCAGTTCTGTTATTAAAATAGTTCCCCATTTAGCAGTTCACCAAAAAAATAAAAAATAAAAAAAATTAAGTCATGTTTCCTAATTAACCAGTCACAGATCACAAATTTACCTCCCAACAACTATATGTTGCCCTTACCGGCTGTAGATTTGTAGAAGGTGAAAATACTGCTTAGTTTACTAGGCCCTCTTAGAGTTTTTTTGCTTCTTATGTCTGCCAAAATGTAAAAGTGTCCACCTTTTAGGGAACAAGTTGATTAGTTCACATGATCCACCTGAGTGCGGTGCCTGCTGTGATTAAGGAGAGGGGCAAACAGGAGAGCAAGCAGGGGATTGAATGGCACAGACTAAGCACAGTGCGCCTTAAACTAGAATAATAAGCGATTTTAATGTTTATCTTCAACTTTCAAAGCCCTTTTCTGTTGTACAGTAAATGCATTCTCAAACCCTTCATTGCATAACTTTACATTTAACGTTTCATATCTATAACCTGTGTGCTCTCCAGGGCCGCTGGGGTAAAGTGCACAGGGGCCGGTGGCACGGGGAGGTGGCCATTCGTCTGGTGGAAGTCGATGGGAACAACCAGGAGCATCTGAAGCTGTTTAAGAAGGAAGTGATGAACTACAGACAAACCAGACACGACAACGTCATTCTGTTCATGGGAGCGTGTATGGCTCCTCCGCATCTCGCCATCATCACCAGGTAAAAGCTCCAGGAGAAAGTAGTATTTTATTCATTCCAAAAGCCACTATTCATTCATTCAATATTGACTGATTGTGCAAATTTTCTTACCCTTGCATCTTGATTTTTCTTTTTTAGTGGATATTTAAAGTAGAACCCATGTTTTCTTATGATATGAATAAATGTAAATTGTAAACACTATAGGCCCCAGTACGGACCCTTGTGGTACACCTTTGTAAATGAGAAATGAAAATACTTTTTTTTTTCAGTTTCTGTCGGGGAATGACTCTATACACTGTTGTGAGAGAGAGAGCTTCACTTCTGGACAACAACAAAACCAGGCAGATCGCACAAGACATCGTCAATGTGAGGATTATTTAAACTTTTCCAGATGCGTTCATATGTTTCAGTTTAAAGTGTTGTTTTGTATTTGTGTTTGGCAGGGCATGAGCTACCTTCACGCTAAAGGCATCATCCACAAAGACCTCAAATCCAAAAACATTTTCTACGACACAAATAAAGTGGTGATCACAGACTTCGGCCTGTTCGGGATGTCCGGAGTGGTGCAGGAGGGCAGGTAATCATGTCAAAATGATCCTAGAGGACACTGTAACTATTCTACCTGCTTCTTGAGGCCCTGTTTTTTAGTGATGGACACATGACGCGTCAACGTGTGTGTAACCCATTTCCAAAACTGGATCGACCCAGTGTAGACCCTGTGTTGATGCATTCTATAGCATCATGAGACGCTATTACTAACAGAAGACACCTTTTTATTTACTTTGCATACACATACGAAACGTTTCCCTTTACAGAAGCACAAAAACGTGTGAATTTACTACTAATACACTTTTGATGTCATTTTTCAGTTTCCTGCCTATAAATCGTGTTAATAAGCAGCTAACAAAAACACCAGACATGCCACATCGCGCTCTTTAAAGACACAAACTTTCTCCACAAACAGCAAAAAAACACCACCAACAATGACACAAACAACTCTCCATGTCACATCTATTACTTCTTCCTTCTCCCAAAACAAACTGTGAATGACCTTAGTACGGCGCCCTGTTCAAACGAGCGACACAGTTCACGCCTTACTTCTTGAAAAAAAAACTGCGAATTTGCTCTGCACTAGGTGTGTGTCTCCAAAACAAAGCGTGTCAGCTGACCTTCTTAAACAAAAAAACAAGTCCAGAGCTAAAAACACAATGTCCACTGCGAGTCTTTCTGTCAAAAGTCTGCATGTTCACTATCTGAAGTTTACGCAGAAGAATGTTGCCAAGCACATAATATAATCCAAACTTTGCCGTAACATCCTCCTGCTCATCGCTCAAGTTAAAAGCATAATCCCAAATATAAAACCACTGTGGCCCGGGTCTAATGCAGCCAAACATTAAAAAAATATGTAATCCAGCCTTTTCCGATTTCAGGTAATTTGTGTCTCCTTTGTTACAGTGCCATGTGTGGTAAGAAAGTGAAACTTCAATCTCTCCATGTGAGGAACAGCTGATTCATTTGCCACGCTTTTGCTTTGAGACAGATTACAAGTGTGTTTTAAAAAATGGTTTGACATATAGCATCATTAAAGGCAGAAAAAATGTTTTGGGCTTATAAATAACATTTAAAAAGAAAGCAGGAACCGAAAAAAGAATCGTTAAGGAACAGGTTGCAAAAAGAAAGTACAGTTAAAGTTCTGGTATCGAAATAACAGTACTCAGTCCTACCTAGTAGTGAACATCCTTGTGTGTGTCCTTGGACTGAGTTGAGTACAGTCCTAGATGTCAGGAGGGAGACCTGACTGACATCCCAAGCGAACTCACATTAATATAATTTATTAAATTAAGCCAATCCAAGCCGTCAAAAGATCACCTCATTCAGACTTTTTGTTTTGTGTTTGCAGGAGAAACAGTGTGCTGCAGATTCCTCGAGGCTGGTTGTTTTATTTGTCGTCTGAAATCGTGAGAAAGATGAGTCCAGAAGAGGGAGAAAACCAGCTGCCGTTTTCTAAAGCTGCTGATGTTTACGCCTTTGGGTAATCTTTCTTTTCATAGTAAAACTCTATATACCTGATCAATCAAAAGTCCGAAACCAGTCAGTCATTCAGTTGATTTATTATCCCACTGAAGTGTAAATGTGTAGCTAGATGTAGACTATTGTTGAGATTCAGAAGCTGTTGTTGGCTAAACATAACTTCTTCTGTCTTTGCTTTTGTGTGTCAGTACGATCTGGTACGAGCTCCACACTGGGCTCTGGCCTCTGGAGAAGCTGCCTGTCGAAGCCCATCTCTGGCTGTTCGGTTCTGGGGAGGGAATCCGCAGAGAGCTGGGACGGGCCCATCTCGGGAAGGAAGTCACGGTGAGACCAATATAACGTCTACAAACACTTTTAGGAGTTAGCGGACACACCTGTGATCTTGTGAGTGCAGTTTGGTTCAGATGGTCGGTCAGATCATTGAAGCTCATGTCTTAAGTCGACTACAGCCCTTTGCGTCTGATCATTACACTTCAGCTGATGTTTGAATATTTTCTGTTGAAGACATTTAGATTAAGAAAGGTTTTATTTATGTTAGAGTAATTTCCTTTCTCATAGTTTCTGTTCACGTTGTAGAAAAAATCACTAATTAAAAAAAATAGTGTTTTCTGGGATGACTAGACCCATTAATCTTTTGCACTGCAAAAATAAACAATTTAAATAATGTTTATTGATTGAAATAACACCAGCTGTGAACTGAACCTATTGATGCTGCATTTATAGTGATTTGTGCAAATGTGGGTGTTGGGACGGCCAGTCTGGACAAAAATATAATCGAGTTTGATTTTCACTTAGATTTTTTAGTAATGATTTTAATAAACATAAATGTAATAGAGGTCTAAAATGTCAGTTTTCACAGACAAAAACAATTATTTTTACCATTATATTATACACCAATTGCCTGCCTCAAAGTTTCACTTTTACTCAAAACCACGCAGTTTTTCTGATAACGGATTATCGATATGTCATCTCAAAACCACCAACCAAATAACTGATCATTTAACGTGACAGAATCTTGATCTTTCGCTTTTTCTATTGCATCCCCAGCCATATTTGATTGGCAGAACCACTGCTCTTTTCAGCGACATTTTGCAATATTAATTACTTAAACAATAGACACACCGGCCTTCGCATCACGGCGGAGCTGTAGCTATTTAAACAATTCTAGAAAATTAGGTGTATTTCTTACACAATACTATAAAATTAAAGTAACCTCGTGTAACTTTTTGCATATTGCATTGCATTAATTCCAAATAATTGGAAAGTTAAAACATTCGTTTGGGACATTCTTCACCGCCATCCCGGGGCCGTTCTATGTGGAGTTTGTATGTTGTCCCCGTGTCTGCGTAGGTTTTCTCTGGGTACTTTGGTTTCCACCATCTCTAAAAATATGTCCATTAATGCCTCCCCTGACCCTTCCCCCAGGACTCCCCTGCAAAAAAGATTCTGAATCACAGTGGGACTTTCCTGGTTAAATAAAGGTCAAATCAAATTAAACATACATCACTTTCAATGTGTGTGGATTATTTAAGCTAAAGGAGCAAGATTTCCATGGAAACATGCAAGAGGAGGCAAACAAAATCAATCATCAAAGTAAAAAAAAGTGTAAATACGGTTTCATTTGTATTTCTTGGGTAAATGCTCGTTGGTTTCTTGTGGCTTAGGTCTGTTTCTGTTTGTTTGTGTGGTTTTCTTGCTGTTCCTCTCTGAGGTCTTTGAACGTTTCTCGTTGCGGTTTCATGTCCTCACCTGGTCCATGTGTCTCTGCAGGAGATTTTGTCGGCCTGCTGGTCCTTTCACTCTGCGGATCGTGCGACTTTCACTCAGCTCAGCGACATGTTGGAGAAGCTGCCCAAACTGAACCGGCGCCTCTCTCACCCGGGACACTTCAGGAAGACTCAAGAGTACGTATCATAGACTGACAGGGGCTTTTTCTCATCAAAACGACACAAACGATACAAGAAAAGACGTGAAAACAGCCAGTGGACTCGTACCTAGAGCAAAACACACGAGGGACAAGAAAAGCCACGCATAAAAGCTGTAGAATATTGTAAATAAATATGTTGGATGAATCGATGTCCTGCTGAGAAAACGCCTTGGAATGTGACATGTTTTGAGACATTTAAGTGAACATTACATCAGCCATAACATTAAAACTGGATCTAGGGGAGAGCGGGGTTGGTTGTCACATTTTTTTTTGTGTCTTGTCAACATGCATTTTCACTACATCCAGTGATTTCAGTGACAATTATGTGTTTTTCTTTAGCAAAGGGGTACCATTTATAAATTGACTTCTAACAGCTATATCGATGTTCGAGTACTTTATTGTCTTGTACAGGGGGATGCATGATCTTGTTCAGTCCATGATTATAAAGTCCAAAGTAGCTTTAGCAAAAATGAAAACTGCATGAACATAATATCGACTCAGCAGTTGAATCCAGTGTGTCTCAAGTGTTCACAATGTTATGGCTGATCTGATGAACCACCACAATCGTTATGGCATTAATAATCATACTTTTCCTACATGTTCCTGGTGCTTTCTCTTACTTCTCTCTCTCTTCTGTTTTGGGCCTGTCCTGACGTTACCTCTGACCCTCTCTGTCCTTGGCCTTCCCACTTCCTGGTCCACTTCCTGCTTCACTTCCTGGTTTTGTTTTGTTCCGAAGGCCGTGGGATCATCGTCTGTGCTGCCAGGGCTTTCACACAAACTGTCCTTTCATCTTCAAATACAGCTGAGAGGAGCTCGCACAGTCGCCAGCGTTTTTCTGTGATCATGTGGTACGAAAGGAAAAACATGTCTGAGATCGTGTTTTATTGACTTTTTACCAGAGAATTGTGCTCACGTGGTTCAAATTGGATCCTAGTTTAAGTGAATTCTACAAGTTGATGACATAAATCCAGACGGTGGGCTACAGACAGTTTTTTCCTTTTAACTCTTTCACTGCCAGCCCTGTTCTCACTTTGTTTGCACCTTCTTTTCTTTTCTGGTTTTTGCTCATTTTAAACAATATTCACAGCCTCAAAAAACGGGAATAGTAACATGCTGTACATCAAATGACCTACAAGTGTTTACTTTCATAAAAAAAAAAAAAAAAATCATTCTACATTAATCCGGTCGCTTTTTATAGGCATTTGGAACTCCATGTTTTCATCAGAATGTCAGTTTGATGAAAGAATATGAGCCACTACAATGAAATAATGTCTTTAGGATAAAAAAAAACAAAACATGCGTTACAATCGAGAAGGAAGCACAATATTTTCTACTCTCTGATGCAGATTCTATAGATTCAGCCTCTTTCATGGAGCAGAGATTATATTGAACCTCCAAACAAGAATAAATCCAGTAGTTTGACTTCCTCTGACACTTTTCACTCGCTCACAGAAGAGGACGTTTCTAGACTCACTGCATGTCCTAGTCCAGTAGGATTGTCTTTTCTTCATTTTAAAGATCGAATATCTGCCCTAAACTTACTCAACTATGTTTTTAGTTCAAGATGTTTTGTCTGTGATCTGTTTAAAAAGAAAGTCGGCCTCCAGAAGCAGCTAAACACAGCCGACTGTGCTCTGTAAAGTCAACAAAGAGCGCGTGTATTTCCCGATCATGTGACCTCCTCTGGGTGCTTGTGCTCACACAATTCCCCCCTCTGCTGGTGAATCTGTGAAACTGCATCATGTGTTTGACTGTAGACAAAGTCAGCACGTGCATCACCAAGCCCGACATCGCCTCATATAATAAAAGTCCAATGTAGTAGTAGTTACTTTATTTGAAAGGGACAGAACATTAAGGAGCTAAATGAATATGTGCAGCATATGTTGCTTTCTATATAATTAGAAGGGAAAAAAAAGTAGAAGTAACTCTCTTAGTTACAGTCAAATCTGCCTTTCTAAGATGACATATTGTTTGGTCTTATTTTAGGTCCCTAATACTCATTTTTAGTTAAATTACCTTCACCTTTTGAAGAGGAAATGGAAAAAACCCAAATTTGTGTCATTCTGGCTTCAGCTAGTGCCACCAGCTATAGAACTGTTTATATTTATAAAAAACAATTTAGGCGGAAATCCTTTTCTGATTTTCTTTAGTACAGGTATAATTCTCCGTTATAATTAGATTCAATTAAACATCAGAAGAGAAAACTGTAGAGCCTCAGTGTCACAAAGACCCCAGTCACTTGTTTGTGCTCCAAAGGGTTCAGAAACAGATTTTTAGACAGTTTTTGTCAGGCGTTTTGTAAAAAAATGCTGGTTCCTTATGGGGTTAAACATCGTTGCCCTGTTAGGTGCAACCGATGCCACATTCATAGGCCATAGAGCTCAGAGCTAATTTTCAGACCCGGTCCCTTATCACATACAACAAAGACATACAATACAATACATAAAAAAGTAAATTACATAGTCTTTACAGTAAACACACTCACAATTCTAATGTTCTAATGACAGAAATTAATGTCCTTGGCAGATAAAGAGTTAATAGATGACTTGCAACATACGGGCATTTTTGCTGCTCCACAAAAGTACCCGCCCACTTTCGGTGAAAACATTCCATTTTAAGTCAATGTCGGTAGATACAAATGTTCAGCTTTTCTCTCCTTTTTGGCCAAATAAATTGAAAACTAGCCACTGGAGCCATAGAAAAACAGCCGTACGTTTGTAAGGATGTGTGAGACTAAAGCCAACAGTCGAAAAAGAAAGTGTTTTATTAAAATACGTCTTCTGATTAGAGCTAGCTTCTCTGCCTCGGCTAAACAGCTCCACACACTGGCCGTCTTTAGAAGTAGCGTTAACTCGTTTATTCGAAATAGTTTAGTAATTTTATAACAAATAAATGATGTAAATATTTGACCAGGCTCTGTGTGTTTGATATTGGATTATAATAATGTCCATTATTGTAAGTAACTTGCTAACTGTAGCTTGAGCCCACGGGTATGTAGCCTACACTAGTTTTTTCCTGATGTGTTGACCACAAATGTCCACATTGCAGTAAAGACAAGACATCAGACATTTAATTTAACTTAACGAAATCCAACACAATAAGTTAGAGACATGAATAAAACAAACAAGCACAATCTTAGCTACAGTTGAAAGTATGTTTCTTGATGTCAAGCTAGCATAGCACAAAAAAGACGAATCATTTTGTGGATTAATATATATTATTTATTTATATTTTGATTGTCAGCTCATTTCTCATAAAACGTGAACATCCACGGATGTTTTACGAAAATACACACGTCTGATACAAGCACTTATGATTAGCATTGGGTCTATTGGGTCAGTTTAAAACGTTTACCGTTCTGTCTGTGAAGCGTATAAAGTCAAAAAAGTAGTTTTTAGACTTGTATCTGAAGTTTACAATCGATAATCTCCCATTATTTTCTATGTACGCGGGGCTTTGTTTTCACCGAAACGGGGCGGCACCCTTTTTGGCGGCACGGGAAGTGACGTATGTTGCAAGTCATCTATATGTTAGTTACCTTAACAGAGCTAAACAGGAAGTGTGATGCCAAGAAAAGTGGGCGGGGCAGAATAATATATAAAGCTTAATAAATCAGTAAAACAGGAAACAAGAGTTAACTAAACCTTGGTACTTTTAGCAGTTCTCCATGACTTACTGCTGTTATAAGCTCATTTCCATAATGTGTTTAAGATTATTGCAAAACTGGATGATTGACAAATAAGCTACAACCAGCTCAAGTCTCGTAGCTCCTTTCCTCTCATTTTCTGACACTTTTGCATGATTTCTTCTCCTTTCTCTTCCTCTTTTTTTTTTTCTGACACTGACCGGATTCAGTGACTTCAAATGTGTGAATAAACTAGAGATATTTGTATATACAGACCAGAACACAGAAGCTTTATTTAAGAGGTTTTTAAATGGTACTTTTCTGTACAAACTGCTTCAGATGTATTATATTTTTGTACAGAAAGTGGTTTGAATAAAAAAAAGAATTTACGTGACTTCCTGTTTGTTTTGTGGTTGCTTCACCGCATTTTTACAGTTAACACAATTGTTTCTCTCTTCCCTGTGTAAAGATCTGTGATGGAGGTTTTGCACTTTTCACTTTTCCTACAAATAAATGACAGTGTTTTGTCTTAGAATATTATTTAGAATGGGTTAAAACTTTGATATTTAAACACTCCCAGACAGTTACAAGTCAGATCTGTGGAGATGTGTCCACGCTGTAAAAAGCAATAGGGAAGTAAAATGCAAGTACAGTTTCTATGTACAGTTTGTGCCTGTTATTCTCTCTCTCCTCTCTCTGTGTCGCTCTCCTCTCTCATCTCCTCTTTCTCTCTCTCTAAACCTTTTCTGATTCTGATTAGACCAGTGATTCCCAACCTTAGGGCCGGGACCCAAATTTGGGCTGCAAGCTCCTCCTTGAGGGCCAAACAATCAGAAACATGCAATACATTTAATATTGAGTTCGGGCCTCAGGTTACTTTGCACATGAATATTTGGGCCTCAAGGTCAAAAAGGTTGAGAACCCCTGGACTAGACAATGTAATATACAGTATTTGTGGCACTGTTGGACCCATGCTAGAGCTCTGGGGAGGCAGCTCCACGAGCCGCGGCTGTACTTCCCTCTGTGAGAAAGACGCCTGGCGCCAGGGGACTCGGGAGAAACTAGTGATCCAGGATACTGCCACGCTCTGAGCTGCAGTTCTCTCCTCTGTGGAAAGTGCTGTTCCGCGGGACGAGCTATTGATGAGCCTCTGTAAAATGGTGCGGCCGACTCGGACAGAGGAAACTCTGATACATTCGACTTCAAGATGGAATTCCATAGAGCAACTGCAGCTCCAGTGTCCTACACCGGAAGGCGGAGAAGATTTCGGGCAAAGAGACAGCGGTAAGTCTATTTCCTTCTTAAGGCTGATTTAGACTTCCCCGTTGGGTTTAGTCCTGGCAAGGGCTGCCATTGGATCTTCTGTCTCTTGTTTTTTCTCCAGGGCTTCTGGTAGCCAATCAGAAAGCTTGCAACAACATTTGTGCCCTGTTCATGCTGTTCTCGTGCTCCTCCGTGCAAAAGTCACATAGCGTCAAAATGCACTGCTGATTTGTGATCTGGTTATGATTGGTGCAACTGACTAGACGCACCTGGAACCTGATTAGCTCAGAAGAGAAGCTCCAATGGCCCTCGCCAGGACTTCACCCAACAGGGAAGCTTAAATCAGCCTTTAGCAGTGAAAAACTTCTCGGGTGCTGAGTGTAAAAGAGGGTTTCCGGATGGTGTTGAGTGGCTTATATAGGGACCAGGAGTCCCCTCACATGATTGGAGCAGGTGGATGTCTTTTTCTCAGGGCTGGGCGGAGCCTAGGAGTGTACTAGCCTAGCCAATAGCAAAGCCCGTAGACTGCTATGCACATACTCATAGAACTGACTGTGTATTGATCGTAATTCCAGTTTGACATAGAAGGCACTTATCATCATACTTCTGCATTTAAACTTCCAAGTTAACTATCGGAGCAACAGAATGTATCAATATTTAGTTAAAAAACAAGTTTGAGTTTAAGTTTTTGCAGAAAATAGTTTTATTTGTTTGTTTTTTTTGTGCTTAAGTTAAAGGTGCTATACCTGATTCTTTTTTCCTTCCTTAAAGCCGTAAACAAACTGAAATAGTTGATTTTAAACTTCCTACATCAGTCCATATGCTTTGCTCACTTACCTAATGCATTCTGAACCTCTGAATTGTTCACTATGATGTGTTTTAGGCTTTTTTCCACAGCTGTTTACATTTTTAAATCAGCATGAATCAGATATAGCACCTTTAAAGTCTAGTTTAGCATTTTATTTGTTTGTTTAAAGTTAGTTACAGTTGATCTTAATCTCGGTCATAACTCGTGACTTCTCTGCTAAAGTTCCTTATCTCTGCCGTGTTTCTGTGACGTGTTTTAAAGTGACACCTTTCACCCACAGAACCATGTGATCGGACATTTATCAACTTTACTGAGGAAGTGATTCAACCGTCACTGGATAACTGCAAAAACCGGATTCTAGTGAAGCGTGTTTGTCATAACTCTGGACGTTTACTACTAATAATTTAACTATTACACTTGACTTAGATTGATCACATTTATACACAGCAAAAACACATTTTATTCTAAATAATTTATTTTATTTCTACTGTATTTTAGGACCAGTTTAGCTCAGGTAAATAAAATGAAAAAGACTTCTTGACTTCTTACTTTGATCAATAAAACCAGGACTAAAATAGGACTAAATCATGACTTAAACTGGACTAAAAAAGAACTAGACCAGGACTAAAACTGGGCTAAGCCAGAACCAAGACTAAACCAGGACTATAAGCACTAAAACTGGACTAAATCAGGACAAGACCAGGATCAAAACCAGACTATTACTGCACTAAACAAGGTCTAAAGCTGGAATAAGCCAGGATATAAATAGAACTTGACCCGGACTAAAACCTGTCTTAATCAGGACAAAAGCTTAGCAAAACCAGAACTAAAACTGGGCTAAGCCAGGACCAAGATTAAACCAGGACTATCAGATCTTAAACTGGACTAAACCCGGACAGGACTATAACTGGACTTAATCAGGACAAACAAATTACATCAGACAATTCCATATACACACATCACAGGTCATAATGTTGACAAAAATAAATCAATGAAATAATTAGAGTAAATTCAGGTAAATACAAACAAGTGGGCGGGGCTAGGTGGTAGGTATAAACAGGATTTTTCTGAGCACTTGAGCTGCAGGACAGCACAGGTTTAGTCAAACAAGCAACAATCCAAATACGACTTGTGAGTAAGTTAATGATGAGAGACTGTTAAACATGGTTAATAATTCATACTAGTGGATCTAACATAAATAATAAAACAATGGCCTGTGTGTGATCGGACAGAGAGAGTTTTATGAAGCCAAAGTCCACTTCCTCCTACGCTTGACTTATCTCCGGTCTGCCCTTATCCAAATGCACTTTATGGTCCGGTATTTTAACAGAACACAAGAGTAAAACCAGAGGCACCTGTCATTTGGGCTGAAACACCGCCTGAAGGACATAATATATTATATTTGAGTTTTTCCTTTTAAATGTGCTTTTCCTGAGAACCTTCACTTTGCTTTTTCAAGAATTAGAATTATAAAGGACACAAGACAGTCTTGTGTTTCTCACATCAAAAAATGAGTTAGTTGGAAAAGAAATGGCAAAGGGGAAGTCATCAAAGCAATTTTACCTGTTGTGGGACCATACCAGTTTGTAAAAGACGGATCCCATCAGAGCCACGGTGGGACATTGCCTAGTTTAAATCTGGTGTCGGTGAATAGTTGTTGGTGGATGGAGGGCCAATGGCACAAAATAGCAGCCTCACTTCTGTCAGGACAGCTGTGGCTTACCACTACTGAGTGTTGTAAGAATTAATAATTAGGGATGCACCAATCTGATACTGGGATCGGAAATTAGTACCAATCCAGGAGATTTTGCTGGATCAGGTATTGGTCCCATGGTGTCGCAAATATCCTGGTTGTACCTTTAATTGGACATAATGACATAAGGACATTTATTGGCTGGTCTTGGTTCAGAACATTTCATAATGTTTGACATTTTATTCAGATTAAGTTGTTAAGTTGTGACTTGCACTATATAACAGCTACATAACAGCTACATACATTACCCCCCCCCCAACAGATAACATGTAGGTTACACTTTGTGGTGGTCAGAGGTTGAGGCGCCAGATGTTTGAGCAACTCGCCTCAGCTGAGCTGCACCAGGGCTGCTGCTGTCAGAGAGGAGGGTTGTGTGAAGCACTTTGGAAGACATCTGTGTAAATGTGCTAAATAGATAAAAATAATTAAAATCCTTCATTGTTATTTTTTAGCACATTTGCAGGTCTAGCTAAAAACAACACAACATGTGTTAAGTTTAACACAGTGACTGTGTTGGGACATTTAACACATTTGTTGTGTTGAATGATTCAGCACTATTACATTTTGTGGTGCTCATTATTCACCACCTTTTCCAAAAATGTTTTTCCAAAATTTTAAAGTGGGTTTAAGGGGCACAGGAATCAAACTTGGGGTCTTTGCATCATGAACTATGAGTATTAACCACTCAGCAACCAAGCCAATAATAGATTAACAAAATGACTCTTTAGTTCGATTACAGGGGCCCCAAACTCAAGTTCACCCGCAGCCTCCAGAGCAGCCCCTCCACTGCTCACATTTAAATATCACCTTTATTAACTACGCTACATCCATGAATTCTGGACTCAGACTAACACTAACATTACGAGTCACCGACATTCCGTGTTACTGTAGGCTATTTAAAAAGCCTTTGACTGGCACTGCTGCTTTAACACCGCCCACATTCTGAGGAAAACGAAACTAAAGTCCAGTAAAAAGCGGAAAAAAATTAACCCGTGCGTCATTTTTGCAGCAGCTGCCTCTTCTCCTCTTTCTCCTTCTTCTTCTTCTTTCACACAAATCTCCAAACATGGCCTTTCATCAGCAACAAACTCCTTTCTACAACCCGGTGAGTGACTTTAAAACTGTTTTCTTTCTGTATGTCACGCGCGTAATGGCACCGTTATTCACCAAATGTAATCTGATACGACTCCAGCCGTGCCTAGAAAAACACATTCATTTAACACAACAGCGCTTTGTAGATGAATTTATTGATATGTTATAATACAAATGAATGATAGGAATGTATTTTTTGTGCAAGTGTGGGCAGTGGAGTTCATAATTTAGGCTTGTTGCGCAAATGTTGGCAACTGCGCAAAGTATGACAGTTACAGAACAAGATATGAGGAACTCGATTGTGCATAGAGATTATACTTGGCATCTGTAAATGTCATGGGACTTTTGTATTGTTGTGTGAACCTGTTACAGACAAATGTAGCAAGTGGGACAATGTTTAAGAATTCATATTATGTAAATGTGACTTTTTTGAGGTCTTAGCCATGTTATGTAAAATGTATATTCTGTTTGAGACACACGAGGAACAGTCTGACAGTCTCCATATATCTTTCTCTATATTTCAATGCAGTTATTATGCCATACATAACTTATTGTTTATCCTGCTGGTCTCAGGTCTGCCTAGATTCAGGCACTAAAGTGATAAAAAGCCTCTGAGTTATCTTCATTGCAATATCCTTAGTAAATACAAAATGCTCAGTTTTCTTTTCAAGATTGTTAATAACGCTGGTCCACCTCCCCTGAAAAAAAAATTATCAAACTACTCTGAACAAAAAGCTCGGTCCACTTCAAACATAAACTGTGCAGTTCCGAAAAGATCCTCTGCTTTTGCACAGACGGCTGTTAACAATTAAATAGCAAAGACATTTAGAATTTTCCTGCATTCTCATCGTCTAACACGTCACTTTTCCTCAAGATTTTGACCAGTTTTGTAAAATTGACTGAACATTCTCCAAGTTAAAAAAACAACAACTGAATTTAGTTTCTGCATGAGCAACATTTGGTTGAACCAATGCTGATATCATTATTAATCCTTCTGATGTGGCAAACAAATAATAGCCATAACAAGACAAATTTGCTTGTCACTATAGTAAAAATAAATTGATATTTTTACTTCAGTACTGCTTCAACTTAAACTTGACCTGATGTTTTGCCCATGTTTCTATAGAATAAACTAAAAAGGTGTTTGATTTTGCTTCTAAAATTGTCACGATTATTATTCTTTTGTATTTGCGATTATATTGGGGCTTGAATAATCACGATTATCGATTAACCCAATAATCTTGACATCCCTAATTGTTTAAACATTCATCGTTAGTTTACTCATAACTTAAATTGCTGAAAGTTTGACATTTTCTGGGAGATACAGAATGCTTAAATAAATCTCATCTAAATATTTATGAAAAGAAATTTGTTCTGCTTGCAATGGCAGCAGGAAAGAAATGTATCCTAACCGGCTGGAAAAATATTATTCCTCCAATGAAGCAGCACTGGTGGAATGAGCTGCTTTCTTACTGCACCTCTGAAAAAATCAAATACGAAATTAAAGGAAAACCAGAGCTTTTTAAGAAAATATGGGATGTCATTTTTAAAGTCCAGAATAATAATAATAAAAAAAAAAATGTGGATACTTTCTGAGTAAGTACAGACAGAGTGGTGAAAGGTGGTAGGTGAAAGCAGGACAATACGTAAGATTACTCAAACATGCAGCAATCAATCCAAATACAACTGTGAGTAAACCAACGATGAGAGAAAACTGTTAACTAAAAACACAGAAAAGTGTATTTTTCATTTAACAAAATGTTGAAGGCAGTTTTATGGGTAGTGAGAGTGACAACAAATATGGATAAAATACAATAAGACAACCAAAAGCAAAAGTGTCTTCAGCTGCCTTTTCAAAGTGGTGGCTTCACGGAGGGACTGTGGCAGAGCGTTCCAGAGTTTAGCAGCCACAGCCTGAAAGAACAGATCTGCCTGAGTTTTAAATGTAGTTTTCAGGGTCACAAGTAAATTCTAATTGGACCGAGAGAAATTTCAAAATGCGGTCCACTGTCTCTGATCGATTTGGCTCCAGCTTCATTTGAGTTTGACATGATCTAGATGCTTCTGCTGAAAGCCTGGCTGCAGAGATTGGCACCATCTGAGAATCATGTTACACTAATCGAGCCGTGATGAAATACAAGCATGCATCTTTAATAAATATTGTTTTCCAGAGGATTCCGTTCACCGGTTCGATCCAGGGAGGTCTGCAGGAAGGGAAGTCGATCACTGTGAGCGGACGTGTGCTGCCTGGAGCCGACAGGTGAGAGAATCTGTTCAACTATAAAGAGTGGACATGTGACCAAAGTGGTAGGGTGCGAATCAAGTGGCCGGCGCGACGGGATATCAGTGATGAGGTAGGAGTTGCACTTTAATAAAGATGAATGTAGGCTCGTTGATTTTACATAAAAGAAAAAAACATGGCTAAATAAGCGTGTATGTGCGCGTGCGATATGTGGAGGCTCTCATTTGGTCAGTGCGTTTTCAAACAGTGAAGGAAACAAATCTACACGAAGCCCTGGTTCCACACACTCACTGTGACCTGCTCACAGACCTGTCTTTTCCTCTCGTCTCCTCCCTCCACAAACCGCGCTGTAAACTTTCTTTTTCTTAAGCCTACCTCTGATTTAAATATTCTTTGACTAGTCAACTACCTCTCAAAGTAGTAGCAGGTGATCGACTAGTCCAGGGGTCTGCAACCTGTGGCTCAAGAGCTACATGCGCCTCTTTTATAGCCTCCAGTGCGGCTCTTCTGAAATTCCTGAAATCCCTTTGCAGTTCTTGTATGGATGCGCCGTCAGGTCTTAATAAATGCAAATGTTGTCTACACGATTTTGAAGTATTTCACAAATTTAAAATGTGGTGATTTTTGAAGTGAAACCCAATAATCTTTTGGATTACCAAAATAAACTGCATTTAAACAATAATCACTTAATGCTGTGATGTCACAACATTAAGAAAAACCCTTATTTGCACTCACATTGTGAAAATAATGGAACTGAAGTGTTGAGGAAAAACTGCCAAAATCGTTTAGGCGCACAGCGTTTAAAGAAATTTAACATATTTTGGGGGTTTAGCTCGTAATATTATGCTCTGAATGCAGTTGCAGCTCTTTCTGGAATTGATTTGCTTCAAATCGGGCCAGTGTGGCTCTTTTGCTGTAAAAGGTTGCAGACCCATGGACTAGTCTATGCAAGCCCTATGATGAGCTGGTGTGAACAAGCACCAAAGTCAGACCAAAGACCAGTGCTACAGCTTTCAACATGATCAGGCTTCGAGGTAATAACCTAAGCCCTGTTTCCATTTGCCTGGGATCTAGAGCCAACACTTCAGCAAGTTGCAAAGAGTGTGTATGGTGTCCACTCCCCCGACTGCACTTCAAACGAAACTAGGTTTACAACTTCAAATACTTTGATAGTTATATATTCCTATTTGATGGCTTGAAAGATTAATTTATCTAGGCTTATGTATTCAAATTAAAATCAAACATGAGACTTAAGAACTACTTTATCACTTTGCAGGTAACCTACATGGGGTTGCGAATGGCTACAGTTATTTAGGAGGTCACCACTGAAAAAGAGAACCACTGATTTATACTAAAATCTGACTTCACTCACATCAGATTAAAAACGTTTTCTTTTTTTTTTTTACTTCGCTTGCAACTGGGCTAGTTTAGAGAAAGATACAAGGTTGCATCCGGTTCAATTAGTTTTGTGAATGCCTAAAACTGTACAAGAACGTCATATTATCTCCAGTTGTATTGTCTTCTTCCTCCTCTTCTTATATTTTTTTAATAGATACTTCTTGCTGTTTTTGACAAGGAAATATTAAAAAAGAAAACTCAAAAAAGGTAAACTAACAGGTGAAACGCATCCTGTCTGTTTCCTGCAGGTTTCATGTGAATCTTCAGTGCGGCTCGAGGCAGAACGCAGACATAGCGTTTCATTTTAACCCTCGATTCGACTCCCACCCCTTCCCCGTGGTCTGTAACGCTCAGCAGTGCGGCAGCTGGGGGGCAGAAGAGCGCCAGTACAACGCCCCGTTACAACACGGCGCTGGGTTCAGTCTCACCATCACTGTTCAGAATCACGCCTACCAGGTAAGACCATAAACCCTCAAAGTATGAACACAACCACAGCAAGTAGATGTGTTGTGCAGAAAATTTCAGTTTTGGCATCAAAGACAACAGACACATAAACAGAAATACACAACTAAATACACAACTAGTGGTTTTAATCATATTCACAGAGAATTTTGGGTTTAGGGATGGGACGAGATCAAATTGTCACGATACTGTGCGCACGTAAAGATTGGTCTCGTGGTCTTGGGACTGTTCATAAAGGGTTCAGTTGCATATCTTTGAGCAGCTGTAGTAAAAAGTATTCTCCAGAAGTAAACTTGTATAGCTCATAATCGGACAGAAAACAGTCTAAACTCAGCCTCAGTTTTTATTTCGTATTGATAGGACAAGTATTGACGGAGATAACCAGTCCTAAACATTGTAAAAATTAGCATGAACACTTAAACATAATTTAAAATGGATCCACAAGTAGATCTTTATTAAGATGGCGGACGCAGATGGACAGAGCTAGTACATAGGTCCGGGTAATATCAAGAGATCAGTCCGAGTGAAGGCGATTCAATGGACGTTTGAAGTTAGAAAAAGGGAACTGCTGCCCGACTTCACCGCCTTCAAGACTACAAAGTCTAAATGCATGCTGGGACATTAAGTGCTGCGGACATGTGCCGACTGACAGCTGAATGAACCTGATCTGATTCTTACTTCTCGTCTCTTCTGTCTACTTTTATATCATCACAAAAACTTAAAATCATAAAAATTTTGCATAATTTTAAGGCTTAGCTATAACTTGGTTTTGGTGACGGGACATAATTACTGTAATTTCTGCCCTATTGAGCGCACCTGAATATAAGCCGCACCCACTAGATTTAAGTAAGAAAAATGATAAAGTACATATATAGGCCGCACTTGTTAATAGTAAGTCTATGAGAATTTATAATTTTGCTGCATTGTCTTATAAGCCGCAGTGTTCAAAGCTCATGAAAAAAGTAGCGGCTTATAATCCAGAAATTACGGTAATAATAGTTTGAACAGCGAACACACTGTAACTTTCGTCTCTGTTGTGTCCAGGTTTCCATAAACAACCAGCACTTCCTGGAGTTCAGACACAGGATTCCATTTCAAACAGTAGACACCATCAAAGTGGACGGAAGAGTGGAAGTGTCCACCATCAGCTTCATGAGCATGATGGTGAGTTTCAACAACTAAACTCATGGTTTCTGCAGAGATGGAGACGTCAATTTAAAACTTCAAGACCCTATGAAGCTCACCAAACATAAAAATAAAGACGAGTCATGATTTTATATTCATATTCATATCTATATTTTTCCATGTATTTTTTGGTCGTAAGTAGCCATGTTGGCGTCCTTGATTGGTTAATTAATCTGTCAATCACTCCCACTGAAATTTGAAAAAAGGACACTGTGTGGCCAGACAATGTGTTTTTTATTGATCGTCTGGATTTTTCAGGAAACCGACCACCACCAACCGCTCACACCAGCTCCAGACTAGGCAGTGTGGGTGAAGTATCTTGGCTAATTTACCTCGAGACTAGGGATGTCACGGTGTTAAATTTTAGTGTTACGAATATTGCAAAACATGATTACTGTTGTCATTCTCAAACAACAGTGACCTGTTTTCATATTCTTTCATTCTCATCCCAAGTCACTTTTCCCCAAGTTTGTGACCAGTTTATGCAACACATTCTCACTAGATGGCGTACTTTTGCCACAACACAAAAACAGCGTATTTGGAGCACGAGTTCACAGCTGTTTTTAGTACATATGTTACGCCGTGCATTTAGCACGATATGAAAAAGAGTAAAAATGACACGAGATTTCACAGCGTTAAAAACACGAGTTTTGGTTGAAGCCACGTGGGGATGTTTTCTTCAGGTGAAACGGGTAAGTTCAGGTATAAAGTTACTAAAATGGGTAAGCTTAGGTCTGGGGCTTGGGGCAGGTTAAGATTAGAATCAGGATTTCATTAATATTCATAAATAAGAACACGTCTTAACCACCATTGATATGAACGGGGACTGTGATGCGTACTATAATTACACAAAACAGCTGTGAACTCGTGCTGATCATACTTAATTTACATATTGTGTAATGTCGTGGTAAATGTACGCTTTCTTGTGAGATCGAGCTCGTTTATGTGATAAAATACCTTTGGTATCATTGTAAAACAATAAATCTGGAAAACAAAACCTAGATTCTAAAATGGCCACATTTATAGATTGTCAGATTTTATTTTATACTTGGCTATAACCAATTTCTACTGTTGCAAACCAACATTTTGAATTTCAGTCTCAAAATATCGCAAATGTATAGGGGTTTTTTTTTTCTACAAAAGCGGACGATGCCACAATGGAATTAATATATTTCCTATCCCTGTTTTTACAAGTTGAATTAGCTTGTAGAATGATGACAAATATTTTTCTTTTATTCTTGCGTTGCGATTATATTGTGTCTTGACTAATCACTATTATCGATTAAACTAATAATCTTGACATCCCTACACGGGACTTCAGTAAACTTTAAATTACTTGACGACGTCTGAGTTTTTTTTATAGGGAATTGCATCAATCTTTTCAACCTTCCGTTTCAGGGAAAACTTTACAGACTAGAAACTCATACGACATCCTTAATTATTACAATTTACATAAGGTTAAATACAATTCTGTGTGAATAAGACACTAGACTTTTCTTCTGTATGTCGACATTGTTCTTGTGTTTGAATGTCATTTATTTATCTTCCACTAAACCCTGCTTTTATGTCCAAACACTCTTAAAGTCAGTCAACCACAAGAGGAAGCCTACACTGTGTTTGTGAAGTTGTCTCTTGTGCAGTTACTTTAGGCCATTATCTATGTATATACAGTATAATCACTTCTCTCTTTTTGTGGATGTTTTGTTATGCCTATTGTGACTCAGCACAATCCACTCATTTGGTTTTGTTTTACATGATTATTAAACGACTTCTCTTCTCCTGTAGCAGCCCGGGTTCCCTGCTCAGCCCGGGTTCCCTTCTCATCCCGGGTGTGTACCTCCTCCTTTCGGGGGTTTTCCTGCTGGTCCGGCCTTTCCTGGATTCCCTGCTCAGCCTGGCTTTCCTCCTGCCATGCCTGTGAGTACATGCAACTATAAATACAAACACTACCTTTTAAAAGTTTGGGGTCATCCTGACAATAGATGCCAGCGCTGTGCATCAATGGCTTTTGCTCAGTGTCGTTCGTAGCCATCGTGGCCGTTAGCTTTAGCCTTTTGCTAGGTGCGCTACAGGCTATGGAACATGCACAGTTGTGTTTCCCCCTTAACTCTTTGGGTAAGGAGGTAAGGAGGACGTTCTTACCATTTTGACCAATCAGAGCGGGAGTTACATCTGCCGTACACTGAGTTTGGTGCGAGGCGGGACTCGCACGACTCTCTTAGAAAGTGCTTAAAACTAATGCGCCCTTGTACACAGACCTCGGAGAAGTACGAGTGCACGTCTGAGAGTCACGCGACTGTGCGGAAAGAATCCGTAGAGAGTTTATTTTTGTCGGATGCGGCTTTCAATTCACAATACGAGCATTCTTGCAGTAATCCACGTGAATCTGCGCAGCTTTGGGCAATAACGGACCGCAGTGGACTGGAGCTGGTGTACAAGGCATGTCGCAAGGAACTCGGACACGTCTCGGACCGAACTCACCTCGCAGTCTGTGTACTGGAGGCGTTACAGTGTGAGCAGTGGTAGCTGAAGCTAAAACTAAAAAGCCGTTTTATACGAAACTGAAGCCATTTGAACTGGAAAATGATGTATGATGTGAAACTAGGTAAGAATTGCCACAGAATTGGACAGTTCTTAAAGCTGTAGATGCTGTTTCTGCTGAACCCGAGCAGTTTGCGTTTGCATTGCGCTGTAGGGAAAAATGCTTTCCAGCCTGTAGATGGATTTTCTCGCTGCAGCACCAATGGAGCGACCACTGGGGCTGATTTACAACGGCTACAAGCAGCAATGTCATATCCAGATAATATAATAGATGCATGGTCATTACACACTTTGACAGCAAACTTTTTAAAGACGTGAGGGTCTGGAATCAGAGCGGCAGGTTTCAAACAATCACAGAAAACACGCTAAACCGGATTTTATTGTAAATACTGTATGTAGCGAAAGGATTTTTTCAGTCTGAAGGCTCTCAACATAGTTTGCTGCTCAAGTTTTAAGGAATTGAATTTCTTAAATCAACAAGATCAACACAGGCTGTATAAGAATAACACTGGTGTATATTTTTGTTCCAGGTGGTGCCGTATCGCAGTGCTATAAGCGGAGGACTGATGTCTGGGAGAACTATTACCATCCAGGGAACTGTGTCTCCGAGTGCAAACAGGTCAGTAAACAGTGGCAGAAAAACAGAAAAACTACAACATCACTTCTGTTTCTCTCACTTCTCTCTCTGACACAACACACAGAGAAACTCATTACCTTTAACAAGATGTTTTAATGAGTCAATTATTAGTTGCGCAACAGTAAAAATGTCCTAAATCTTCAACTGCCTTTAGCAAACAGGCTAAAGCTTAAGCCTGCACTGTTGCTGTGACAACTGGAAAACAAACTATTTAGCCCCCAAAAAGCACAAAACTACCTTAACCGGGTGTTCTTCTCATACTTTTGCCTCAATCAGAACATTAAGCAGTGTTTTTCAATGTAAAGAAATGTCCAAAGCCTGTCCAAAGCCAAATCCGAAAGTTCAGTGAAGAAAAGTGTTGGATCAGTGACAAACTTGTGATTTCCTGCTGTTTCATTGTTTCCAAATCATCTTAACCGAAGCGTGACACCAAAATCACTTTTTCAACTCAAAGAGGAGGGTTTTCCAGTAAATCCTCTGACCTCGACTTCCTCATTCTCTCTCTTGCCCCCCCCCCCCCCCCCCTCTCTCTCTCTCTGTCTGAGCCTCTCTTCACTTTCCCTCTGTCTTGTCTTTCTCTCTGTTACTCTTGCTTCGTCTCTCTACGTCTATTTGGGTTTTCTCTTTCTCTCTGTCTTTCTTTTTCTCTGCCCTCCTCTCCATCTTCTGTCTTTTCTCACCCTCTCGCTGTCTCTCTTTTTCTCTCTCTCTCTCCCTCTGTCTCTCTCCATTTCTTTCTCTCCTCTCTCTCTCCGTATCGCTCTCTCTCCTCTCTGTCCCTCTCTTCTCTGTCTATCTCTCTCCCTCCTCTCTCTCTCTCTTTCTGTCTATCTCTCTCCCTGTTTCTCTCTCTCTGTCTCTCTCATCTCTCTGTTTCTCTCTGTCTCTCTTTTCTCCCCCTTTCTCTCTCACTCTTGTTTCTCGATCTCTCCTCTCTTTCTCTCTCTTCCCAGTCTCTCTCTCCTCTCGCTCTCTGTTTCTCTCCTCTCTTAGTCTCTCTTCTCTCTCTGTTTCTCTCTCTCCCTCTTTTTCTCTCTGTCTTTCTTTTCTCTCTCTCTCTTTTCTCCCTGTCGCTCTCACTCTTGTTTCTTTCTCTCTCCTCTCTTTCTCTCTCTTCCCAGTCTCTCTCTCCTCTCGCTCTCTGTTTCTCTCCTCTCTTCTCTCTCTGTTTCTCTCTCTCCCTCTTTTTCTCTCTGTCTTTCTTTTTCTCTCTCTCTCTTCCAAGTCTCTCTCTCCCTCTCTCCTCTCTCTCTCCCCTGTTTTTCTCTCTCTCTCTCTCAGTCTCTCTTCTCTCTCTGTTTCTCTCTCCCCCTCTCTTTTCTCTCTGTCTTTCTTTTCTCTCTCTCTTTTCTCCCCCTTTCTCTCTCACTCTTGTTTCTCGATCTCTCCTCTCTTTCTCTCTCTTCCCAGTCTCTCTCTCCTCTCGCTCTCTGTTTCTCTCCTCTCTTCTCTCTCTGTTTCTCTCTCTCCTCTCTTTCTCTCTCTTCCCAGTCTCTCTCTCCTCTCTCTCTCTCTCCCCTGTTTCTCTATCTCTGTCTCTCTCTATCTCTCTCTCCCTCTCTATCTTCTCTCAGTCTCTCTTCTCTCTCTGTTTCTCTCCCCCTGTCTTTTTATTTCTCTCTTTCTCTTTTCTCCCCGTCTCTCTCATTCTTGTTTCTCTCTCTCACTCTTTCTCCTCTCTGTTTCTCTCCCCTGTCTCTCTCTCTCACCCTACCTTTCTCTCCATCTCTTTCTTTTCTCTCTCCCTTGTTTCTCTCTTTCTCTCCCTCTCTCTCTCTCTTCTCTCAGTTTCTCTTCTCTCTCTTTTTCTGTCTTTCTTTTCTCTCTTATTTTTTTTTCTCTCTCTCTCCTCTCTAGTGAATGTATTTGAATAGTATATGCAAGTGACTAGTTCAACAAAATAATACAAGATTTCTTCTACCGTTTACATTTTCATAACAATAATAATACACTATAAGGATATTAAGAAAAGGCATAAAGAGATGATTTGACGTCTGATTCTTGCAGATTTTGAGATGTTTATTCCTGTGTTTTAGGTTCCACGTGAACCTGAGTTACCCATCAGGCATCGCTCTGCACTACAACCCTCGCTTCACTGAGAACGTGGTGGTGAGGAACTCGAAGGAGAGAGAGCGCTGGGGCAGTGAAGAGAGAGGAGGAGACATGCCCTTCCGCAGAGGACAGGCCTTTACAGTAAGAGATTAAACTCACCACAACAGCAGAGTGACAGAGTGCAGGACAGGAGCGCCGCCTGCTGGTGGAGTCATGTGTAGACATCTGTGTTCAGTGTTGGATATTTCAACAACACATGACTAAAGCTGTGTCCACACTCATGAATTAAATTGTGTTTTTAGTTATTTATAATTACATATTCATACAGCCTGTATAAATGAATAATGCTTCCACCGCTGGCTAATTTCTTGCCCCTGGTTTATGTAAAGCAGCTGTCTCCAACCTGTAGCTGTAGCATACACATCACGCTTTATTACACAAACTTTACTTTAATATATGCTAGGGATGGGACGATTCACTTCGACTCAGTTTTCAATTTTGCATTGTTTTCCATCTATAATAATTTTTTTGAGACACAAAATTAACAATAATAAATTATATTTAAAAGAAAACCACTGTTGTTAGTGTTCAGAACTTGTATTTTTTTTTAACAGAATTTGAAGAGTAAACAGTCATATTTAGTCTCTATATTTGGAAGTCCACCTGTCATTTGATAACTCAACATAATAATGCACATTCAGTCAGGTCTTGCACAAGTTCACACTTTGCTTCTTCAGAATTCGTGGCTGTTTTTGTATTATTGTGTATATTATACAACTACAGTGTGTGTATAGGTCACACTGCTTTGCTTTGATTGCTGCATACTTCGAACAATTTTCAAAGATTTGGAACAATTTCCCATCCCAAATATATGGCTATTTCTATGGCAAAAGTGTCTTTAGATGCTGGGTGTCCACTCATAATGTGATAATGGCTTTTGTTTCATACAAGCATCCAACTGTGTCCCATTTAACTTCAGCTTCATGTGATAATAATAACAGCTCACTGCTGGTTTTGTTTTGCAAAAAAGCTCTCCTATCGAAAAAGGTTGAAGACCCCTGGAGATTTTTTTTATGTTTGCTGGTATATTTAGGAAGTCCAGACGCAGTGACATGCTTCAGTTTTATATTTTGTGAATGAAGCTCATTCACAAATGTTTTCATAGAAAATGTCGTTGAAGAACTTTACATGTTTTTTTACATGTAAAAGTTACATTCTTTACATTTACACTGTGGGAGAAGAAAGACGAAGAAACAGAACGTGTCTGACTCATGTGAAGTTTATAATAAAGGAGATTTTACTGCAGCTAAAGACAAAATTGTAACGTTTCCATCTTAGCCTATAATATGTAATAAATCATACCTGCAATTACGAATAATTTTATTTGCATAATATCATAAAACATCAATTTCTGTTCTTATGAGTGCTTTGGATTGTTCATACACACATTCTTTGCAAAATAAAAAACCATAATAACCTCTTTCTAATAACATGTCTGTGTATTTGTTTTTTCCAGCTGACGATCTGCTGTGAGCACAAGTCTTTCCGGATCGTTGTGAACGGGAAGCAGGCTCACGACTTCAGGCACCGCTGTCACCACCTGGCACACATCAACATGCTGGAGATCGACGGGGATCTGAGCCTCACCTCTGTCCTGGCCTGAACTGACTAGAACCAGTTAGAGAACCAGTTAGATCCAGCGACTGTCTTTACCCAAACTGGAACGTCATATGATTTTACATGTCCTTCAATTCAACTAGTTATAAAACATGTTTATTCTGGTAAAACATGAATAAATGTAAGATTTTAATCAACATTTTTGCTTGTTGGTCTTTTTTCTAGTAAATATGACCACAACTGTTACCTGGCAACTGCATTGTACTAATGGGCCAATGTCTGGTCATTTGTCCTCTAAAACACTGCACTGGTCTGGATTTGATGCAGAAATAAACTATATTTATGTGTTACATTATAGCACAAACATTCATTGTGTAATAGCTAAAATTAACAACAAATGAGTTGCATAAATAGGGTCAATTATATCAAACCAGCTATAGAAGTGATTCAAGTACTGTTCGAGCTGCTGTCTGTCTCTGAGCTGTTTTATCTCATACAAGAAGTCAGTGTTTGTGGATTTTTTAAAACTTAAAATAACTAAAAGTATCTTGTTAGTAACTGCACTTTGATGTAATTACAGCAGCTAAGTTACAGTAATTAAGTTGCACCCAACACGGCTACTAAAACAATAATTAATAGACAGTACAATGTATTATGAGTTAAGGAAATAGAGATTGTGTTTTTTTATTTATTTGTTTATTACAAAATACAATTATAGCCAGGTAAGGTAATGTTTATTAAGGACAATGTACAATTGCATTAAGCACAATAGCAAATATGCTTGTACCAGATTCTAGCTTTAGATAACAATTTGCCCTTCTTATACAGATCTTATAAAAAATACATTCATAAAGACAACAAGATAATGTATTAGGGCCCCTCAAGAAGTTTTGTACCGCGGGCCCCAGAATTTAGTGCTACGCCCCTGTTGGCTGGTATTGCCATATCTAGTGCCACGTATAAAATATGTATATATGAGTTAAAAAAAAACAGCTGGAAATGTAATGACAAAAAAGTTATCCTGTACAGTGTCTCGACATAAATATTTTAGTGACTTTTTGTACCGTAACAGTACCCAGCCTTTACTGTAAGGAATATCCATCCACAACAACGTGGAGTAAACACATCACAATAAGAGACAACAACAAGCAACAATAATGGACATAGACATTTGGAAGCATTTCTACAACACACGTGTATGCTGGTAACTCTGGTAGAGATCTAATGTATGGATTAAGCAATAAAATCTGTGAGTACATGTGCTTATGTACAGAACAAATATAAAAATACTGAAAAATCATGTCCTCATTCAAGCCCGGAAACTTGGTTGCCTGTAAGGTTTCTATCCAAAATGTTTCTTTTTGTGCCAAGTTTTTACTCATTTATGGGGATTGACCATCAGGAGACTGATGTCCTGAAAGATAAAATGTTGTGCTTTAGTACAGTGGTTCTCAACCTGGGGGTTGGGACCCCCATGGGGTCGCGGAAGGATTTCTGGGGGTCCCCTAGTGAAATTTAATGTGAAATTTAATATTGACATCCTAAACATGGTTTGACACTCTTTGAATGCAGTGATAGACATACATTTATATTTTTTGGCCTACAGAAGAAGGTACCCAGGCTTATGGCTTCAAAATAAAAACAAACATAAGACATTACCACTTTGCAGGTCGCCTACATTTTGTGCTTGGGGGTCGCGAATGCCTAAGGTTGTTTTTTTGGGGGTCGCGACTGAAAAAGTTTGAGAACTACTGCTTTAGTAAGGACAGCTGCGCATCAGCCTGGTGCCCTGAGTGTGGCGCTGTCTCAGGCTTTTCAAGCCTATTTTGCATATTAAGTACTTTGAAACATTATTTATTTTTCCTTCTTAAATAATCAGGGTGCATTGTGGGTAAATTCATCAGAGCGAGGCAGCGAAGGATACACTTGTGTATCATAAATTAGTCACATGCTAACCATACAAAGGAAACTGGCTTTGAGGGACATGAACGCCCAGATCAGACCAAGAGGAGGCAAGGTACCCAGGCTTTGGGAAACAGCCCCTCTTTATAAAGGCTCACTTTAACGAGCTGCAAGCGACTCCAGATCCATGAACAGTTACTGAATGTGAGCGTGACGTTGGTAAGTGTCCTGACATTTATTTGTTGCAAAAACCTTTTGTACACAATAGAAAAGCTACGAGCATACAGATCCCTCGATGAGTCTGACTACCTAATTTGAAGAAAAGTACAGGAGGTGAGTTACCGCGGCATTGATAAAGATTTTTTGTGTAATTAGTGGTAATTTGTCTCCAACAAAGTGGAGAACTACAGACTCACAGCAAACTGCACCTGTGGCATTAATTTGAGCTGATTTCTACAGAAGGTTATTGCATGAAGTACTCCGGGCAGATGATATACTTCCATGACTCTGGGCTCTCTACTGCATTTGTTTTGTTAACTGTTAGCATTAGCAATCCTTTATTGTTCCTATTGCTGTTAACGGCTAGCTAATATCCCCAGAAAGTTTTAAAGAGTGTGAACTGGTGCAAACCTGTGAAACACATGAGGAGAGGTCAGAGCCGATTGTTCGAAGTCATTGATGAGTTTTTTTAACTATTTAGTGTCTTTAGTACTACTCATACGTTTTTTAAAGTTATGGAAACACAGTTTGAAAGGCTCCATTGCGCGCCCTTTTCAATGATGTAGGCTCTGAACGAGTCTACTGGGTAGTTTCCCTCAGCTGTCTTTTAATTAATAACTAAAGCATGTTTGGTTTAACCTTTGCTTCAGTCAAAACTTAATTATTGTTGTTATTTTTATTCGTTTCAAAATACATAAAATCTAGGAGAAAAACCGCTCCGAGCAGCAACGCTTTAACTTTGACATCCAGATCTTTCGGAAAAGAAATCCCAAAATTATCCGCATCCGTGAACCCTTCTAACAAAAACCCTCCCCACTGTTTGGAAATCTGCCCCACCAAATCCCTCTCATCCACGGACAAAATCTCAAACACGACATCCGAGCAACACTTGCAGTCACAGAACGGACCCTTTATCTTCAACTGCGCTCTCCGGGTCACGTCTAAAACCTCAAACTTTGGCAAAAACGGGTGCCAAGTTTGCACGACATAGCCTATTGGAAATCCTGGTGGACTTTGGATTTCTACTTCTTGGAGGCAGCACGGAAAACAGCAAGATCCACACCTCACGGGCCGCGTTATGGTCAAAATCTCGTGCCCGAAATTGTCATGTATGTGTATGTCGAAAGGTCGGAGAGGCCCGTAAAGCTGCATTGCGATGAAGTTGCTGTCGTCTTCTCTCGCTGTGAACATTTGCTGTCCCAAGCTGTTTTTGATGACGTAATGGTTGCTCATTTCCCATCCGATGACCATTTCGGCGTAGTTCACCTTTTGCTGGATGAGTATTTGGTCGATTTGGGTGAGGTACTCGAGGCCAGGAGGGCAGCCGGCCATGGGAGGTCCAGGAGCGGGCATGAGAGTGGGAGCAGTGGGCATCTGGGCCGGAGAGGCGGAGGGGATGGTGTTGTACGGAGGAGGAGGGTCGTGGTGAGGGAAGGCAGAGTTAAAAGGATGGACTACGTTTTGCATCCCAATGTAGTAGGCGGGTTGTCAGACTGGAACGCCATGACTTCAGCCTGGAGACAAAAAGAAGATGATGTTAGCAGATCCAGAGCACTTACTTCTGCTTTACAAAGAGTAGGTCTGCTCACCTTCACCATGTCTCAAATTTAAATTAATTTATTCATGTGACAAGCCCAATTTCACAGAAATGCTTTTTGCGTCTAGCCCCAGTTAATTTCTTTATGAATAATAACAAAATCCCCACGTGCAATACACTTAACCTACCCTAAGTTCCAGCCCTAAACTTACCCATTTTAGTAACTTGATGCCTAAAGTAGAAGTCTTCAAAGTAGTCATTTGGACAGTGTTTCCGAAGATCAAGACGTTTCGAAGACGCAAAATAGGTATACACTTTCTTGTGTGTTGGCTACCTATGCCTCCACTTTAATTCATTTTACCCCAGCCACTTTACTATATCACTGTGCAGAAACATAAGTTATGATGCTAATTCAACTTTTGTGAATGAAATTTGACCCTACGACTCATACACGTTACATTCAGTGAGTGTCTCAACTTCGTTCGTCCTATCGGTTCGGACCTGATCCAAACAGTTGGTCTTGTCTCGTTTTGTTGTTTTAATCAAAACAGTTTCCCCAGTCAACTAAACAGACAGCGTCTCTTTCTGCATGGGGCATGGGCAGTAGAGTAGAAAGTGATGTCAAGATTCAAGATTTCTTTATTTTGTCCCGAGGTAAATCTGTCTTGAACATAGAGGCTGCCACACACAAGAAAAAGACACAGTACAAATAAAGAACAAGACACAGACAGTCAACTAACATATTTACAGAACCACTCCCCCATCACCTTCAGTGCTCTGCTCTGTGGCCTGAATTTAGAAGGTTCACTGATGTTGGGAGGAATGAATTTTAATACCTTTTCAGGTATTTTCGACCGATAATCCGTCTGGTACCACAGGACTGCAAACAGTTCCCAAAGAACAGGTGTGTGACTGTCCAATCAGTGAACAGGAGTGTGTGGTGGTCGGAACCAACCCCAGTTGAGAGAGTTCAGCAGACTTTATGCGTTCTTTGACCTTATGTCAAATACTGACTTTTAATTTGTAAGTTAATCTCACAGAAACAGCAACAATCACTGACATACGTTTATGCTCAATGCGATGTCGGACTGTTTCCATGAAGTGAAAGGAAAACGACTGAAGCATCAGGCCAACACTGCACTGCAATAAAATAAAAGTATTAACAAAAAGTCTTCAGTGACTGGCAGCTGAAGATGCTGATTGTCCACAGTAAAGTCAAAGTCTTCAGATGTACAAAAACATGGTCATTAACAAGTTTTTATTTATCTCTTGGTGTATGCAAAATAAAAATCTGAAGTTTAGTCAAAACTTGTTACATACAGTATGCCACATTATTAATACTACTGACCCATTTATGTATTTCCCTCTACTATGTATGATCAATCAAGTTTATTTATAATTTTCCATTCCTTCTAAGTCTCACAGCAAAAACATAACTTACAAACTTAACCTCCCCCACCAGCATAAACCTAAATTACCTGAATGGAGCTGTAATTGGTTTAAATAGGTCTTCATACCTTGTTTTTCCAGGCTGTCGCGGTCTCGTCTGTCCTGATGAGAACGGCAGAATCATGTGAGGCGTTGTTATGGAGCTCAAGTCGTAGCAACAGCTTCTTTGAGTCGAGTTTTAGGGTCAAGTTTCTGTGAAATCTGAGTCCGGTGCATCCACCTTTACACGAGAGTGAGGTGTCAGAAAGCAAGGTCGAGACAGACACATGACTTGGAGAAAATAAAAGCAGGAAAACAAGACAGGGGTGCACGGTAGCAGAGTGGTTAGAGCTCTGGCTTCCCAATAAGGAGGTCGTGGATTCGACTCCCGGGTCGGACCATATCAACATCTCACGATCTCTCTGGGTGGAGTTTGCATGTTCTCCCCGTGTCACCGTGGGTTTTCTCCGGGTACTCCAGTTTCCTCCCACCTCCAAAAACATGCATGTTTAGGTTAATTGGGCATCACTGTAAATTTCCCTTAGTGAGTGAATGAGAGAGTGAGTGGTTGTCTATCTGTCTAACTCTGCGATGAGTTGGCCACTGTCCAGAGTGTTCCCCTGCCTAAGGCCCAAAGTTACTGGGATAGGCTCCAGTCACCCGTGACCCCTAATGGGATTAAGCGGTAGAAAATGAATGAATGAATGAATGAAAACAAGACATTCAGTGACATTTTATATTTCATTCTTTCACACTTAATTAATGTTGAATTTGCACTGGCTTCTGTGGCTCAAAGGATAGACTTTAAAACCGGTTTACTTGTGTTTAAGTCTCTCCATGGACAAGCACCAAAGTACATCTCTAATATGTAAGTACCTTTTGAACCATGTTGAACTCTGAGGACCGCTCCAACACAGTCTCACTAGAGGGCGTACTTTTACCACGACACAAAAACAGCGTATTTTGACCACGAGTTCATAGCTATTTTTAGTACTTATGTTACGTCGTGCATTTAGCACGATATGAAAAAGAGTAAAAATGACACGAGATTTCACGGCGTCAAAATAGGACGAGTTTTGGTTGAAGCCACGTGGGGACGTTTTCTTCAAGTGAAACGGGTAAGTTCAGGCATAAAGTTACTAAAATTGGTAAGATTAGGTCTGGGGCTTGGGGCAGGTTAAGATTAGAATCAGGATTTCAATAATATTCATAAATAAGAACACGTCTTAACAACCACCATTGAAATGAACGGGGACTGTGACACGTACTATAATTACGCGAAACAGCTGTGAAGTCGTGCTAATCATACGTAATTTGCATGTTGTGTAATGTCGTGGTAAATGTACGCTTTCTTGTGAGACAGAGTCACGACTAAACGTGGAGAATCAGCATTTCAGTTTTATCCAGTTCAGGGATCTCATTTATAAAACTTTGCGTGGAATTCTTATTGAACAAAACACAAACTTGATCATTTCTCATCTCTCAGCACAGATCTCTTTCTCTGAATCCCAAGAAGCACAAAGTCGAGATTTTTTTTTATTTTAATGCTTGTAATGTCAAGATGTTTTATAAACCACAAACTTAACAAGGAAAGTGGCAAATGCAACATTTTTGTAAACATTGGAAAAATAACTGGTTGTATTTACAATTTTTTTCCATTATCCAATATTGTAAATTCAGCTATTTTTTTTTGAATGTCAAGTTTAATTAAATAAATGTTTGCTTCTAATCTAAAAACAATATATTGATTATACTTTGGTTTCTTTATTTCGAGCAACTGAACAGGGATGGTTCCAGACACTGATCATTTTCAAACATTCCGGTGTACACATGTTCATTTAAAGATAACATTAAGATTATGATTTATGATTATACCCAACATGTTGCTTCTCTCTTCATCTCACTGTGGCTCCAGCGGTTCCTTTCCTGTGGTCTCCCATTCAGGTACTACTCAGGTCAAACATGCTTAGCTTCTGAGCTCTAACGAGATCAGGCTTTGGCAAGATACACTGCCAGAACTGAAGGTGTTTGGCACTGTTTCTGTAGCATGTGCAATAAGTAGATCTTTGCATTTACACAATTTTTTTTTTTTTTTGTAAATATACAACTATAGACATTTGATTTCAGGCGGTTGGTGTAATTATTAGTCTAATTATATGTGTAGAGCAATTAAAAAAAAGATTACATCTGTTACACGTTTTATAAACAAGAGCCCACATCTGGAACAGTCCTACTGATGATTGAAACATTTCTGTTTGTCTGTGCAACGACTGAAAGAGTTTTATTGCACTCTTTTATTATCTGAGGATTTATGTTAATTGTTTACATAGTCAATGTTTATTATTTTAATGCTTTTCCTGTTTTGTAAAGCACTCTGAAGTGAACTACTTTGAATTACTTTATTATTATTTTTATTATTATTATTATTATTAATTTTCCTGTACAAATAAAGTTGCCTTGCCTAGAAAACACATAAATAGGTCTAACAACTTTTACATTATTTCCTGTGTCATGGTCATGTGGGATGTTGGGAAGTGTTAGTAACAGTTTTAGAATCGAGTTTCTGTGATACGTGATCCTATTGTCCTCCTCAGACACGTGTGAACAGAGTCAAGAAAGATGTCGGAGAGATAAAGACTGGGTCAGACACTGCGTTCATTCATTTTCTACCACTCCTTCTCATTTGGGGTCGCTGCAGGTGACTGGACAGACAATCATCCACTGTCATTCATTCACTAGAGAAATTTATTGTGATAGTAAGAGAAAACGGCAGTGGAAAACCCAGAATTACACGGGAAGAACATGCAAACTCCATCCAGAGAGATCATGAGATGTGAGCTGAAAAAGAAAAGATAAATTGATCTTAAAGCTAGATTAATTCATTATTTGAAGATTAGAGGGGCATATTTGTGTGCCCTGTTGAGCTAGTACAATGTATTTGATTGGTCAGAACAAATACAGAAAAATAACTTACTCCGTGGAGAATAGTGTCTGCTAATGTCTGTTACAAAGCCTCAACAATAAACAAAATGAATGCTACATTTTTGCATAACTCATAAATGTTATGTTTCTGCTAAAACTGCATTTATCAAGCATTTGCTCAGATGTAAAATAGAAGAAGGGGAGCAAAGGGTTAGATAAGAAAGATTTGGTAAAAGAATCAATTATTTATCAAAATAGACAAAAGAAAAATTATAGACTTACTTAATAAAAAAAATAAATATAATCCAATATAAAAAGATGCACAGTAGCAGAGTGGTTATAGCTCTGGCTTCTCAATAAGGAGGTCGTGGGTTCGACTCCCGGGTGGGACCGTATCAACGTCTCATGATCTCTCTGGAGTTTGCATGTTCTCCTCGTGTCACTGTGGGTTTTCTCCGGTTTCCTCTCACCTCTAAAAACATGCATGTTTAGGATAATTGTGCATCACTGTAAATTTCCCTTAGTGAGTGAATGAGAGAATGAATGTTTGTCTGTCTAACCCTGCGACAAGTTGGCCACTGTCCAGGGTGTTCCCCCCACCTAAGGCCCAAAGTCACTGGGATAAGCTCCAGTCACCTGCGACCTCTAATGGGATTAAGTGGTATAAAAAATGAATACAATATGATAAAATAATATTAATAATAAATACATAAAAAAAATTAAATTTTACTCACGTTCTTTCACAGTGTCTGTTACCGAGTGTTATTCAGCCTCTATACAATAATAATCATGATAATAATTTTTGGTTTCCTGATTTATTACTTAAGTAAACTACAGTATTAATACAGGAATAAAATGTTATTATGATAAAAGTAAAAATATCACATATAAACAAAGTTTACTAATTAGTTTGCTAAGTAGAAAAAAAAAATCAAAAAGAATAAATATTAAAAACATAAATAATAAAATACACAAAGAAACATACGTACATTAAAAGTTGAAATTTTTATGTATTATTATTATTATTTGTATTATTTTTATTATTATCATCAGTGTTGGGTAAGTTACTCTAAAATTGTAATACATTATGTATTACTAGTTACAGGGAGAAAATGTAATACATTTGTATTACAATATTATAATATTACTGTCTCAAAAATGTAACTGAGTTGTACTACTGTGAGTTACTTTGAGCTCATCACACGTTTGCTAAGACATTGTACAACACTAATCCTGTTACATTTACACCTGATTACTCATTAATTTATAGAAATGTTTTGTCACAACACATTTTCCTCATAATATTTATTCACCTTTAAGTCAACAGACAGTATTCTGTGCTGTTTTGGTCGTTTTCAATAGAATATAAAAGCAATTCATTTATATGAAAGTAACTTGAGTTCCTCAGATTGTAACTGTGACAGGCTATATTATCAACATTTTATAAGTAATGAGTTACACTAGTTAGTTACTGAAAGTGGAATATATTACAGTAACTAGTCCGAACACTGATTATTATTATAGGCCTATAATTAGTATTTTCTGTCCTGTTGCGCCTCCTGATTTTGTTCGGCAGAGGGCGCAGTTTGACCGCGGCTGCGCTTTGTTCTTTGGCCGCTCAGAGCTGCTCGTTTGCGGCTGCTGTTCCCGAGGCTGCGCCCATAACCACCAGGACCAGCGGTGCTCCCTGCGTGTGCTGGACAACAGTGAGTATCCTCTACACCTCCACACACACACAAAACCACCTTCACTTAGCTGCTTTTGTCTCATTTAACCACCAAAAAAACACACGCAAAACGCCAACGCTACACCGCAAATCCCAACGCGTGCTGCTGGATTTTTAACCCAAAATGAGGGCAAAGAATTGACTTCAGCCAATTAAGCTAGCTTGCACGCTGGATTACCTTCTTTAAAGTTTCACTAAATCTCAACAGACACAATCATATCTATTAGTTTCACACATTTGCTGTTCTTAAGCTTAAAAAATGAGTGTTTGGCTAATATTTCCACGCGTTTCCTAGCTTGGTTATTGGATATGTAGCATCGGTGGCTAAGCTAAAACCCTCCTTTTTAGCCTTGTCATGCTTTTCCTTTATGTTCGTGGAGTTTGCAGTGAATGTGAAAGCAAAGGTGGGTAAAAGCGGCTTTGTTTGCGTGGGGTTTGTTATGTTTCGGGTGTAAAAAAGGTAGAAAATACTGAAAAAAGGCGAGCGAGTTACTGCAACTTTGACAGCCCAGTCACAGCGTCACGTCTCTGGGAAAAGCTTCTCGTTGTTGACACTGGAACATCTGGTGGTTACTGCGTGTTAGCATGGAGTTTTGGGTGAAATAATTTTGTTTTTTTTTTGCTCCTGTTTCTTTAAAAGTGTGTAGTAACTCGAGATTTTTAGTTTGCAGATGAAACTTTTGTAGATTTATGAATGGAGGCGAACGTGAAATGGGACGTAATGCGATTTCAGTGGAGAAATTGAGCGTAACCACGTATTATCAAGATGTTAAAGTGAACCCTGGCTATAATCACATGTTGACCCTAAAACTCTTATAATATCATCACTTATATAAATATAGGATAAATACCTCGGAAATATTTGTAGTTTTAATAAAATAGTGTTTTAAAGAGATTCCCTGGAGGCTGCCATTTTGCTTTGGTTATGACATCAAATGGTTGTCTGTGTCTTCTGGTGGTTGTCAAGGTAACAGCCTAGGGAGCAACTATGGTAGGAGCAACCATGGCAACAACAAAAAGCAACCTTTTGACATCATCAACCCCAGAATGCATTGCACCTGGACAATATGGCTGCTCCCGGTGGCTCCAAAACAATGACAATTTTATAAAAAACAGTAAGGGGTTATATATATGTTTGCAATTTATTTTAGTAAACATGACCAGAACTAGCATTTAAGCCATATTTATCTTCATAGTCAGGGATCCTTTTAAGCTGCTCTGAGACGTCTTATAAGCGTAATTTAGGGCTTTATAAGATTAAAATAAAGTTCTCAAATGAATAAATATTGAAATAAGCTTGTATTGTGTTTTATTAGGACTTGAGTGAAAAGACTGCATTGGAAAGATTTTTTTAATACAATAGTTTAGGGCTGCAACTAACGATTATTTGGTGCTTTTGTTTAATTGATAAGCTGTTTAGAGTGCAAAAGACATTCGTATACATTTTTTTTGCAAAGTTTGAGCTGAAGAAGCATCACAAAAGAACGTTCTAGAGGTGCAAGCTTACAAACAAACTAGTTTTTTCATCTTACATACAGTTTTAGAATGATCTACTGCAAATACTGTAACAAAAACAAAACCTACATTTGAAACAAACCAAACAAAAAACATTACTTTGTGTTGAATTATCAGCATTTTTGAATCAGTTGAAGTATTGCCCTTAATGTTGAAATTTACTTTGAAATAATTTAAAATTGTGACATAACTAGTGTAAAAACTATTTAAACCAACTATTACTAAATTAGTTGACAATTATTTCAGTTGTCGATAAGTTGTGATTAATCGATTAACTTCTGGCAGCCTTAGTAGCAGAAAGACAAAAGCTAAGTAACATTTCTATCTTGGATAAACAAAACTGTTGCTTTTTTGCTTTGGAGCACTTGAAATCATGATTATTATGAGCAGATGTCAAGAAAATGTTGCATATGCGTTAAAGGTTACTTTATTTAGCCTTGAATTGACTCCACAAATATCAGACTCAGTGATATTGGTTCAGCCGATACCATTATTGTGTCATTAACTAGACACAATCAGGTCTATTTTGCCCTTTGTCTTAGCCTTAGTCTTAATTATTCCTCTGTTGGCCACTAGTGGCTCTCTCCAAGCTCTATACACTGTCAGTGTAGAAGGTGTGGCTCCAGCCAGATGTGGGGGTGCAATTTCCTTCAGTGAACCTGACACATGCTCACGTCTGTGACAAGTGGGCAGCTGCATTAAGATCACAGGCAAAAGTGAACTGTAGCAGCAGCTTCAGTTTGGGAAAAAAAGTGTAATAATAGAAATCTATTTGGTGAAAGTCTATTCATATGACAGACTTTAACAACTTTGTCTAAAAATGTGTCTTTTCTTTTACATAAGGTTCACTGAAGGAAATTGCACCCCCACATCTGGCTGAAGCCACACCTTCTATACTGACAGAGTATAGCACCTGGAGAGAGCCACTAGTGGCCAACAGAGGAATACTTAAGACCAAGGCTAAGAAAAAGGGCAAAATAGACCTCATTGAGTCTAATTTACTGGCTGGTGTTGAGAATGTTTCATTTGTCCAGATTAAGTTGTTAAGTTGTGACATGTACTCTAGATAATTGTTTCAAAACATAGTGGTTCCCAAAGTCGGGGTTGGAACCTCTCTGAGGGGTCGCGAGATGATTTCAAAATGTATTTTTACAGTTATGACTTGGCCTTTAATCAGCTTTTGGAGGCATATAAAGCAATACACTATCAAAATAAACTATGGGACGATTCACTTAAGTTTTTTTTACCTTAAGACACAAAATAAACCACAATAAATGACATTTCAAACAAAGCCACTTGTATTTTTATGAACATTTGAACAGTAAACAGGCGTATTTAGAGTCTGTACTTAGAGGTTCATCATCAGTTGTTAACGCAACATAATAAAGCACCTTCAGTCAGGTCATTCCTGCTTTAAGTTAGATTCTAGTTTGATGCTTTTGAAACCGAGATAAGAATCAGTACGACACATTTTTGTCTGTGTCCTGTTAGTTCAGAAACAGAATTAAAATCACTTGTTTATCACCAAGAGGAAATTCTTGAAATTCTTGTGGATGATTGAACTTTTGAAGAGCTGCTGTCCTGTTTAGAAGCAGGACGTAGGTTATTGGAGGTCCACACACTGTGCCTCCTGCAGAGACCAGACTGTGTCACTCCAAACGTAATGAGAAACATCACGTCTTCAACAGTCTGGAGTCACTCTAAAATGGATCAAAAATGGCATGCAATTATAGTTGTTGATGAAAATGGATCATTTCTGCGATTTCTGACAGTACACTCCTATTTAAATGTGTGTGAGGTATTCAAGATCATGACAAGTAATGGAAAAGAATAGGATTTGCACCCCTGTGGTACTCAGATGCAATCAGTTTCTTCATTATATTGTTATAATATGCAGTAGCTAAGATTGTTTTCAAATGCATTGTGTATTAATACTGCATTATGTAATTCAACTAATACAATTTTGACCAACCTTTTTCAGAAACATTATGTAATAAAGCTGCACATTTGTCATAAATCTACAAATAGTAATACATGTTTCATCATATAGCTAGGGTTTCCTAATAAGAAGATTGTGGGTTCAACTCCTGGTCGGACCATATCAACATCTCATTATCTTTGTGGGTGGAGTTTGCATGTTCTCCCCGTGTCACCGTGGGTTTTCTCCGGTTTCCTTCCACCTCCAAAAACATGCATGTTTAGGTTCATTGGGCATCACTGTAAATTTCCCTGAGAATGAATGAGAGAATGAATGAGAGAATGAATGAGAGAGTGAATGAGAGAGTGAATGAGAGAATGAATGAGAGAGTGAATGAGAGAATGAAGGAGAGAATGAATGAGAGAATGAATGAGAGAGTGAATGAGAGAGTGAATGAGAGAATGAATGAGAGAATGAATGAGAGAATGAATGAATGAGAGAATGAATGAGAGAATGAATGTGAGAGTGAATGAGAGAGTGAATGAGAGAGTGAATGAGAGAGTGAATGAGAGAATGAATGAGAGAGTGAATGAGAGAATGAATGAGAGAATGAATGAGAGAGTGAATGAGAGAATGAATGAGAGAGTGAATGAGAGAATGAAGGAGAGAATGAATGAGAGAATGAATGAGAGAGTGAATGAGAGAGTGAATGAGAGAATGAATGAGAGAATGAATGAGAGAATGAATGAGAGAATGAATGAGAGAATGAATGTGAGAGTGAATGAGAGAGTGAATGAGAGAGTGAATGAGAGAGTGAATGAGAGAATGAATGAGAGAATGAATGAGAGAATGAATGAGAGAATGAATGAGAGAGTGAATGAGAGCATGAATAGTTGTCTGTTTAACCTTGCAATGAGTTGGCCACTGTCCAGGGTGTTCCCCGCCTAAGGCCCAAAGTTACTGGGATAGGCTCCAGTCACCTGCGACCCCTAACGGGAACAAGCGGTAGAAAATAACTTTATGAAACAAACTCTGCATATAATGGAACAATAGCATTGTGTAAGCTGTTAGTGCATATTGAGAACACTATTACATAAGGCAGATAATGCTGGTAATCTATTGATGCTTCTTTATGTAATAATTGTCCAAAATGTAATTTGTATTTTACAGCGATATTTAATCAACAACCTCAGTTCATTCTAGTAAATTCTGACACATTTGTGAATGTGCTTTGGCATATTGTGTGAAAATGTAAAATTATTTGCGGGTGGTCGGCATTTGTGCAAAAATGTCTGTCTCCAAGTGTAATGAAGTTGCAGATTTATTACATTTCAATTTTCAAATTTCTTAGCACAGCAATACGTATTAAATATTGCAACTGTGTGGACGTATTACTATGAAATTTTCCTGCTGTCTGTTGTGAAAAGTCATTTTGTATTTGCTTTATGAACACAGGGATCAAATATGATTATTAAAATGTGGCATTGTTTGTATTCATTAGTTACAATTAGTTGCTTAATTGTTGCATCTAAAGTTGTTATCATCAATAATCTAATAATGTTAAATCTGAGGGTTTATTATTGCCATTGGTATTAACAAGAATTTTAAGATACATTGAAATTTTTCATTTTTTTTTTAAACCAGGTCTGTCCAAACATTTAAATTGGACATAAGACATTTATTCAAGCTTAAAACCACAACAAAACTCAATACAATGCTTGTTATAGGCTTGAGAAAAGCAATTTTTTAAAAACTAAAAAAATATATATATATTTTTGTTGCTGTTTTGCCCAATTATTTAAGGGTCAATAAATAAATACAATGTCTGATAGCTGCATTTGACCCCAGGCCACAATTTGAACATGCCTGATTTAAACCAAGATAGATTAATACAATGATAAGACTAGAGTAGAGAATATAAACTCATAGGTAAGCATAGACTTTGTTTAGCGTGATCTGTAAGTATAATAACAATATTTGAAGCCATATAATATAAAGCTGTGTGCACTTGTGTAGGAAGGTGCAGGCTGAAGAATGCAGAGGATGTTCTTCTGAGAAATGCTTGTGAGTTATGCAACAAAAGACTGTTATGTTCACAATGTAAATGACACAGTAAAGAGCTGTGGGTACAACTCCCTCCTGCAGAGCTGGAGGTCACTGAAGACATTCTCGCTCCACTAAAGACAGGAACGGCTGAAATGAATGAAAATGAAAAAGAAATGTTCTCAATAGTTGATTCCAAATTGTAATACCTAATAGGCAGGTAATTTGCTAAAAGTTGTGATTTGTACAGGGATTATTTGTTTATCAACACAGGCGATGTGCACGCAGTCATTATGCAGAAAGAGCTGCCGCTGATTGACCTGCTGTAGCAACAAGCTAAGCTAGGGCTGTTATTAGCTAACTACAAGAGTTTATCACTGTGAGAAAACAAAAGTTATGCTGCTAAATCAACATTTGTGAATAAAATTTGACCTCATGACCCACATTCAGGTGAATGAAAAAATGGCGAGAAACTGTCTCAAGCTACAGGACCCAGACGTCTGTCAGAGCGGTTCGGTTCTGATCCAAATTGACCAGCCACCTAGATGGGACATGCGGAGTAAAACAGGAAAGTGACGTTGACTGATAATCCCTCTATAGGTGTAGCAATTGATGGCAATCTCCCAGCTCCCCCATTTTTCCTCCCATAATACAAGTTGCGTCTGATAAATGTCCTAAAACAGCTTTAAAATATATTTCATAGTAATTTAAAGTTGGGGTAGCTATCTTGTTTGGTTCTAAAGTAGTAAACTTTGTATTTTCCACCAACATTTATCTGATAAATACAGCGCTTTGTGTACAAATTGGACCTCTGAGTACTGTCTGAACTGAATAATGAAGAATGTTAGTTCTTATGAGGAGCCAAAAGCAGCGCTCTGATTGGCTGTGTTCAGGCGGTCCTCTCCAGTTTCACTTTTCTGTTTGTTAAAAAGACGTTTTTACGCCACAATTGCAACCAAAAATGAATGCATGTTGATATTAACCGTTTGTCGAAGGATTTAAGAAAGGAAGTAGTCAGAAATAAAACCTAAATTATGTTGTCAGTGGGAAATCTGCTACCGCACCTTTAACTGCTTTAAAAGTCATTGTATCTGCTTAAATTTTGCTATAGATGTAAGCAGTCAAAGTGGCGCAGCTAAACCAATAAATCTACTGGAAACACTGGTTTATATGGTGATATAATTATGCTTTGTGTTGGCTGCATTATAATAAACATTTGTAAGAATGTCAAAAAGTGACTTTAGTTCTCCTAAAAGTAAATAAAATATAATCAAACATGGACCAATTGTATCACCAGGGTCTTTACTCAAACCTGTGGGAATCATTACTTGTTCAAATGAACTGCAGTCAGCTATTACTAATTACAATCATTACAGTTTTGATTGAATTGTAGACTTAAATAAAGACCAGCTGACCATTATGTTACATCAAACTGTGATTAAAATATATGAAACAACTTGTAAACAACTCTATAACTGAACTGACAGTGCAGTTTCCACAGTGTAGAGTTCTTTGTCTCTGCGATGGATGGATAAATGTCTTTGTGACGGCCGGTGAGGAGTTTTCCACTGTTGAATCTGTTACATAAATAAAATGGAAATATTTTGCTTTATGGCCTGCAGCTGCTCTCCTGGAAGACATTATTCTACAGCTTCAGTCATTGTAGTTTGAAGATAAAAAGAATTCAGTTTTCACTCTGCTGCAGTAAAAGGTTGCGTTCAGGAGTGTGATGTTGTCATAAGGCCAGATGGTGGACAAAGAATAGTTTTTCCTTCTAAAATTAAACTATTTGGTTATTTCCATTAATTTGCATTGTTTTTAGCTGGAACTATGGCTGAGCAATATTGTGATAAAAGTCAACAATCTGCATTTTTAGTAAAATCATATTTACATTTTACTGTTTGATGCACCTGTCTGCTCAAGAACAAACTATTTTTTTCCAGCCTACTTCTCTCTCTTTATAGCAACTTTGTTTTTTTGGGGGGTTGCGCTTAAGTCATAAACAAGTTCACCAGGTTTGATTAGAATAAAACTATTTTTTAGCATATTTTCTTGTCTATAAGTTATTTGCTAAAAATACATTAGAAACCTGCCAAATGTATTAACCCTTGATTTGCGTTAACACAATGTTATGATGAACAGCTTTTTATTAAAATATTGTTAATTGCTTGTTGTGGGATTTGGGCTTGTTTCTCTCTAGAAATCTGGCAACACTGGGCAGTCTTTGTCCTGAGTGAGTGACAGCTGGATTTAGCCAATCACAGTGAAGTAGAAACTTTCTGAAAAAGACGACAATTTTATTTACCTCAAAAGCAATAAGAAAAGAAACAATCCACATGAATCCTGATAAAATCAAAATCGTAATCTGGCCTAAAGAAAATTATGATACACATTTTTTGCCACTTCGCCCATCACTGGCTGTAACAGGTTAAAGGTAGGGTAGGTGATTTTCACACTGCAAACACAATTCAGGTTTTAAATATGACAACTTTCTCTCATAGATCCTTCAAAACATTGTTAATATCAATATGTATTAAACTTTGTTTGCAATTTTGACTTAAAAAACATTTTTTTTCTATTTTAAAGTGAAACTGGAGAGGACCACCCAAGCTCAGCCAATCAGAACGCTGCATTCTGCTCCTGATTAGACCTTAATTTTTTTCTTAATCAATTCAAAGAGTCTTCTGTGGTCTAATTTTTTCACAAAGTGCTGCATTTATCATAGACTTTTTGGTGGAAAACACAAAGTTTACTAATTTAAACCTGAAAAAGTTAGCTACCCCACCTTTAATGTGTAATCTCAATGCACTGATTATTGGAATAACTGTCAACTCATTTATTCAAATTAAATAGTCATTTCACCATTATTCCAATGCATGTGCTGAGAGGTTTTATAACCCAGACAAAGCTAAAACTTCTCCAGGGTATTTTCTGCGTCTAAGGGTGCACACTTAGAAAAGTCGAACTACCAGCTTAAAACACGCTAGATTTACAGTCTCACTCACCAGCGCACCTCCGTCTCCTCTCTCCTCCTTTTGGGAAACCCAGACATATCCATGCCACAGGTTTAAATGTCCCAGTCTCACGGGTTTCAATGGTTACTTGAGCTGAAAATCATTTGCAAAGACAATTATGTCGTTTTTGTACATATTTGGGGGTTTCCTTGTGGTGTAATAATTGTATGTGAAGGCAATAGTCTTTGTACACATGCACAACTGTGAAAATGTACCAATTAATTCTAGAAGTGGTGTAATTAATATTTCTGTGTGTTATGTAAGCTGGGAGAGGCAAACGAGAGTATATAGGTGAGCTCTTCAGTGCACCTGTCAGTCTAGACCTGGTTACGCTGGAGGTAACTTGTGCTGCCTACAACTGAGAGACTTAAAGGGGAAGTTTACTCCATAATATGAAGTTTTTTCCCTCATTTATATGAACTTTTAATAAGAACATTCAAATTTGACACATGTTGGCATTTTTTTCTGCTCTGTGGAAGTCACAATAACCCAACCAAAAACACAAATCTTGACCAAGCCTGAGTTTGTCATAGAATCCCGCCACAAAAAAATCTAGCATCTCTTTAGCTTCATTGGTCTATTAAAAATAAAATAAAATAACAAAAATATTGTTATTTTTTCTGCTAATATTGACTTCCTGTTCTTCTTCTGCAGGGGTTCGGTCCCTGTGTGGTTTACCCTCTCCACATCGCCCCCTAGCGCCCGTCCACCATGTTTAACCTGAAGAAAAAGGACAAGGAGCGGGACAGCATGAGGAAGGACAAGAAGAAGGAGCGCATGTCCGCGGCCGAACTGCGCAGCCTGGAGGAGATGAGCATGCGCCGCGGCTTTTTTAACCTCAAACGCGAAGCCAAACGAGAGTCCAAGAACAAGATAGAGATCTCCAACCCCATCCCCATCAAAGTGGCGAGCGGTAGTGAGCTGACCCTGACGGACATCGAGTCGGACGGGCTGAGCATCCGGAGCAACCGCAGCAGTGTGGTGCTGGACGGACAGCTGAGCGGAGCCAGTTCCACAGACGACCTGAAGGGAGAGGCCTCGCAGGAGTCACACCGAGGCTCAGTGAGGGACAGAGTGGCTCACTTCGGCTCGCTGGCCAAGAACTCTTCACAGGTGGGACAGGTGGGTGCAGTGTGAACGCTGGTCTAACGCATTTTGAAACTGCAGTGTAATCCTTCCCAACTCACTTTAGTAAACGGTTTGGCACATCACTAGTTTTTCCACGCATGGATTTTTGTAAAACTAGAACAAAAATGCGTCACTGGCAATGTGCTAACTCAGATCCACAGTCTAAATAGCACATCTATAACTTACATTCGGCAAAATGTAATAACTTTGTAGTTTATAAAGCTGCAGAAATGGATTTTAAATAAAAATGTAGGTCTTTTTTTTCAAAGCCGATATGGAGATTTAATGTGGGAGTCAGAGCTTGTTAAACCAGGAAGTGGGCGGCCTCTGTTGAGCTCCATAGGTCTAATCCTTAGCTAAGAAACGTTTCATAGCTGGCACTTAGCAGCTAATTTAGAACTTAAAAACAAAAGTGCTATTTGTTTGACAAGACTACGTAGCATTCAGGTGCTCATCAGACATAGAAACATTACTTACAAACTTGCCACAAGTTTGTAAGTAATGCCATGTAAAGTTAAGAAGTCCAAGTAAATTCCTGAAGAAAACCTTTTAGGTCGAAACGCGTAGGCGTCCCTTTTTTTATTAAAGGATTTTTAACATCGGAGTGCCTCAAACCTTTGCCCCATTTGTGCCTGTTTTACTTGGACTTTTTAACGTTGCATGGCTCTTGTGGCTCATTTGTAAGTAATTTAGAACTTAGTTCCAAATTTTGGAGTGCTGTGTTATGGTAACCACAGAGCTAATCAGGAGACAGTTTGTCAAATGATATAAACCCTCCCCTGCTGCACCACTGATTCTTCTGATGCAGCGCTTAGCAATGAGCTGTATTGAGAGGCGGACCTCACCTCCTGCCACCTCCAGCTACAGCCTGGAAGTATCTTATCTTAGCCCAGATGCCTATATTTGATACCGCTCTACCTTTCACAAAGCCCTAAACATAACGTCATAATGTTTAATTTTGCTAAACCTAACCCTAGCCTTACTCTAGTTTGGAAATAAACAAGAAAAATGTAAATATTTGCATTTTACATGTGGTCTTTGCCAAAAGGTAGTTTGTACCTTTGGTGGGAGTTGTCTGCTGCCTGACTCTCTTGGCTGTGTTAGCTGTCGATCAACCACCTCATTGGTCAATAATAAATGTTCATATTTTGATTTACAGAATAAAAACTCCAGATTCTTGACTAAGTCGAGAGAGCTGACACTATTGGCTATTTTCTATTACGTGGTGACGCACATTCCCATGCGATCTATGACTTTATTAGAAGGTTGTAAAATGTGCTGCTTCTTTTTTTTGCATTTTTTAGGTTCATTGTTAAGCTTCTTTTACTGCGTGTGACTATAATTAGAATGTCTGTACTTTCATATCAAGAAGAGTGATCAAATATAATCTCTATTTTCTCTCCTCAGATGATGAAGCGTTTTTCTTTCTCTCAGCGGAGCAAAGAGGAGAGTCCGTCGGAGGGTTCCACGCCGTCCGGACCAAACTCGGCCGCTCCATCTCCTCAGGTCGAGGGCAAAGTCATCAACATGCTCCGCAAACACAGCCTGAAACAACCCCCCGGCAACCCCCCTCCGGACCCCCCCTGCGGCCCCCCCGGCAAACGCCCCTGCATCCCCGAACTCGTGCCCAAAACCTTCCCCGCGCACCTCCACCTGCCCCCCGTCAACGCACCGGTCGCCCCGCAAACCCGAGAGCTGGAGCTACAACGCCGCAACACGGGAGATTTCGGATTTTCCCTGCGTCGCACCACCATGTTGGATCGCAGCCCGGACGGAGGAGTTTACAGGAGGGTGGTGCATTTCGCCGAGCCCGGAGCCGGCACCAAGGACCTGGCTCTGGGTTTGGTCCCCGGAGACAGGCTGGTGGAGATAAACGGGAGGAACGTGGAGAATAAAAGCAGGGACGAGATCGTAGAGATGATCCGACAAAGCGGAGATACGGTTAGGCTTAAAGTGCAGCCGATTCTGGAGCTGAGCGAGCTGAGCCGCTGCTGGTTGAGAAATACGGAAGGACTGAGGAGAGACGCCAGACATGTAAGTACCGCGATTTGCTTCACATTTGTGCGATACCTTGTCGAAATGATAAACTTTTGGGTTGTTTTCTTGTGGCCAAATCATGTTATAATATGATGACAATACAGCTGGGTCTAATGTGCTTTTTGCGACTGTCTTTTTTTTGTCATGGTAGATACTTGAGTTTGACTTGACTGTAGTTCTGAGGACTTGCAAGTTGTGACCTGGACATGAGTCGGTATTTTGATGATTTGAAGCTTGACTTAAATGGACTAAGACTTGACTCGACTTGGACTTGAAGATCAGTGACTTGGAAGCTTTGACATTAACAAACTGCAACATATTCCTTCTCACGTCTTACAAGATGTTTTCAGACATTTGAGCTGAAGACTTGATCCTAAAATCAGAGGACTTGGACTCGACTTAGACTTGCGGAGCAGGGGCACTGATTGGGACTTGACTTGGACTTTAGAATATCTGCAGAGTGGTTAATCTCTAGCTGCTTTCCTCTGGTGTGCTTATTTTCTTGTCTGTAATCATTTGAAAAGGTTTAGTCTTTGTTAGGTTGTGTGCTTGTCCTTTTTTGCGATGTCCACGGCACTATTTTGGTCACCTGTGCGTAAAACATTTAGCTTTATCAGTCTCACAATACTAGGAATGCGTGATGATGTGGGTCACAGATAATAATGGCTCGATAATGGCAAGTTAAACCTTGTGTCCCGTTGGGGAGTTTTACTATATTTTACCATTACCACATAGTTTTGGAGATATTTCATTGATTTCTTGCCTTGGACATGTTAAAAATCAGTCCCAACTCTGACTTTGATGATTTTGTAGTTTTTGTGCAGAAGCAGTTTGTAGTTTTTAGCCCCATTCTTTCCCACATTGACTTCCATTATAAACCCGTGTTTTTATTGCCCTGAAAATTCTCTATAAAAGTGTGATTTTCCAAACTTTTGTGTTTGTTCCTTTTCAGAAGAGCTGAAATGTGTCATGTTTAGACTTGACGGTGAATTGTGTGTAGTTCCCATTGAAACAGGCCTGTGAATAGACACATGCAAACCTATGAGCCACCAGCAGACAGGACATGTTAGGAGGGAGGTATGTCTGCAAATTTTGAACAGTATTGCTTTAGTCTGGCTTTTTCGACCTGTTATAGTCCTGTTTTAGTTCTGCTTTTGTCCTGTTTTAATCTTTTCTTTCCTTATTGGCAGTATTATCTTGTTTTCGTCCTGTCTTCATCCTGACTTTGTTCTAAAAAAGACTAAAATCAGAAGTTGTTTGATGTGTGAAGCTAAAATAGTTAGAAAGCTGATCATATTTGGAATAGTTTAGTGCATGTAAACAGCTGGAGGTGCAGTTCCAGCTGTCATAACATGTGTGCAGGAGCTGTCTGACGCTCTTTCTGCTGTAAAAGCTCAGGTGACGTCTGTTAAAGTTATGTAATGAGTTACAGTAAACCTCTGTGTCTTTTACAGTGTTGATTTATTGATTGCATAGCTTATTTTGTCATTTATATGCTTTTATTTTGGCTTATTGAGCATCTTTATATTGTGGTATTTGCGTCCTTATCCTGACCTCTGTGTCCACGTTTCTGTCCATGTGACCACGAAGAGTCAATGTGTGAATCTATAGAGATATAAATAGATCCTGCTGGTGAAATCGATCAATGTTTCGTAATAATTTTAGCTACACTGAGCTTTTGACGTTTATAAAAAGTGTGTTTGTAAAGCAGCGCTAATGGAATGTACTCTTCCTCTTTTGTAATGATTGACTGTGTGGAGGGTCCGTGGGCTTGTTTACATGGTTTATATCAACTACCTTTTGTTTTAGTCAACTAAGTTTTATTTATATATAGACGGTTGGTTCTCTATTACTTTTCTGTAGGGTTAGGGCCAATAAAAAATGTTTTTGCATAACCTCAAATGCATTCTAGTCCTTTCAAGCACCATTTGGGTCATGTAAATGCTCAAATAAAATACTCTTTAGTTTGATATCTTATGACAATCTGCCGTTTAGTCGATTAATCAGTCGATAAGACATTTCTTCAGTCAACCAAGAATTTCTCTGGTCAACTGCAGTCCTTTTTACCGACATGTTCACATCATGAACAGCTGAGCTTTTGTCTAAGATACTTTAGTAGGATTATTTGTTTGTCAGCACAGGGCATGCACGCTCATCAGGTCAGCAGAAAGAACTGCCGCTGATTGATACAAACTGTAGCAGCAACACTCGCCAGCATTGTTGTCAGATAACTACAAGAGTTTATCACTGTGTGAAAACAAAAGTTATGCTGCTAAATCAATATTTGTGAATGAAATTTGTCTTTACACTGTCCCAAGCTTTAGGAGACAGACGTCTGTCAGACCGGTTCAGACCTGATCCAAACAGCTGCTCTGGTCTCGTTAAGCGAAAAGTGACGTCGACCGATAATCCCTCTATTCTTTCCTCTCTGACCCTCAAACATTGTTTTCAATGTCTGAACTTGTTTGGAGTAGTAGTTAGGGATGGGACGATATTTGATTTTTTAAAATTAAAATTTTAACAATATTATCACGATAATTTACTAAACGTATAGGTGTACAGTTTGAAAGTCTCTAAAACATTTATTACTGTGTTTGTACAACTACTTATTGTATTTTGGTCTAAAAAGAAACAACAATGATTCAAAGTGAACAAATGTGAACACAATGTTGAGCAAAAATCATTTAACTTTATCTCAGAGCCTGTAACTAACTCTGAATAGACTCAAAATCGCTATTATCATCATAAGCAATTATCACTAGTAGAAAATACTTCTCAATTATTTAATCGCAGCTCTTTATTATCACAATTAACTTAATTAACGATAGTTTCGTATATTTTCCCATCTCTAGCAGTGGTGTTGTCGTCCTTTAGTAGTTAAGTTGATTAATACATTTTTCCCCGTTTGAGTTAATCATGTTTAGGAAATTATTTCAAATTTGCATTTCACATTTTGTATTAAGTCCCATTAAGACTCTATTCTTGGTTTAGACCTGCTTTAGTTTTGCTTAGTGCTTTACGATATATTGATACATATTTGTATACAGAATTATGAACTTGGCCATATCGTAAATTAGGGCTGGGCGATTAATCGAATTAATTCGATTAATTCGGAACTTTCAAAATCGACGATGTGAAAAATGGCCAAATCGTAAAATCGAGCTCAGTCCACTGTCATCCAGACGCGCGCCCTGAGTGGACACCTTCAGCGGCTTTGTAGAGCTCTCCCTCGACTCTCACAAATAACAGACGAACAGAAACCTTGCGCATGTTTAGCGGATCTTTTAATCACATATTAACAGCCGTGCGTAGCCGTTCGGAGGTGGTTTATAGCTTAATCTCTATAAGTTACGAGTTTGTTATTTCTCCGCGGGTGAGTCGGCCGTTTTCAGCGCTTCGCTGTAACTCGCGGTAACTTTCTAGAAAAGTCCCGCGGTAAATCTATCGTCTTTTTGATTTGTTTTTGCTGTTACACGAGCTGCGGCGTGTGCTTTTTGTCAGGTTTTCTCTGATAAAGTTAAAAGCCGTCCACAGCGTCTCTCTCCCATGCTCTCTCCTTCTCTCCCAAAAAGCAGCAGCCAGCAGGCCCCGCCCCTTTCCCCTCCATGTGTGAGTAACTATGGCAACACAATTTGAGTGACAGGAGTGAGAGTTGAACACTCGCGAACTTAAAACTTTTAGATAGCCTATGAAACAACTAAATCATAATGATGAACTTAACAGGGCCTAATGGCTACAAATGCTAGTAGGCCTATGCATTAGATGCAGCAGCAAACACTTATTATTAGTTTTAATATGTATGACATTTACTGATTGTGATAAGCCTGTCTGCTTTATATTTATGTGTCTTATAAGCTTATGTGGGGTGGGCACCCTTAAAAATGGTGTATGACACTAAGTAATAAAACTAAACTAAGCTAAACTGTAAAACGAGTTAATCTCATTGGCTCATTCTTTATAGATGCTTTAAAATATTATGAGCTCTAATAAAAAGCGGCTGTCATCGATGACGTCGAATAAAATCGATTAAAATCGAAATCGTCCAAAGTGGTCCAAAAAATCGAGATTTTATTTTTTGGCCATATCGCCCAGCCCTATCGTAAATAATAAATAATAAAGTCTGTAATGCTGGGTAAAACGAGCTGAAAATACATAAAAAAGTTGTTGCGTTTCCAGATAATAGTGACAGAGAGAGAATGAGTAGTTTTAGTCCTGTTTCAGTTCCAGTCCTGTTTTTAGTCTGTTGTGTTGTGACCCTGCTCACAGATGGCCGTCCGTCTGTGTTCAGCTGTTGTTGAACTGGCTCCTGTTCAATGGCCTCGTGACACGGTAGAAAGCGCCTCTTTTCTCTCTCATTCAGTCTCTTTGAGCTCTTTGTCTCACCACCTTTTACTGGAAACTCACTTTGTCTGTCCTGGATTTGACTCCAGCTCCACACGAGGCCTTTGTGTGTGGACTTTATATCTTCTCTCTGTCACTGAAGCAGAATTAACACGTGATTAAAGCTTCGTAAGATGAAAAAAATTACTTCCACAGATTTGCAAAATTCTGGTAATTTTCAAAGTTAGATTTTTCTTTGACATTTTGGGGAATTATTGGATATCTTGGGGAAATTTGTGCAGTTATTGGAACTTAGCAGGGGTTAACACTTCTGAATGTAGTCTCTAATCAAAAAGTTGTGAACAGACTGAGTGTGCTACTACAGACGAGATCGCATGAAGCTGTATTTTTCCTGTCCTACACTCAATTGCCACATTGTTTTTATATTACAGCCTTCTTTTAGAGTCACTCATTTAATACGAAATATTACACAAACTCCACTGCTTTCTGGTTTAAAACTGGTTTGTACAAACAGGAAATTAGAGGAAAAATCAATACAGCTGAAGTAAATTTTGCATTCTGATGCTTTTTGCTGCTATTTTCTTGATATTTAGCCTTATTTCCTCAGCAGCAGGTTGCAGATTTATTCCTAATAATGTATTTCTAATTAGGTCTGGGCAATATTGTGAAAAAAAAAAAAAAAAAAAAAAAAAAAAAAAAAAAAAAAAAAAAAAAAAAAAAAAAAAAAAAAAAAAAAAAAAAAAAAAAAAAAAAAAAAAAAAAAAAAAAAAAAAAAAAAAAAAAAAAAAAAAAAAAAAAAAAAAAAAAAAAAAAAAAAAAAAAAAAAAAAAAAAAAAAAAAAAAAAAAAAAAAAAAAAAAAAAAAAAAAAAAAGTGGTAAAATCAAATCGCTCATCTCATCTCTGAGCTCATCTCTGTGACAATCTGCTTTTTTTTTAATGAAATCGTCACATTGTGATTTCCTTTTTGTTTGTTTGATCTGTCTGTTCAAGTATAGACTATTTTTTTCCAATTAATTTTAGTCTCAGTTGCCAAATCCAAGTCTTTATAGCGACTTTGGGCTTTCAAGTCTTTAAGTCATAAAAGGAATATATTTTAGCAAGTTTTCAGGTTTGATTATTAAAATATATTAATAAGGTACTTTTTATAAAGCAGCAGGCCTCTATCTCTCCTCGCTCTCAACGTATCTGTCTACGTACAAAACAAAGCCTTTTGCAAACAAGCGGGTACGCAAAGAAGGCGCATCGGGGCGTTTTTTTCGGCACCTACGCGCTCGGGCGTTTTGGAACCTATTCGGGCGTCAGCTTAGAAAAAAATACGCTTTCAACGCCCGAATTTAGACGCTTAAACGCAGCATTAGGAAAATCAGCTGTATTCCACAATATTCCGAGTTCCAACTTTGTCAGATGTATATTACGATTAATGATGTACGATAGGATATTGCCCAGCGCCAGAGCTTGACTGGATGCAGGGTTACATGTGTTTTCAGTCCTGTTTCAGCCCTGTTTAGTCCTGGTTAAAGAAAGAAAAAAGATGTATTTTAAATCCTGCTTCATTCCTTATGAGGTGACGTCCATCTTGTTTTATTTTTACACTTCCTGTCTCCAGTTACTCAGAGAGAAGAATAGATCCTCTTCCTGTGTCTGTCTTGACGACGAGGAGGCTGTAATACCTGAAATTGTTTTAAAAATATAAATAATGCTTCAAACGGAAGCTTATTCAGACCAAAGTTTGAGAAAAAGTGGTTAGAAATTATCTGCTCCTGTGTGATTAATTTACAGATTCAAAAGAAGAGGCACCTGTTCTTCTGATAAATATCGCTCAGCCCTAACGGTCGTCATGGAAACACAATCTGTCATTTACAAAATCAGCCCAGGGCAAAGCGGATCGAGAGGCCAGAGAGTTTAAACTTGATCTGTTTTGATTTTACTGATAAACATTTGTTAGTTAAATGAGTCGGGTTGAGCGATTGTGACTAGACACTCTTCTGCACATCTTTAACCATCCTGAATTGACCTTCGCCGAGCCCGCCCCAAACGGCTCTGTCCAATCAAACATTGTAGCAACCGTTGCTATGTAAATATGGTCCGTCAAATCTTAGCTCCAAGCAAGACAGTGAAGCGATGCACCTACGGTTTATGAAAAGCGGACGAATACCCCGAAATATTGACCGGAGGAGTTGTGTTCTTTCCATTTCTAAAGCCGAAAACAACTGGAGCGATGCCTACAATGGATTAAACAGAGCGGGCGGCTCGGGACAGCTCCTCTACCAGAAAAAATATATGGAGAAAATGTCTGCTCAAAGGTAAAACTAATGCTTAACTATAGCTATGGGCTTACTGTGTTATTAGCTCTAGAGGCAGAACACAAACTAGACTGAAGTTATACCACGACGAGGATATAACGGCAGAAGTTACGCTCTAAGCTGCTAAGTTAGCGAGCCTCTTAGCTTTAGCCAACACGGGTAGGTTTAGCTCGCTAACATAGCCTCGTAAATGAACAATATTCTTGCAATAGAGAAAAATAGACCTTAACATATGAAAACGAACTTACCCGGCAGTGCAAGAGCAGGACAAGGCTGAGCTTGTTGCATTTGAGGTGACGTTAAAATCACGGGTTTCTCTGATTTAGCTTGAGACCAGTAGCATTAGCCTCCATAGGAGTTATGTTCCCTGTTGCGTATTTTAATGTTTTGAATAAATCCCTCCGCTGCATAGTGAACCTCTTCTGCCTCGATCTAGAGGATATCGCGGAAAATTGCTTTAAAAAAGTCACTAACGCGAACAGGAGTACTTCTTTCTGTCATTGAAATCAATGGAACTCTATCATATTTGACGGACGTAGCAACAGTAACTAAGGAGGGCGGGCTCGGCGAAAGGTCAATTTGTTTATGCATCTAGAGGTTATTTCAGGCTGCATTCATAATACACTTTTGTTTCTGATCAGGATTCCTTTGCCTGCATAGTTCGTTTCGATTGGGTCATTGTGAACGCGTAAACGAACTCTGATCCGGTCCAAAATGTCATAAGACTGCAGGACTGAGTGCATCTGAGCCCTGGAGACGCTGGAATATGATGGACAGTGAGAAAAAGTCCACTCTGCCTTTTCAAAAAGCTTTTCTAGGTTACTGTTGAGTTTTGTGTGATCGCTAAAACTTTCCCTCAGTCTGACTCAGCTCGTGCCACTTTCACTGGGGCTCTATGCTTTATTTATTTACGTCATTGAGCCACGAAACACACAGCACACAGTTTATTACGTGGCAGGTCAGCACGAGTGCATGGCTTTTACAAGTGATGTGTATCTTGTAATCTTACCTGTAAACAGAAGATCTGTAGACTATGTGTAACTTTTATCCCCTCGAAAAGCAATCACAGGTACGAAGACGGTGCCGCTGTTTCCACGTTGGCTCACAGACAATCTGCAGTTATAGTGAAAGGTTGAACCAAAAACTATTTGATCCAAACTTGACGGTAATCGTCCCAAAGTGCAATGTAGTGTTTATAATCTAGCGCAGAGCAGCGTCCCCTGCTGCCATACGAGTTCGCAGCAAAATATACTTATTGACGATCCGCAGCCGAAACGGGAAAATGATCCAATCTTGATTCTATAATCATCCTTTTATGCCCATGTAAACCTGTAAATAAGCTCCTGTTTTCCAAAGCGCGCGCTGTGCTCCGCTGACTTTGATCCAAATATAGAGAAATCAAAAGTGAAACTAAAGAAGTGTGTTGCTGCACGTGACGCCTGACGCCTCTAGTTCATGTGTTTGTATAAATACACTGTATGTATACACAACTTTTGAAAACACACGCACAAAAAAAACGTAGTAAAAAAAATATAATGTGATTTTTGGGCACCAACAAGGCACCAATATAGACCGCGACAGCCCTAGTCACAATACGATATACGACAATATTTCTGAAAAAAGGACTTGAAAGGGGCACTGTGTAAGATTGAGAGGATTTTTAATTATCACTTATAGTCCACAAACATTTAAATCATATTTATTCTTTACAACATGAATACTTAAGAGAGCACTGTTAACCAATCCACATCAATTGTGATACATTTATACGTATTTGAAATGTTTTATTACGGGCCGGAATATGGATCATTGACGCTAGATGGCAGCATGCTTAATAGGCAAAATGCATGTAAAAGGCTCCCTCTAGTGTTCAAAAGTGGAAATCACTTTGTTTGTTTTTCTTATATAGTGCTCCTTTAAAAGTCTGCCAAAGGGATATATTATGCAAAACACATTGACATTTTATTTTTAGCCACAATGCCTTTGTGAATAATTTAACTTTTCAATGTATAATACACAGCCTTATAATACACAAAACCTAACTTATTGAAGAAAGTTAAAAAAAAAAAAAAAGTGGTACAAATATGGTATATTAGCTCATCTCCCTAAAGCAGCAGTCCAGAATACATGTGTAAAATGAATAAGGAGATTATGTTGTTAAAAGATCTTGTTTCGCAGCAGGTGTCTGAGGCGGCAGCACCTCGCACATGTAAAATTTCACACGCTAAAGATGTTTTTAATTTAAAGTCAAATTGCAGAACGCTCATGGTTGAAAAACTCTTCTGCACTAATCCTTTTCACTCCATCAACACCAAGGACAGAGGGACATATTTTGTTTATAGTGTCAAATTTAAACAAATGCACATCCTTATTTATTTGTTTATTGCACAAGGCTGTTCTTCATAATCTGTCGAGCCACAAGTCACAAGTTTAGACTCAGATTTGCTGCTGCACAATGTCGAAATGAAGAATACATTTTACTGATTAAAAAAAGAGATGGATACAGTCCTCCTGAGTTTCTTGCTCTGTGGTGAGTTCACTTCAGTTCTAACATTGTACATTTGATAGATATTTCAATGTTTATTACAAAATATGTGATGTCATTGTCATGTCGTAGGGCTTTTGTGTACCTGAATAATGAAGATTGCTTTCTTTGTCATTCTATTCTCGTTCTCATAAATTATATCCAGTTTTACACCTGATCTAGTTTTGATTTAGTCCAGTTTTAGTCCCAATTTAGTCAAGTTTTAGTCCAGTTTTCCCCCTGATCTAGTCATGATTTAGTCCAGTTTTAGTCCAATTTAGTCAAGTTTTAGTCCAGTTTTCCCCTGATAGTCATGTTTAGTCAGTTTTAGTCCAGTTTTGTCCAGTTTTAGTACCAATTTAGTCCGTTTTTTCCCCTGATCTAGTCATGATTTAGTCCAGTTTTAGTCCTGGTTTAGTCCAGTTTTAGTCCAATTTAGTCAAGTTTTAGTCCAGTTTTTCCCCTGATCTAGTCATGATTTAGTCCAGTTTTAGTCCCAATTTAGTCATGATTTAGTCCAGTTTTAGTCCTGGTTTAGTCATGATTTAGTCCAGTTTTAGTCCCAATTTAGTCATGATTTAGTCCAGTTTTAGTCCTGGTTTAGTCATGATTTAGTCCAGTTTTAGTCCTGGTTTAGTCATGATTTAGTCCAGTTTTAGTCCTGGTTTAGTCATGATTTAGTCCAGTTTTAGTCCTGGTTTAGTGCAGTATTAGTCCTGATCTAGTCCTGGTTTAGTCCAGTTTAGTCCAGTTTTAGTCCCAATTTAGTCAAGTTTTAGTCCAGTTTTTTCCCCTGATCTAGTCATGTTTAGTCCAGTTTTAGTCCCATTTGTCTTTTTCTTTTAGTCATGTTTAGTCCAGTTTAGTCCTGAGTTTAGTCCAGTTTTTAGTCCAGTTTTAGTACCAATTTGGTCCGGTTTTTTCCCCTGATCTAGTTATGATTTAGTCCAGTTTTAGTCCTGGTTTAGTCCAGTTTTAGTCCAGTTTTAGTACCGGTCTAGTCCTGGTTTTGTCCAGTGTTGGTCCTAGTTTAGTCCAGTTTTACCCCTGGTCTAGTTCTGATTTATTCAAGTTTTAGTCCTCAGTTAGTCCAGTTTTAGTCCTGGTGTAGCCCTAGTTTAGTCCAGTTTTGCTTCCGGTCTAGTTTTGATTTATTCCAGTTGTAGTCCTGGCCTAGTCCAGTCTTACACTTGGTCTAGTCTTGATTTATTCCAGTTAGTCCTGTCTTGGTTTAGTCCAGTTTTTATCCATTATCCAATATATCTATAACAAATCGTTTTTATGTTCATTATAGAAAATGGACCTTAAAATAAGTCTAAAAAGATGTACTGTGCTAGAAACAAGATAAATGATAAGTTAAGCACTGGTATTGGTTGACATTAGCGTAAATGTTCGATATCCGTTTTCTGAAGTGGAGGATTTGTTTAAACTGTCTCTTTGTCACATTTTCTCTCAAATCCATTGCTTTCCTCAGGGCTTTTTCCAGTCTCGTGCTTTCAGGTTTATGAATATGTGTTTGTGGATGGATCTATGACCTGGACTGATGCGCAGAGATTCTGCAGAGAACATTATACAGACCTGGCCACGATCGACAACCTGGAGGTATGAATATGTTCTAATAATAAATGTTGAAGCAGTTATTGTGAAGTAACACCAACAATGAAAGAAGTGCAACAGGCTTAAATAATGATAAATGCTGCTGCGAAATCAGTATTGACCCTTTGCACTTAAGTCACATGATCACGTGGCTGCGCCATGATGGAGGCAGAAGTGCGTGTATGCAGCGTTACAGGGAGCACAAAACTGACATTTTCTCACACATTTTCTTATTTTTTGGTAAAGAAAGCAATGGATGCTTCTAGTTCAGGTTCAATACATTTGTCTGTGGAAGTAGGACATCTTTTAGATGCACAATGCAAGGTTTTTGGAAAAGCTAATAAGTGCAGCTGATCCATGCCTTCTTCCTCCTGCTATGTTTGCCGATTTAATAAAATGTACAAGTTTGCCTGACTTTACTCCTCATAATTTGTACCATTCTGTGGTAAACAGGGTTTTGTCTTACACTGGAGCAGATTTAAAACAAGAGTTTGGTTTTTCAAATGTCCTAAATTTTTTCTCATTAGCATTGACTTACCTTGTTTAGTGTTCACTGCAAATCTGTAACAACTTAGAGGGATTCCAGTTCTTTTGATTTATTGCTGCCACCCACTGGCGTCTTTTATCGTCATCAAAATGTAACTTAGGAAAAAGCCAGGCTTAGGCCTGTTAGTGCAGCGTGTCGCACAACATACAGCCATTTTACAATTGAAATCAATAAAAGTACCTTAGAAACAGGCAAAGTTTTCATAGTTGTAATTTGCCTCCATCATGGAGAAGTGGGCGTTCCCTCGAAGAGCGTGACCACACGTGCAAAGAGATGGATAAATAAAACAGTTTCACCAGTGTTTTGTATTAGCATGAAAAGAACTTGTGAAGATTAAACATTGTTATATCTATAATGAGTTGTTTAATCTGCTTATAGCACTGTGTAACTTTCCAAAAAACAAAACAAAACGTTTTAGGACACACTGTTGCAGTGATTAGCATTCTGGCCTCATACCAAGAAGGTCATGCTATCGATCTCTCAGGTGACCAGAGGCCTTTCTATGTGGAGTTTGCATGTTCTTACCGTGTTCACATAGCTTTCTTCTGAATGTAAGCTGTAGTGTCTCAATATTCCACATTTACCTGATCCACATGTATATTAATATACCAATGACAAAATGCCCTTTTCACCCTGTGGCTACGCTAACTCTGGTTTATGCAATACCTGTGTAATGCTAAATGCTAAAAAAATAAATTTGCGTAAATATAAAGCAAACAATTTGATAAAAATACATTACATGCTTAGTGTTTTTGTATAAGGCTAATTCAGTTTGTAGAGTTATTTTAACATTAGTAAAGAAATTAAATACAAGTTAGCACTAGCTTTAGAGACACATTCTGTCTCTGTTTTCCCTGGTGAAGTATTTACCTCGTATGTGAAGCTCTTAACTCGCTGCAAATGATTTTCTGGCTGTAACATGTGTTTGCTTTGTGTCAGTTAAATATTTAATTCGTTTACATCATTTGAGCTAGCCTCCTGAGAGAATGAATAGACTGTTAACAACTATCCTCTGGTAAATTCACACCAGAACTAGCCAAGCCGCAGCGTGAAAAGGACCGATATAATATCTCCCACAATAATAACCAATTAATGAATCCTACCATTTTTACCTGTAGGAAATGCGCTTTTTTCCCCGACCAGCCCAGAACACTGAGGACATTTGGATTGGGCTGAGATTTGAATATGCTGCATTTGTGAAATGGAGGGCCACATACCCCAGGGAAGGCGAATGTCCAGCCTTTTTGGGGACTTACGAGTGGGCGACCTCTACTTGCGCTGATGCTCACTGGTTTCTTTGCACCACTGGTAAGTTCAGAGCAGTTTTTTAAATGCCCCCAAAATGCTTGAAATTACAAGTTTTTCTTTAAAAATTTCCCATAAGAGTAAATCCAACAGCTAAATGTCAAGACACACCAGGGAATCTCACTTTAAAACTTAATTGCCTAACTGTAGCAAATGTAAAAGACACAATAGCTTTATTCTAATTTTATAAAACGACTATTCGCCTTTAGTTAAATCATTTTGGACATCGATTGGGGTTGGGGGTTACATCTTTTGAGGCTTTCATGTCACAATAGAGATTATTATTAGAGATCGGTCGATATGGGTTTTTCTTTGGGCAATAGAGGTTATGCTTTGACATAATTTTACTCCAAAAATGGTTGTTTATCCGCTTTTCACATGTCAGTTACAAACCCAGTGTTCAGTAGACTTGTTGTGGGTTGAATTTGTTTTCAAACTGTAGTTAATTTTTCCTGTTTTAGCTGTTTATTGAACTATTACAAGAGAAAATGTCCTTTCTCTCCATTAACTCTCTCAGTATGAACATTTAGAATGATGTCATGTCACCTGCATAACCTCTATACCAATATTTCAATGTTTTGTCGGCCGATCCTGATATCAATGGCCAATTTTCAAGGCCAATTTCTGAGTTTCTTGTTTTAGTTTTAGCATAACATAGCACGGGTGAGATAGTATAACCAATATGGCTTGCTAAACTGAAAACACATATCTATTAACTATTGCCTATTGGATCAAAATCTCAATATCAAAAAGAAAATTCACAATAACATTTTTGCTAATATCAGGCAGCTCTATTGCCCAGCTCTATAGTGCACCTTTAACATGCTCTGATTTATTAGTCCGTATTTTAGGATTTGCTTTTGTCCTAAATCAATGCATTTTTACAGGCGCTGGAATTCGTTATATGACATTCCACCAAAGTTATTCAGATGCTCAAACCAACTGCAAAGAACAAGCCAAAGAACTGGCCATAATACGATCTGAATCAGCATATCGATTGGTGATTTCAATAATACAGAGCGATGTGGAAGCATCAAGCAACCCTGAAGGGGTTATAACCTGGGTTAACGACCCACCAGGAGCCTGGGTTTGGTCAGACCACAGACCTGTTCATTTCACTAACTGGCAGAGCGGAAACCCTCGGGATCTGAAGTACTCCAGCTGTGCAGCGGTGGGTCCGGACAACTACTGGAGAGACCGGAACTGTGACCAGAGTCGTGCTGCCTTCTGCTACCGGCGTAAGTCCACTGGAACTTACTAATCAATACTAAGATTGTCAAAAAAATCGATACGGTGAACAGCCGCGGTAACAAAAGTCATGTCTTTACCTCAGAACTGTCACTTATAGGCTTTTCCATTAGTATCTGCTTGGCTCAACTCTACTTGACTCTACGTGCTTCTACCCGGCTTAGCCCCGCTCAGAGAGATGGCCTTTCTTTTAGGGCTGAGTGGGGCTTTTGTGAAGATGGGCGATGCTCGGTTCTTTCTCTCTTTTGAGATGTTAATTCGCCCAAAACATTTGTTACATACTGTATGTCAGTCTATATTTTAAAACACACTTGTTGTCTTTTCAGTTACAACTCAGAACAAATGCGCTGCAAATGAATCAGCTGTTCCTCATGTGGACTCTTAGCCCCTTTAAGTTTCACTGTTACTCTCTCGCCACAGGCGGCGCTGTAACACAAGAGCGAAACAACATTTGCTTTTGATACTAAAACTTTTCCTCTCTTTACCTGGAGAAAAAAGGGAAATGGAGAACGCTGAATAACATGTTTTTTTCTCTGACTTATTTGTCTGCATCATTTGGGATTATGCTTTCAACTGCAGCGATGAGCAGTAAACGGCAAAGTTTGGTTCATATTATCTGTTTTGGCGACAATCTTATGCTTTATAAATCTCAAAACGCAGGCTTTAGACAGAAAGACTCTTACTGGAGACAGTATTTTCAAATCAGTGTTGCGTGTAACTCTGGAATTAAAATGCCCAATCATGCAATTTAAAATATACCTTTCTATGTTAGTTGTGGACCCTCATCTGTAAAAAAAATGTAGGAAATGTTTGTGAATTTTACAGTGATGCCCAATTGTAAGGGTAATTTTCTTTTTGTTTATCCTTGTTCTCACAGCAAGAAAAAGACGTTATACCATAGTGAAGATGACTTTGAGCTCTGATCTGAACATGTTAGATCCAATCATCTACAAACGTCTGATGGAAAAGGTAACGCTTCTCTTTTAGTCGATATGTTTTGTGGGGTGCACGGTAGCAGCGTGGTTAGAGCTCTGGCTTCTCAATAAGGACCCAGGATGGGTTTGAGTCATAATCCGTGTTCTTCCATCTCTAAAAACATACATGTTTAAGTCAATAGGGCATCACTGTAATATTCCCCCTTTGTTAATGGTTGTCTGTCTCTAACCCTGCGACGAGTTAGTTACTGTTCTGGTTATTTCTCCCACCAAAGGCCCAAAGTCACTGTGATATGCCTCCGTCACTCGTAACCCCTAACTGGAACAAGCGATAGAAAATGAATGAATGTTCTTTAGAGCTGCATCAAGCTAATAGAATAATTGAATGGTTGATTACTGAGACTTCTCTTAACTGAACTAACATTTGCTGCTATGATCTTTGTTGAATATTACTAATCTTGTTGTACATGTGTATATAGATGTGTGTGATAAATAATACATTTTTTATTTTTTATAGATCCAAGAAATGCTTATCCAAAAAGATGTCACAGTCATTGTGACAGGAAGACCTCCACTCAACAAATTTACAGCAAAATTGGACCCAGAAAAATGCACAATGTTTTAATGAAGGTTGCTTGTTTTAAACTTACTATATTCTGTGATACTAAGCCGTTTTTTTTGCATCTAGACTGTGTATATGGTGTTTAAAAGGCCTTTTTGACTGTTCATTGTTGTAGTAGCTTTGTTTATAGTACAATTTTAGATAGTTAAGTAAATTAATCATTCTCTGAATTTGACCTATCCCACGGCTTGGTCAGGGTCTTAGCTGGAGGAACAGGTCCAGGTGAATCTGGAGACACGCCACAGTCAGGTACAAGTGAACTCTGGAGACACATCACAGTCAGGTCCAGGAGAACTCTGGAGACACGTCACAGTCAGGTCCAAGTCAACTCTGGAGACACGTCACAGTCAGGTACAAGTGAACTCAGGAGACACGTCACAGTCAGGTACAAGTGAACTCAGGAGACACGTCACAGTCAGGTCCAGATCAACTCTGGAGACACGTTAGTCAGGTCCAGGTGAACTCTGAGTCCCCATGCGTCCTGGAAAACCTGATCAAGCTGAAAAATAATTTTTCAAATTTCCAGACATGGGAAATTAAGAAAAACACCCCAATGTCATGGAAAATAAAATAGAATGTGATTTAGTCTATCATAAAATATTGCGCAAACTATATTTTTACTACCCTTCTAATATAAGGTCAGCAATATACTGTAGATTGTGCAAAGTTTGGTTGTAACTTATAAGCCTATAGTAACTTACTTTTCTTCACGGAAACATAGAACTATAGCTTGGTCAGACTGCCAAACTTCATTAGAAAGCAGGAAGTATCATCATTTGAGGTCAGATTTTCCCGAGGAAGGACCCCCAGACCCCCACTTTTTGATGTCCACCTTTCTATGACAATAGACCTTTTTGGTTATGTTACTGTTATACATTGGGCTGCTATAGACTTTACAAAATGATAGCAGTTTGAATTATTTTTTGTACAAATTGTGCTGTACAAATAAACTTGCTTTGTCTTGTGTTGCCTTATTTCTCATCCAAATGTCACTGACAGTAAAAACGTCTGATATTTACGAGGCCCCAGTGTTTCTGTGTGCCTTCAGAGCTGCCTGTTAACTTTGGCACACTTTCTGTTTTGTCAGGAAGCAATTCCCACTTCCACTCGCATTGAAACCAGCAGCTCCTACAATTTCCTCCCAAACACATTTCAGATAAAACATACTTAAAACAGTCACTCAGAACAAGACCTGCAGTTTGTTTGGGCCTAAATGTCAGCCAAGAATGCTTCTTCAAGACTTCACAAAGATCTGGAACTTTGGATGGGACATTACCAAAAATACTATCAAATTGTTCGATAGTTTTGATTCAATTCTGGTGTTTGGTTTGATACTCATGTGTCTCTCCATAGCTCTGTTTTACAATTTTGTGCAGCTAGAGTTGGGTTGGTTTTACTGTAATTTCTCATTCAGAGGACATAAACAGCAGCTTATTATCGTTACATTCTTATTGAGGTGGGTTTTGTCCCTTTTTGTTTTGCAAAAAATAACCCAGGAATCTTTTTAAGAAAGCTGGCTGACTCAATTCCCTAACAACTAGATTAAAAGTAATATTAGTATTTATTGAAAAGGCATGTTTGATTTAGCAAATTCACAGACAAAGTAGTTTGTTCTTGTGAGGCTTAACAAAATCAAAAACATATCGGAATCCTAACTCATATATGACATTTATCAAGACAAGAAATGAATTGCTACTAGGGATGGAACGATTCTGCAAAAAGAGTCGAATCGTTCGATCCTGGCCCTTCGATCCGATCGTTGCATAGTTCGAACGATTTTGCGCATGCGCTAAAATACACGTGTAGCGGCAGCGGCGTTTTGTTGACAAGGGGAACGAGTGAGCGCGTGTGCAGGAGAGTGTTGTGTGTGGGGAAAAGAAGTGGAGGGAGACGCTGGCGCCGCTCAGATTCAACCTTAACTTCATATCGCTCCGGTGTTTGGGAACACGTTGGATTTAGTGCCAAGGATGATGCTAGCGGTAAGAAAACTGTCTATTGGGAAGTTTATCGCTAATGACATGCAGCCGTTTTGTCTTGTTCGCGCTGTTGAACGCGGAGGCTTTAAGCACGTTTAACACCGCCGAGCCTCGCTATAAACTCCGAGCCCAAAACACTTCAGTAACACCGTAATACCCGCGATGTATGAAGAAACAAAGCGTGAACGTGAGTAAGACCAGACTGCACGTGAATATGTTGCGCTGACAGCTGATGGGCGGACTTCCAGAGCTACGAAGAGTTTTATTACGATGACGGTCCACTACATCGACAAAGAGTAGGCTAAAGTGTTGCAGACACGCATGTATGAGTCCCATACAAGTCAAAACCTCTCAGAAGCACTGACAGAAGTAAAACATGAATGGAAGTTAATTAGGAAAAGTAACTGTGTCCCTGACACAATGTAACAATGTAAGAAAGTAACATTGTTAATGCTGTTAATATAAGGGTTAGGGCCAAATCTTGGGTGTTTTGCACTGTGCACTTTGCAATGTGTCTGCCAAACATGCAGTGTCCATCAGACACATTTACAAACTTATAGGAAAAATAAGAAAAGTCATTGCTTTTTACATAAAAGCACAAATGAAGCCCACATTCTCAAAAGAAGCAAGAAATGTTAGAGTTGCCAGTTCACAAACTAATATATGTACAAAAATAAATGTTTTAGATATCTATTAACAAATCGAAGAAATCGAAAATCGTGACTGCAAAATCGAAAATCGAATCGAATCGTGACTTGGTGAATCGTCCCATCCTATACCAAGCAGAATTGTCCCATATCTAAATGGAATACTAGTTTATCTTCCAGTGCTCAAACTAAAATGACTGACAGGTGGATTAACCAATCAGAGACAAGCATAGTCAACAACTGTATCAAAACAAGCATGACACTGGACTGCCAAACAATGAACAAAGGGTATTGCTTATCAAAGATGCATTGCAATTTTATGGTTTTCAAAACATGACCAACAGAATTAGACAAATATGTATTGCGTATGTGTAGATATGCTCTTAAACCAGAGTTGTTCAACATAAGACCTGGGTCAGATCCGATCTCCAACCAAATAAATATGGCTCCTGACTCATCTTCAAACATGAGAAAATACATTTGTTCTTGTATGCTTTTTACTGGTTTAATCTTGTTCTCATTTAGATTTGTTCAGTATCCGAATGGCTCTATGTAATCTTGGTACAATCTTTTATATTTTACTTTTCTCACATACACTATTGTACAGTAGTTATTATATATTTGGGGATCTTTTGTGTAACCTCAACAAAAGTAAGGACATGTTAACCATGGCTTTCATAAAGAATATATCCCTCAGGAACATTTATAGAACAGCCCTTTCTTAAACCTTTGCTTTCAACTTTGTATTTAAGAAAATGTGTGTGCCATCTTATGTACAATACTGTAAATAATAGTCCAGTTTTGGCTGTTCACTTTAAACATGTGCATTGTCTGGGCAGCACATGTTCCTGTAGCAAATCATCAACTGTTTTTGTCTATAGTTCTGATGTTGTAAATCTCAATGAAAGGAAAGTTTTGCCTAGAATTAGAATTTTACATTCTTTTGAGTCGATTTTTGATTGGTTTGAATCTGATTGCCAACATAAAATATGTCATTTTCTTTGCACACTAATTTGAAATTATGAAAAAAAATTCTTGTGTTCTACAGATAATAACTAAATTTAATTGTTCTACTTTATTCAAGACACTCAAAGATGTTAAAATCATGATAAACATGACGTCATTGTCATTGTTTACCCAGTGTAACTATTTTAAACACAGATTTTAACACTTTTATGTTGGACTGACAGAATATCGTCCAAATATCGTTATCGAGATTTGCTAAAAAAACATAAAGATATTCATATTCACTCAGCCCTACTTCAAGCTGAATGAAAGATTTGCATCTAAGGCTGTGCATCGGAATACAGAAATCGTAATTGGATATTTTTCTCAAATCGTTCAGCCCTAAAACCACTTGATACTCAGTCTCTTAACAAACAGTTGGAGAACAATCGGTCACAGCGTGTCTCATTTGGACGCTGGTATTTGAGGAATCTGTGTTGGAACAAATAGTCCACTTCCGCCTCGTCTCCTCCTACGGGACCTCCTCCAAACACAACTCACAGGAAAGACCATTTAAAACTAAGAAATCTGCTTTTTCTACCCACAAACATCATTAAAAACAATTGGAATTAAATATACCTTTTCTGATAAAGATTTAGAAAGTTTGTTGCAAAAACCTTGTGACGTTGTTTGTCCTGTGACTTAGTTATTTAGTTTATTTCCTGTAGGGCTGTAGTTGACCAAAGAAATTCTTGATTGACTAGAAACGTCCCATCGACCGATTAATCGAATAAAAAAGGGTGTGGCAAAAGCTCTGAAGCTAAAAGTAGAGTTGTCAAAAATATTGCAAATCAAAGCTAAAACTGTTGTCGAAACTAGATACTCATTTGAACAAATATCAACAACAACATGACAAAAAATTTGAACAAAATCTGATATTTTCTGCAAAATAATCCTAAACCAATTTTAAGTTTCATCAATACTGGTTTTAAACGAAAATGTTTGATCACATTCTTGGATTTTGTGTTGAAAATGTCAGTCCATTGTATTAAAATCTGTCTTTCTTGAAAGAACATTCTAATTCTCATTGTGGTATGGAGAATCAAGTTTATTCATTAGTATCAAAATCGGGTTGGAAATTTTAGTACAACTCTGCAAGAAACCTGCTCAAAACGACTAATAATATTATGTAGTTCATGCAAAAACTATAGTTTATGCAGAAAATGAAAATGAAACAGTGGGTTTATATAAAAAAGGCAGTTCAGACCAATGATTCTGTTACTGTTGAATACAAATTCCTTATAATCTAAATAAAAGAATCAGTCGACTAATATAATTTTGGTCGACCAAGACTCCATCAACCGATTAATCGACTAAATGACTAAAGAACTACAGCCCTACATTCTTGTTTATACAGGTTCATTTGTATTTAGTTGTGTAGATGTGATCAAATTTACACTTTTGTTTTGGCTTTTGAGACATTTTCTAACTTGTTTTCTTCACAAACTTTTCAAACCTGAACAGGAGAATACCTAATCTTTGTTTCTCCATACATACAATGAAGCTTAAATGCTCAAAAAATAGCCCTATCCACATTTTATATTCTAAGCATGTTTTGCTCACTTACCTCATAATTATCACCACAGTGTGCAGACAAGTGCTTTCCCACAACTTTCAGAAGCACACATGAGTTTTGCCATCACGCTAAAGCTAACAACAAGCATGCTAACAGCTAACTTCCTGGTTTTGTAGAATTAAAAAGACTCTACATGTAGTCAGGGCAATCTTCTGAAATAAGCCTGTGAGCCTGTTTCAAAAGAGGAAGGATATTCTGTTCACTACACAGGGACAAAAATAAAATACAGAATTTAATGTCCCAAAGGTATACATTCATTTACTGAACAAGACAAACATGGAAAAGTGGGCAGAGTCCTATAGACGCAGCTTTCACCACAAACCACGACTAAATTTAACACGTCACAAGTGTATTTTCATTGCATTTAAGCATTTGGAAATATACAGTGGTTTTGTCAGTGGAACATACAGAAAAGAAAGTCATGAATATGTCGGTCTGGAAACTAAAATGAATGGCTTTAATGACAACAATGGGTCATTATTTGCGATATTTTTATCTGTTCAACATGTTCTGATTGAAATGTGTAATAAAGGGCTTATGAGAGCTGCGTTTCTAATGTCAGGAACTGAGTTAGACCTTCTTCTACGAGCTGCACGGGGGAACATAATCAAGCTGATCTTGCCTGATATGTTAATGCTGCAGAAATGCTCCAAATGAGACTTGTACAGAAGATCTCAAAACTGGAACATTTTGAAGTATTTTCTGAGGCTCAAAAGGAAAAGAATAATATCTCACAGACGCAACTCCAGCTGTGATTTTGAGCTCTAATGCAGAGGTTCTCAACCTTTTTCCGTCACGACCCCCTAAATAACAACCATAGCCATTCATGACGACCAAACACAAAATGTAGGCTGCCTGCAAAGTGATAAGTAGTCTTTAGTCTTATGTTTGATTTTAATGTGACGACATAAGCCTATACATTCATCTTGTAGTCCAGCAATTAGGAATATAAATCGATGACTTTATCTGAAGCTGTCAAACCTTGTTTAAGATCTTAATCTCGGGACCCCCAGTAATTGTCTCACATCGCCATGGGGTTCCCGACCCCCAGGTTGAGAACCAATGCTCTAAAGTATATGAAGTATAAGATGTGTCTTTGGAGTAACAACACAATGACACAGTGGTTAGCACTGCTGGATTCACTGCAAGGAGGTTCTGGAACATTTTAACTCAAAATTCTCTTTTAACTTGTTAAAAATAAAAGCTTTACAGAGACCAATCCAATATTAAACCAAATTCTGAATGAAATTGGCCTTTTCAACATTTTCCTTTTACATTTCTGTCACAGAGCAAATGTTTTCAGCTATGGACCCAAAAAATGCAACAAACTAACGACGACCCCCACAAAAATAGACAATGGTAATATTTCTAAGCTGCAAAACTATTAAAACTGGGCTGAATTGCATATTTTTTGAACAATATTTACTTAGACATCCTGTTTTCAGTTAAAAAGACCAAGTTGTAAGCAATATTGTATCATCAAACAGCCCGATCTCACAAGAATAGTGGTTGTTAAGACGTGTTCTTATGAATATTAATGAAATCCTGATTCTAATCTTAACCTGCTCCAAGCCCCAGACCTAATCTTACCCATTTTAGTAACTTTATGCCTGAACTTTCCCATTTCACTTGAAGAAAACGTCCCCACGTGGCATCAATCAAAACTTGTGTTTTTTTAACGCTGTGAAATCTCGTGTCATTTTTACACTTTTTCATATCGTGCTAAATGCACGGCGTAACATAAGTACTAAAAATAGCTGTGAAGTCGTGCTCAAAATACGCTCTTTTTCTTCATCTAGTGAGACCACTTTACGAATTTGCTTTGCGACCCTCCCGACTCTACAATCCAGGAAATATAGAAGCTTGAAACTGTAGCCTAGAAAATCTAAATCTATTTTATACTCTGAAAACACATAACCTGGACTGTTTATTTGGCACCTATAAAGGGTTAAGTGTATAATTGCGCTGTCGTTATCATCAGCAGTCGTATCGTAGTTTCATCAGAGTTCGGTCCGGGACGAGTTTGTGTCTGGAATGTCAAACGACGAGTTGTGAGAATGTGATGAGTCACTGAGACGTGTTTGAGTGAATGAGCTCTTGTGTTCAGAGTTCAAACCTGCCTCCGCTGCTATAAATAAAACACGTTACTCCGCCGCGTCTGTCGGATCTGCTCAGCTCGCTCGGGCATATCTGCATTTTTCATTTGGGAAGGGACAAGATCTCGTTCTGCCAGATCTCGTGAGACCCAAAGCTTCACTCTGAACTGTGCAATGATAATTTAGTGCTACAGCTGAACAATTTGGCTTTTCTGAAACATGGCTATTGCGACTAGACTTGCAACTTGTGTTTGACAAACTGATTCAAATATGTTTATGGCTTGCCACATTCGGGCGATTTTACTGCTGCGCAAAGTATCCGCCCACTTTTAGGTGAAAATATTCCATGCAAGTCTATGGCGGTGGATACAAATGCTTAGGTTTACTCTCCTCTTTGGCAAAAACAAATTGACCGCTGGAACCATATAAAAACAGCCGCACAATTGAAAGGATGGCTAACTGCCAACAGTAAAAAAAAAAATTGTGTTTTATTAAAGTACGTCAGGCCGATTACTAGGGCTGGGTATTGCCAAGAGCCTTCCGATACAATACGTATCCCGATACAGAGGTCACGATACGATACGTATCCCGATACACGTATATGCTGATATAATTTCCTTAATATGTCACCTATCAAGTGTCAAATGCAGAGGAATTGTATTTTCTAACTAGTTTTTATGTTAGACACAAGTATCTTATAAATAAGCCATTGTTCAGATCAATAGTTTCAGTCTTAAAGCTGCAGTCCAGGTTCAAAAGTGTAAATTATATGAATTTAAGTATGACGATATGTATCCCGATACACCTCTTTGTAACGATACGCGTATTGCCAATGAGCTTGTCACGATATATCCCTGTATCGATACATTGAGTACAGCCCTACCGATTACCGCTAGCTTCTCTCTGGTGGGTGAAGGGCTCCACACACTGGCCGTCTTTAGAAGTTACTCATTTATTTGGATTAGTTTAGTAATTTTATAACAAATACAATTATGTACATATTAGACAAGGCTAATTATATTGAGCACTAACTAGCATGCTAACTGTAGCTTGTGTCAACAGGCATGTACAGTAGTTTTAAACTTTTTTGCAGACCACAAATGTCCACATTGCATTGCAACCTTAGACATTTAATTCAACTTAACAAAATCAAACACAATAAATCAAACACAATCTTAGCTGCTGTTACAAACAGAATTATGTCTCTTGATATCAAGCTAGCTTAGCACAAACTAGACAAATCATATTGTGGATTGATATTTATTTTTTTGATTGTCTGCTCATTTCTCATAAAATGTGACCATTTACAGTTGTTTTAATATGAAAATACACACATCTGATACAGACACTTATGATTAGCATTAGGTCCATTGAGTCAGTTTAAAACGTTTACCGTTCTGTTTGTGAAGTGTCCAAACAAAGTCAAACTGCTGGTCTTTTGCCTTTCTTTTGCCTTTTAATTTTACCACAAATCACTAAATGTAGTTTTTAGACATGTTTCTGACGTTTACCATCGATTACGTCCCATTCATTTTACTGTAAACAGGCTTTGTTTTCACCCAAAATGGGGCGGCACCCTTTTGGCAGTACGGGAAGTGACGTATGTTGCTTTCAGAACATACATGCGTACCCAACTTTTTTTTTCTTCAGCTGACCCTAAGTAATCTTTTGCTTGACCAGTTAAAATTATAATTTTTATGCAACAAGTTGTTTTCTTCGGAGAAAAAGCACAATATGTTGCCATTTTTTATACTATTGTCAGTCATTTTGGCTCAAAAATAGATCATTATAATAAACATCTGTGATTGTCACTGGCCAGATTAGACTTCTTAGAGGGCAGAGCTTGATTTGTGGGCAAAAGTTGCCCTTTACAGTATCTACTTTAATGCTTGTTCAATGACTAAATGAGTTGATGATTACTGTAATAATTGATAAGTTGTGATTCCTGTTACATGATTAAAGCTTCATCATAGATGCACAGCTTTACGTCACAACCACGACATGACTAAACTCATCACACAAACGTCTTATGCAGATCGACGACACATCTTTGCCAACTCGCACGAGGATTAGCTCAGCCCCATGTTAAATAAGTCAGTTATAACCCAACACAAACCTAAATCCTCTCACTTGCTTTGCACAATTGGCCCGATCAGAGGCTGAGCAGATGCTTGGAGCTGTTAATGGGACGTCCCGCGGAGAGATAATCCTTCGGCTTCTCCAGATTCACAGATAATCCCAAGTGTTTAATGAAGCGAAAGATGCAACAGCTTTACTGTAGCTCAAACCAGCAAAGCCCATGAATACTGATTTACTATTAGCACTGGACTGGGTTAAAATCAGAACCAGGGCCCAACGTTAACTTTCTTTGGGGGCTGATATCAATTTAAAAAGGCCCAAAAAGAGATTCTCATTGCAACGGCGCCACAAAGTGTGACATTTAGGCTGCTACAGATCAGGTAATTCATCATCAATCTATAATAATTTAAGACTTGAAGCTACTACTGTCATTTACATAAATCAAATAACCATGTTTTTCTACAATCATAAAGCTCAAAATGAAATAATCTTAATTGCGCCGTGTCCAAACCACTAAACCGTGACACACTTTGTCGCTGCTGTTGTAGAAAAACCTGCTGCGAAGTGTTTGGTCGCTTCCCTGTAATTTAGCTGTGAAGTGTGGACCATAACTAACCTCACTCAGCGTGTGTCAGAGTAAGTTCGAGTTAAAACGATCCTTGTGTCACTGCAGGTCGTAAATACAGAAGCCTGGAAGGGACATTTGTGCCTGAAAAGCTTGGCTAAACAAACACAGACAGGACTTAAACAGCTCATGACAGTGTCTCATGTTAGTGGTTTAGTTCCTGTGAAGAATATTTATTATAGTTCTATAGTATGACTTTAAGCTTTAAATGTATCCATGGAGACGATCATGATGCTACCAGGATAAGTTAAAAGTTTGCTCTATGGAGAAGCGAGCCTGCTCACTTTAATAGAGTATGTTTTTTCAAAACATTTTGAGCAAAAAGGCACCTATAGTGAAATAAATTCTAGTTCTATGTTAAATGTCGTACTAGGGAACATTCTTGGCAAAGCAACATCACCATGGAAGAGAGGACAGAGTCTCTACTAGAATCTTTAAACACAATATGGCAGTGTATTTAGCTTTTGTAGACCGTAATTTGCTAAATGTACTTGTTTTCGCTCACTCAACCCCCAATTTACACCAAAGCAGAAGCAGAGCGTAAGAGCAGCAGCTCGTCAAACGCACAGAAATCGCTTATAATAGACTCAAGTGTGATGGCTCGAACAGCTTACACCGGCAGTGTGAGACCCGTGTCTGAACAGAAAGATTTATTGTCATTGTCACAGAGTACAACAAAATTATGTTTGGAGTGAGCCTCCGGGGCCAATGGGCTTTTATGCTTGCCGCCGGTCTTCTGAACATGAAATGCAAAGCATACATAGAAAAACAACACATAACAGAACACAGTACACGTATTACGCGACCTGTTCACGGGTAGGGGAGGAATGTATTGGAGTGTGTGAGTCTGAGGAGTGTGTTTGGAAAGTAAGAACCTTTACAGTAGAAACATGGGAGATGGTCACGCTGTGAATGAACAAGTTTGTTGTTATCATGGAAACACATTGCAAACTTGCCTGCGTCAAACACCAACTTTTTTTAAACAAGGTCCTTATGAGACTCTTTTCTCCTTGATTATCAGTCGGACTGTTATAAACCACACATCGTTTTACAGCTTAGCCTGAAACGAACTGTTCCCTGAGTTCGCCTTTTACAAACTGTTTTAGCCCTACCTGTCCGGGGCTGCTCTCCTCGTTGCTGTGCATGCCTGTTTGTGTGTCAATGCGCATGTGTTAGAGAGCGAGAAATTGCTTAAATCCTACAGTATTAATTGCGTGAAAAATAAAATAAAAATTAAAGCTCTTAGTTTGTAGTGTAATAGGTAAAACTGGTTGGAAAAAGTATGCACACGCTCCTGGTGTAAATTCTGGGTAAAGCACTGGTCATATGCATTTTAACTCTTGCGGCGTCTTTGCTTTAGGTCACGACTCTCTCTGAACCCAGATCTACAGTTGTACTCCTCTTTCTGAAGGTACACAGTTTATTTGATCATTTGCTGAAGCTTTGGGTTTAGTTGAGACGTCACATTAAAGCTCAAATGAAACTTGACTTGGACATGCACATTCGAATGCTTTTGATTCAACTCCAAACCATATAATTGTACATTTGGAGATCCTAAATCGACTGTGAGAAGATGCAACCACAGAACTCACTTTGATAATCTTATAATTGCAAAGAATACGTATTTATTTCATCTTCTTTCATTGCTCTTCAGAAAAAACTGTTAGCATTTGCGTCGACTTTGTATAAATATCCATAACATCGCCTTTAACTCTCATATTCTTGTCTTAAAACAGAACATTTTGCTCACTCTTCAAATATGTCCTAAAAATATGCCTTTTCCCTCCCAATTGTTGTCGTTTCATCCATCATGGTTTTGCAGCTCTGTCACTAAAATGCACGGACTTCGCCGGCGTTTGTTGTCTTTGTAACTCCATAGTCTGTTCTGCGGTGTTCTCCTTCGGATTGCGCTGGTCTTTTTCTCCGTCGTGGAACTGGATAAAGCTGAATAATTTAGAAAGATGCCACACAATGATGAATTATGGAGGGCAGATAAAGAAGGAGGAGCGTGGAGGAGGTTTAGCAGCTGTCAGAGGTTTGTATTTGGTTTCACTGTTTGAGAAGGAGCCAAAAGAAGTGTCTGAGAAGTGCCACAACTGATGAAGTGGAATGAAAAGCTATAGTTTTGCAGCTTTCTGGTCAAAATTATTAATGTGTCAATATTGTAGGGCTGGGTGATATGGCAAAACAATTATATCACGATTTTCTTGAAGCCAGATAATGATTTTTCGATTTTATCTTGATGCATGTTTTATTTTTTACTTCACTTCATTGTTCCTACTTCACTGTCAGTGGCTAACTCTAGCTACCGAAGGCTGTCATGTTGCCAGATTTTCAGAGAGAAACAAGTAACCAAGCCTTTGAGAATATATCCCTAAACAAGCAACCTCAACCCTTCAATTAAAAAAAGTAAAGAAAAAGAAAATCAATTAATTTGAACACTGTGTGTTGCCACTACACAAGGATTAATATTTTTGGCATGTTTTATTAGTTTTTCTAACATTAACATCAACTTTTAAGCATGAAAATTTTGTTATGACAATTTATACATTTTATCTAATTTTGACTTAGTTTGGTGTGATTTTGGTTGCAATTTATGAAGAAATTGACAGGTAAAAGTAGAAAATTGCAGGAAGTAATTTAAGACAGAATCCCTCCACACGTGTCGTCAAAATGCAAAGACTATTTACACACGACCTGGAGTTTAAAGGGACTGTACTTGATTTTTGCATCCTAAAAATGTAAGCAAACAGAAATAATTAATTTAAACCTTTTTCCTTCAGGCTACATGATTTCCTCACTTAGCTAAAGCATTCTGAGCTTCAGAATTGTTCATCATGATGAGTTTTAATGTTTTTTCACAGCTTTTAACAGCGAGGTGAGTCACTATGCTAACAACAGTTAGCCACAATGCTAAAAACAAAAACAGAAAAAGCTGCACACAAACGGGATTTTATTAGACATAGACAGGACTTTGGGGACTAATTTCCACCTGATTAGATTCATTAACAAGGCATCAGTGCTAGGGGGAAATTGCTTTTAAGTTATCTTGTTGCAAAAAAAAAAATCGAGTACAGTCCCTTTAAGTTAAAACTTTACAAGTTACAATGGTTTGTCCCATTGTCACTCCTGTGTTATTTATGTTGATTTTGGCCCAGAATGTAGGTTTTGCTTTACTTGTTGTCCTAATATTTTACCAGAAGTTGTCAAAATACTAGATTAAAAACCCTATGATTTACAAAAATGTGCTGCAATGATAATTTGTTACACCAGTTACCCACCGCGTACTGAACATTACATTGTAATAATAATGTATTATTTACTGTGATGGTGTTGCTCATTCTGGCTTCTGAAAGTTGTGAAAAGCACTTCAAAACCCATTGTACGAAACAATTATAGCTCAGTCTGAAGGCTTTAGATAATAGAAAAAAAACAAGTACAGTGCTATTAACATGGATCTTTTGCTGAATTATTTCAGCTTTTTGTTGATGAATGAAGCTCGTATTATGGCTTCAAGTGCTTTGTTTCTTTGAATATCTTGTGGTTATTCATTTAGAGTAAGTATCTGTTTTTGTTTGAGAAGTATAGCACTGAATTTTACAGCTAAATGTTTGTTTCTATATCACCATTATGTTCTGCAACTTGGATACTAGCCCACAAAATGTGCTAGATATGCAGCTCTTTCCTCACATTTTATTGGCGGCGCATAGATTACACGCTCTCCTCTGTCTCTCTGGTTTTATGAATGAAGGAGCTGCAGTTCTTGGCTCCGATCTGGGTGTTGAAGTGTGCACTGTTTGTCTGGAGCCGCTGCAGGTGTAAAGTCACATTTGTGCAGTGACTCAGCGTCTGTCGGAGGAGAGCTGTGCTGAGGCTGCACTAAACCTCTGTCCTTCTGTCTGCAGGAGAATTACTCAGCATTTGAAGCTGTACAGTTCAAGAAGTGGGCAGTATAATTGACAGTTATGGATATTTTTGGAGCTGACTTAATACACTAATCCATTGAGAGCAAAGAGATCACATAGATTTTGCAGTATTGGGAATAATTGTTCATATTTCTGCCCAGCCCTAGACGAGATAAAAATTGCTTGAAACAGTGGTGTGGACTTGCAAGTCCCAACTTCGACTTGAGTCACTGTTTTGATAAAATGAACTACTGGGCTCGACACACAGGAAATGTCTTTGATTAGCTGTTCAATTCAAAGAAATTAAGGAAGATTTGGCTTAAGACTTTTATTTCAGAGGTGAAACGTGTTTGAAGAGCCACTTGAAGTTTATTGACTCTGCTTTTTGTCAAAAGAAAAAGCTCACTCTGGGTTATAATGTTAGCTGGTCCAAATTAAAGTTTTGTAAGATCTAAAATATGGACAAACTAAGCACAGCAAGACTTTTTTATTCAGTTTGCTTCAGAAGTTGCGCAGTTCTGAGGTCGTATAATTTCTATATGTCAAAGAAACTCGCTGTGATTTGCTCTTGTACAGGCGACAGCGACAACATTCGAAACATTTTCAACTTTCATACTAGCTTTGCTGGCCTGTGTGAGGTTCTCACGTGCACTACTTTTGTTTGTTGCCATGTCCACATTGTTGCACAGGTTCTAATGGAAATAAATGGAGATGAAACTTTGCTTCTTGTGTCGAGCCATAACATACCTGACTCAACTTTAACTTCAAAATCAGTGTCTTGAAGCTTGACTTAGACTTGTCTCTCTTTGACTTGATTCTTGCCTTGGACTTGTCTCTCTTTGACTTGGGACTTTGACTTTTACTTGTCTCTCTTTGTCTTGGAACTTGACTTGGACTTGTCTCTTTTTAACTTGGGACTTGACTTGTCTTGGGACTTTGTCTTGGACTTGTCTCTCTTTGACTTGAGACTTGACTTGGACTTGTCTCTTTGGTTTTTGACTGGGACTTGTCTTGGGACTTTGTCTTGGACTTGTCTCTTTTTAACTTGGGACTTGACTTGTCTTGGAACTTGACTTGGACTTGTCTCTCTTTGACTTGGGACTTGACTTAGACTTGTCTCTCTTTTACTTGAGTCTTGACTTGGGACTGGACTTAGATTTGTCTCTCCTTGGTTTTTGCCTTGGGCTTGTCTCTTTTGAACTTGGGTCTTGCCTTGGACTTGTCTCTATGGGACGGGACTTGAGGCCAAAGACTTAAGTGAAAATGGCAAAGCAGTGACCTGGTCCCACATCAAGTAAAATTAAGTATTTATAATAAAAGAAGGATCACATAAAAGGGCAGAAATGTTTAACCAATCATAGTTTTATATACAGTATACTGCCTTTTGAACCCTGCTCAGGCTGGTGTGAGTGCGTGGACATTGAAAAGGAAGTAATATAAGTGATAAATGTTGTGTTATCTGGGTGTTTCCTCTGAGTCTGAGGGAGGAGTGCTTTCCTTCGTCATAATTACAGACTTAAAACCCACAAATATCAGCCATGCAAAACAGTTTAGTGCAAGACGTAATGCTCTGCTGCTGGAGCTGGATTTAATCACTGCACAGGACAAGATTTCATGTTTTTGGTTACTCGTTTTCCACATTTTAGCCAGCCATTGTGTTTCTCCCAACCTCCAAATTTAACCCAAATTCAGCCTATAGCGATATACAGTATAGGGCAGATGGCTCTTAATATATTAATGACTCTACGAACTGTCAATCCAATCACTCAACATAATAAACAAGAAATGCCAGTAGGAAGTAATTGTTTTGTACAGCCACGGCGCTTTTGTTTACTCTGCACTCATCAGGAAGTCATCAATCACATTATGAGCTGTGACATTTAAGACTGTCTGTCTTTTTTAATCAAGTTTCAGCGCTAGTGCTCCTCCTACAGCTGACTTGTGAAAAAAAACCAAACAGAATCAAATGTTTTTATTGCACTATTACATAACCCAATTAGACCCAAGTTTATCATTGGAGGTTTGGGGAAAATATTGATCACCTCAATCTTTTCTCATCAAAATAGACATGGGAAGGAAGGCTTATATTTTACTGATGATTTTCAAGTTCAATGTCAATAAAGCTTGTAAATACACCGCAAGAGCTGGGGAAACACAAAAATACATTGTGTAAATGCTAACTGCATGCTCTTATGCCTCCCATACATTGACTTTCTTGCAAAGTGCCTTGTAATGTACACCAGCTCCAGTCCACTGCGGCCTGTATTTGCTGTCTGTAAATCGTTTTCAAAGTAAGCAGTGATCTAATCGCAAAATAGTACACTTGTGCTTGTGTACAGCCAAAAACGTACCTTTTGCCTCTTTAGAGGGGCAGCTAATAAAATACCATATTCATTTTGCGCTGTGTCAACTCTACTATCTTTTTCTGTTAGTGTCATTTTTTCTATGTCATGCTAATTTGCAGTAGTGCTAAACTGGGAGTGGCTCTTCAAAATAAAAATAGGACATATAGAACTGGAAGTTAAGCCTGAGAAAATATACATTACAAAAGAAAAACATGGTTCTTTAGAATGAACATGTTCCGTTTATTACGTTTGATCTCTGCCTCCAAATCTATATTTTTACTGACTGAGGATCTTCATTTCAAAAGCCCCCCAGCCTAATTCAACATTTTGATTATTTGAACATCCCTAACGTTATGTTTTGGTGAGGAAATAAGAGAAAATGACTGAAAGCTGAAGAGTCTGTTTGTCCTAATATGGTTATTTAAACTCAACAAGACTTGTGTTCGACCTCGGCGACCTGTTAAAAGGCAGGATACAAGAAGAACACGAGGAAGTGGCTCTCAGTGGAAGGATATTGTTTCTATTTGTGTCTTCAGCTCGCTCAGGAGGAAATTACTCTGGGACCCCTCACTGTCTGCGCACAAATATGTGGACAAGGGATGTTTGCTTTTGACTCATTCAAAAACTCTCCTGGGCGATTTTTCTGTTTACTTATGAGCTTAAGATTACAATTTACAAAGTTTTTCAATACTCAAGTTGTTCTGTGGTTCATGTGTAAAAAATCATATGATAAAACAAAGCCTGACCAGTATAAAATACGATTGGAACTAAAACAACCTTTCATGTTGGATGCCGGACCCGTTTGAGTAAGCACCAAGCGTAGCGTTACATCAGGCACAAAAAATCCATCCCGACCCGGCCCGAGTCCGAAGCCAGCCCGCCTCGCCCACTCACTGAATTGTGGCATCTTAATGACAGATAAAGCACATTACTGATGCGTCTCATGCGTTTACAATGTCCCTCCGGAAACATAGGCGCTTCCTCCCTACTGCACATCTCTCTCTTTACCTTCTTTTCTCACTGCCTGTGTAGAATGTGCGTGCTTTCTCTCTTTCTCTTCCTTGCTCCACGAGGATGAAAGACGTGCATTCCTTCGGTCTTTCTTCCTCCTCATCCCCACGTGGCTGCAACCAAAACTTGTGTGTTTTTACGCTTTTTCATATCGTGCTTTATCCACGGCGTAACATAAGTGCGCAAAAAATGTGAGAAATTGTGCTCATAACACGCTGTTTTTGTGTTGTGGTAAAAGTATGCCCTCTAGTGAGACTGTGTTGTTCACACACATACATACACAAGTCTCTCTCTCTTTTTCCTCACTCTGCAGCGTGTCATATGAACGCAACTTCTATTTTGTGCGTGTGTATTTCACACGTTTCTGTCCCAGTTCATTTCAATGGTGAATGTTAAGACGTGTTATTATTCATGAAGACTAACACAATCTTAATCCTAAACTTAACCAACTCCAAGCCTTAGACCTAAACTTACCCATTTTTGCAACTTCAGACCTAAACTTAGCTATAAATCCCTTGAAAAACCTCATGTTTGTCCTCAACCACATTGTGTGTTCATACCACGCCAGAAAAAACGAGCGTGTAATAGCACGCCAAAACAGGCAGAGGGCGTCGTCATGACACGCAATTTGTCATGGCGTGCTATTTATACGCAAATCCATGAGAACACGTTGGCATCAAACACGCACCGTCCTTTCTCACAGCGTATAGTTGGCCACTTCGAACACACTCTTTGTCACCGCAGTGGTTTTGTGCTGTGTTCTGGTGCAGCTGTCAATCATCTGGTCTGGAATCTAAACTCTAGTGAAGCGCGGTGCGCTCAAAGCCGGACCAGAATGCACCACAAAAACAGAAGTGGAAAAGTACCAATACTGCGCACCGCGCACGATCAGAACAGAATAGATATTGGCGCGTGCACGGGACGGATCTTGTGAAACGCGCTTCATCAGGACAGATGGGAGGACCGATAGTGCAGGGTCTTATCAATCATGCAGACCGTTAAGACACACCACTGTGTCTATCTTTAGTTTGTTTATTTGTAGAGAAAAAGATCTCTCAACTGGATTAAAAAAAGCGTTACGTTGTTGTTACGTTTCAACCAGTCAACTTCAAATATTCATTATGACTTTCTGCGTTTTACCAATGGCTAAGTCGTTAAGGCGTTCAGTCTTTCCAGATTGATAAAAGTCAACACAAACTAAAAGCTGTTGTAGTTTTTGTTGACTGAACAGTAGCTACAGGATCATTTCCCACACACACAGTTTACACATCAAAGCCTCAATTAAACACAAGACTCAAACATCAGGGACTAAGCTGCTCCTTCAAGTTATTCGGCCGCAGCCTCTTGACCCCTGACCTCTCTGCGGTCGCCCCTGTGGAATCATGGGAGTTTGTGTAAAAATGTGTTTGGGGCCTTCCCACGCATTCCTCCCAGATTAGCGCCGCCGCAGCAGAATTAGCTTTAGCCCAGCGTGGTCCGCATTACACGGCCTGTTATGTGTTGTGTGCAGGTTAGCGCCGTGTGTGGAGCTGTCAGGCCGGTCACAGTGGGAATTATGAAGTCTAAGTTAACAAAGATCGTGTACTATGTCAAAGTAATCAATGTGGACTTAAAGTGGACTGGAATCTAAATCAGTCCTTTGCTTAATTGAATAACTGCAAGATAATTTGTTTTAATATTGTAGTGAATACTGTTTGTCCTCTGCATCGGAGCCATCTCTCTTTCTCTCAGTCTGATCTCTCTCTCTGGTCTCTCCCTCTCTTATTTTCTTTCACTCTCCTCTTCTCTCTCTTTCCTTATCTCCCCATCCCTCTCTCTCTCTCTGTTACTCTTCCTTTGCTGCCTCTGCCTCTCTCTACTCTCTCCTTTTCTCTCACTCTCATTCTCTCTCTCTCTTTTCTCTTTCTGTCTTTCTCCCTCTTGTTTTCTCTCTCTCTATTCTCTCCTCTCCCTTTCTCTCACTTTCTCCGAGTGTACAACCAGGTGTACATTGGTTTTTGAGCACTTTCAAAGTCTTGCGGGACCCGACCAGCACTGAACTAGCTGTCAGATCAGGGGAAAAGGTAGTGTAATTAAAACAATGAAACCTCTTTAGGCGCAGACTTGTTAATTATCTCATTTGCACTCAAAGATGGTTAAAAAAGCAAAGCCCAAACTGAGGTCCAAGCAGCAGGTCTAAACCAGCAGCCCTGTTCCTGCCTGGCTCCTGTTTTATTGTGACGTGTGCAGGAGAAACTGTATCTGTGAGCTGCACGTGTGTGAACAAAGCCGTGTGCTGCCGTCTGACCTACATTAGACCGAGCTGCAGGGCACAACACACACACATACTACACACACACACACTGACACTGCGCTGGTCCTTTACTCTGTCCACGCTCTGATGCACCGTCCACATGTGGGCCACTGTCTGCTGCACATGGAGAATACTGTATAACCTGCACAGCCACTGCAGCAGGTGAAGGCAAAGATACCAGTAGATTTCTGTTTGCTGATCATATTGTTTAACCTGAGTGAATGAGGATTTCTGTATCTGTACATGGGCCACGATTTCGTCATAATTTGAGTTTGTTGAGCTTCAAAAGATTCCTGTTCTCGTTAATCTACTTAAATCACAGCACTGCTTGTTTTAAGAAATATTTGTTTTGTCTTCGTATAGTTTTCTCAGCAGAAAAACAAAATATTCTGAAATGCTTTGTAGGTCGTGATAGTTACTTAGCGCAGTCTCAGTAATTGTCTTGCACATTTTAAGTGGCATTTTTTTAATTGTTGGAAATTCCTGATGAGATCTGAATTTCTTTCCCACTGAAGTCCTGAGGTGGAGTCTATTGTACATGTTTTTAGTAGTAGAGGAAACGTGTGACGTCACAGGAAAAGCACGCAAACTCCACATAGAAAAACTTTCCTTTGAGAATAATCCTTTGTGAATAGTGATATAATTTTTGTTCAAATCTGAAGGTAAAATAAGCTGCAGAGTCATTATTACACAGACAGACATACACATTTGCACGGCATTAGAATTACATAAGGACGTCTGGCGAATTTCAGTAAGTACAATTTTGGGGGAAACTTTCCTTTCCATTTTCACAGACATGAACGATTCATACTGGACTAGAAACTCAGACGACATCTGTAAATATTACAGTTTACATTAGGTCCAGGTAAACATTATCTTGTGTAAAAAGGACATTAAACGTTCGCTATTAATAAATTATTTACAAATCATTACCTCGGACACAGCTCAACGCAGTCATTAAATCCAGAGTTAATAATTCATCAATACAATAACACTTAAAATCTAATTGCCTGCACTAAATGGCTAGTTCACACATTTAGAAAGTTGATCATTATCATTGTCTTAACTTCACCAGCACTAAATGTTCAAGACAAATCTACCCGCAGGACAATAAAGTAAGTTATTTTTCAGTTTAAAGCGAGTGCGTGTATGCTAGCAATTCCACATTATTGCAGCTTTGAGCTCCCTGGCATCTGGATCTTCTACCTCAGGATAAAATGCCAGTAACATATAATCTACACAGTTTTATCTTTGTCCATCTTGAGACGAGTTCATTACAAACACATGAGCAGATACTTGGACTGACCTGGTGAACTTGTTGCCCCAGATCTTTACATCTCGACTTATATCAGACTGAAACCAGGCCAGAACATGCTCCTGTCCTGTGTCTCGTCTCGTTCACTAGTCTGTCTGCTTCTGCCTGCTTCTGTCTGCTTCTGTTTGTGTCTGTTGTAGGAATGTCAAGATGGAAGATTATTAGGTTAGTCCATAAGCAAGATTATTCGAGTCAAAATACAGTCATAAGCACAAAATATAAATAATTTTACCAAATTAGTAAGTAAGTATTGTCCTTTCAATAGAGACTGAGAAAGAGCAACATGTCACTTCCAGTTTTGATATTGAACAAGTTTATAGAAAAACAGCAGATATTTTATTTCACAGATCAAACAAATTTGTGATTTTGTGAGCCTTATTATGAATTTAATTGGCTCTTTTAGATGCAAAATGTCAATGTCTTCCAATCTATAGAAGCAATAAAAGATTAATACAGTTTATATTTAAACATGCATGTTTTTATCATTAAAGCCACAGCTAACAAGTATTCTATCAAGTATTTTTTCAATGATTCTGTTCGTTAAATTATTTCTTTTTATGGCTTAATAGAGGGTTTTTTGTTTATGAACACGGCGATCTGCGCACACCCTGCCTATAGAAAGAGCCTCCGCACATAGACACACAAACAGAAGAAACAAGTGGAAAAAGCTTTGCTCTCAGTGAACTACAAGAGTTTATCACTGTGTGAAAACAAAAGTTCTGCTGCCAAGTAGGGATGGGACGAGACAGAATTTTCACGAGACGAGACGAGCCACGAGATTGGGTCCACGAGATCGAGACGAGACAAGATTTTTAAATAATTTGCATTAATTGTTTCAATTTAGAATTTAAACAAGGCAAATTGCAAAATTTGATTTGTATTATTTATTATTGTTAGTTTATATTCTTTTAGTTTAGCTTTACCTTTCATTATGTGTATCACCTTGGATTTTTATTATTTGAACGATCTGTGTTTTGACTCCTCCGTGTGTAGCTCAGACTCCGCCCCTTTCCCCGTCCTTCACAGCGCTGCTGCTGCAGGGACCAGACGCACACAGACGAGGAGACTTTCCTACTTTTTACATGACAGAGGCCAAAATATCTCTTTGTGGATCTATTTTAAACTATGTTTAAGTGTGAAAAACACCGCGCTGTTCCCGCGATGTCCGCGCGTATATTTGACGATTATATATTTTTCGCGCAAACTTTTACAATGTTTAGGACTAATTATCTCTGTCAATATTGGTCCTATCTTTACGAAATAAAAACTGAGACAGAGTTTAGACTGTTTTCTGTCAGAATAACTCCGCTACAAGTCTGTGTGTGGAGGAGAATATTTGCTACAGCTGCTCAAAGATACGAAACTTAATTTCAGGACCATGGAAAAATCTCACGAGACAGATCAGTACGTGTGCGCACAGTATCGTGACAGTTTGATCTCGCGAGATCTCGCGGCACGAGATCTCGTCCCATCCCTACTGCCAAGTCAACATTTGTGACGACCCTTAATGGTCGGATTAAACATTCAGGTGAGTGAAAAAACTGTGAAATAAAACAGTGTCTCAAGTTTCAGGAGACAGACGTCTGTCAGACCAGTTCAGACCTGATCCAAACAGCTGCTCTCGTCCCGTTTCGTCGTTTTGTCCAAAGAAGTTTCCCCAGCTAAGCAGATGGAGAGCGACTCTTTCTTCATAAGCATGCGCAGTAGAGCGGAAAGTGACACCGACCGAAGATCGCTCTCCTGAGCTGAAGCGTTTCTCTGGATGGTCAAGAGAATGTACAGCGCAGAACTGCACATTTATCAAGTAAAAGAGGCTCAGAAAGCCACTTCAGTGTCATCGATTATGTCGACTAAACATTAAAGCTCTAGTCACGTTAAGAAATTTTTAATTTCATAAAATTGTTTCACAAACTTGAGAAAAAGTGAGACTTTATACAATGAGATTGAAAGAAAATACATGTTTATGTTGTTGTTTGTGGAGATTGAAGCTGTGAATAATCGCTAAAATTTGCTGTTTTGTCTCAATAATCTTCAACTCTGACATTTGCTAATATGACATCCAACAGTCTGTGTCTGTGCAGAGAAGTTAGAGTCCAGACTTGTCTTAAGCCTCAGGTGGAGGTTTCACTGAAGCTCTGAACTTTTCTGTGATGGACGTCTGTCATTTTAATGTGAAGCTCAAAGCACAGTTTAGTCTAGATTTGAGCCTAAAGGGTTTTGGTATTTTAGACTGAAGTCGATTTGACTTTATGGTCTTCAGAAACTAGCCTGTTATGAGAGGATTTGTCTAAACATTTACTAAAGATTCTATAAGTGGCTAAAGGAGAGTTTAAGTTTTTAATAAGTTGTCTTCTACACTAGAGTTTTTTTTCACTGCCATGTTCTTCTCCACGTCATCATGTCTGTGGGTCAGCCTGACGACTGCTTGTCTGATTTGCCAGTCCACTTTGTGCAATTGTCAATTGTCTGAGATATTTATTAAGAACAGGTGCCAGGCAGCAGAGTTAGAGCTCTGGCTTCCCAATAAGTAGTTCGACTCAGGTTGAACCCAGAGAGATACTTATCTCTCTGGGTAGAGTTTGCATGTTCTCCTTGTGTCACTGTGGGTTTTCTCCACGTACTCCGGCTTCCTTCTGGTTCCAAAAACACGCATGTTTAGGTTAATTGTGCATCACAGCAAATTTCCCCGCTCCAGTCACCCTAATAGGAACAAGTGGTGAGTTTAATAAGAACACAAGTGCAGACACATGTTTCTATAAAAGAAATGTGAAGAGCAACACATACTGTATTCTCAAAAACATGACAAGGGCCTGATTAAAAGAGGCAGAGGACCACATCTGACCCCTGGGCCGCAGTTTGCCAAGGTCTGTTATCACGATAATAAGTAAAGGTACATGTGCATGTTCTAATCAGTGACTGAGGGCCAGACTGCAATCACTGCAAACACATGATCCACTTTTTCCTCACAAACACAGTCTGAATAGAAGAAAAGGCCAGCCCACAGATCTGCACTAATCCATCATATTTACTTACTACACTGTGGAACATTTTAGTCAAAGCATTACCGTTTCCATGGAGACGAGCAGGTTCAACAGATGTGGACAGTGAACACGACAGTCGGAGGATTAAACCCAAACCATTTCATAAGGATTTGTTTGACTGAGACGATATGAAAACAGCTTCAGTCTGACCAATCCAGATTACGGAGGGATTACGGATTAACACCTTCACCTGGATTTAAGGCAGTTTATGCTGGAGACATTTAATTAGGATGTGTTGGAGCGTGTTCTAAATGTGTGTCACAATATAATAAAGTAAACTCAGATTCATTCATTTAAAAGCTGCTTTGAATCTCTAGAGTCGTTCACATATTTGATCATAAATGCAGTCCAAATCAAAGCATCTAATCTGGTTTTCTCAAAATCATCCAATACAATGTTTTGTATTATTGACCCCTAAGCTTAACCCTGCGTAATTTAAATTTGTAATGTAAATGGTATTTTTTAACGGGTAGATCCACCAATCCCTGAAGTAAACATTTTAAATTTAAACTGTTGTTTGCATAGCCACCAATGCAAAGTGATGAAAGTTTGTCATTATCCAATCACAGTCAGAGCCAGATTTGAATCAAAAGTCGATGTGCACATGTAAAGAAGCTTCTGCACAAGTGCATAAACGTCTGACTCACCTGCGAGGATAAACATATGCTATATTTATCATAAACTTTTTAAATCTGTTTATTTTAAAGAGGGCCTATCGTGTAAAATCAATGATTCAAACCTTGTTCTAACTATTCCCTCGTTAGTTTCCTCAAAGTTGTTTTTGAATTAATTCATGTATGTTTGAGTATATCTTGTATTCTTCTACAGCTCTGGCTCGAGTGTTCAGACACTTCCTGTTCTTCACTCCGCCCACTTTGTTCTTCACTCCGCCCACTTTGTTCTTCACTCCGCCCACTTGTCTGGATTTACTTGATATAATTCAAACATGAACACTCAAAGTAAAGCATGTGTGGTTCAAAACTGTCCCAGAGTCAGTTTCCAACAATAAAAATGAGTCATTTAAAATCTGTTGCTTGTTACAGTTACATTGTAAACTGAAGAGGCGGGGCTTAGTATTTCTGGAGTTTTAAACAGGAAGTCACTGGAACTGTTTCTATTTTTAAGCCGTTTTCGATCATTTTGGGGTTTTACAGTGAATAAAATGTAAATTGCTGATCTACATGTGTTCTAGTTTATTACTAAAGAGTTGAAAAAAACAAGATAGGGCCCCTTTAAGTTAAATATGATTTTAACGTTTGTGAAAACACAATATTTAAGTATTACTAAACTATAAAGTGATGCACATAGTTGTCCAAATCAAAACGTCTAATCTGGTTGTTTTTTCAAGAGGACGTTAATATTTTAATATAGTTGCACAAATGCATTTTCTGTGTGCAACTGTTTATATTGTTTTACTTGTTTTGAGTGTAAACTAACACATGTTGGCGTTTGGAAGCTCTGTTCTGACTCTGTCCTTGGAGATAAGAAGTGGAAACAGCAGCAGCAGATTTAAACCTCTTTATCTGCACGAGGGAAATATCCTTCTGATGATTACACATACTGCACATGTTTTAGTCTGAGTCAAAAGATTCAGATCTAAATCTCTCATACGTTTTTCTCCCTGGCACACAGAACATGTCTTTTGTCGATCAAGAATTTTTTGATCGACTACAACTCTACACTTTTTGATTAATTGATTAATTGCAAATATATATATTTACACTTATCACACGTGTGAAAAGTGCAGCAGTATAAATCATTCAAAATCAAGTCTTGAAGCTGGAAAAAGCAGATTTGAATGAGAGAAAATGATTGTCTGTTATGGGCTTTATACTTAAGGGACTGTTACATTACATTGTGACTTTATTGCCTCATCTTTTTAATCGCTCATATATTGTGATGGTGTGGTTTGTTTGGGTGTAAACTCAAACTCTTCGCCCACCCAGTGCCACAACTTCAGGGCGGGTCCGTGTTTGTATGTCTGAATGATGTAAAGTCTTCTCTCATAAACATCTCATCATCACTGAACATTACATTATGGAGCAATCACTGTTGTCGTTTAATGGTTGATCCCAGAACACAGTAGTATTTCTTTAATAGTAATGTATATGTAGCTTCGTATGTTTTCTCCTGCTTGCATTCTTTGTTTTAGTAACACTATACTTGTAAGAGAAAAGTTTAGTTTAAAGGCTGAGGTTTTCAAACGTCACATTGTTGGTGCAGTTCTGTGTAGTTTCTGTCTTTACTTTCCAATATTTCTGCACTTAGAGTCACTAAACACACAGAACATTGACCCCAGGCCTTGTTCTAACCCACCTCTCTCTCTCTCTCTCTCTCTCTCTCTCTCCCCTTCTCCCTCTCTTTTTTCCTTCTGCTTTCCTCCCCCTTTTTACTGTCCTTTTCCTCTCTCTCTCCCCTCCTCTCTCTCCCTCTTTATCTCTCTAATTTTCTTTCTCTCCCTCCCTCTTTTTCTTTCTCTCCCACCCCCTTCCTTCTTTTTCTCCCCTCTTCCTCCCTTCTTCCCTTTCTCCTTCTACCTCTCTCCTTCTCCCCTCTCCCACTCCTGCGTCTTTTTCTCCCTTTCTCGCTTTCCTCTCCTCTCTTTCCTTCTCTCTCTCTCTCTCTCTCTCTGTCTCTCATTTTCTCTTCCTCTTGCTCTTTTTCTCCTTCCCTACCTCTATCTCTTTTCTCTCTCGCCCTTCCTTCTCTCGCTCTCTCTCCTCTCCTCTCATCTTTCTCTCTCTCTCCCCATCCTCCCTCCCTCACCCTTATTCCCCCTCTTTCCCCTGCCCTCTCTTTTTTCTCTCTCTCTCTCTCCCTCCTCTCTCTCCCTCTCCCCCTCCCTCTCTCTCGCTCCTCCTCTCTCTTCCTCCCCCTCTCTCTTTCTCTCTCTCTGTGTTACATCATTAGTGTCTCCTCTCTCTCTTTCTTCCTCCCCCTCTTTTCTCTCTCTCCCTCTCTCTCTTCCCCTTCTCTCCCTCTCTCTCTCCTCCCCCCCTCTCTCCGTCTCTCTCTCCCCCTCCCTCTCTCTCTCTCCTCTCTCTCTCTCCCCTCCCTCTCTCTCTCTCTCTTCTCCTCTCTTTCCTCCTCTCCCCCCTCTCTCTTCTCTCTCTCTCCCCTCCTTCCCTCCCTCTCTCTCTCTGTTACATCATCAGTGTCTCCTCTCTCTCTCCCCCCCTCTCTCTCTCTCTCTTCCCCCCTTCTCTCCCTCTCTCTCTACACTCTCTCTCTCCCCCCTTCCCTCTCTTCCCTCCTCTCTCTCTCCCCCTCCCTCTCTCTCTCTCTCTCTCTCTCTCCCACTCTCTCTTTCCTCCTCTCCCCCCTCTCTCTTCTCTCTCTCTCTCTCTTCCCTCCTTCCCTCCCTCTCTCTCTCTGTTACATCATCAGTGTCTCCTCTCTCTCTCTCCCCCCCTCTCTCTCTCTCTCTTCCCCCCTTCTCTCCCTCTCTCTCTCCTCTCTCTCTCTCTCCCCCTCCCTCTCTTCCCCTCCTCTCTCTCTCCCCCTCCCTCTCTCTCTCCCCCTCTCTCTCTTTCCTCCTCTCCCCCCTCTCTCTTCTCTCTCTCTCTCCCCCCTCCTTCCCTCCCTCTCTCTCTCTGTTACATCATCAGTGTCTCCTCTCTCTCTCTCTCTCTATCCTGTCTGTTCTGTCTGTTCTCTAACCTCAGTGTCTTTACTTTGAGTCACTTGAACATTTCCTTTCAGACTCTGAGCGTCATGAGAGAAGCTGCTCACGCGGATAATGGACGCTTTGTGTGACTCCAAAGTCCAACACGAGCTTCTGCTGTGCGGCGGCGCCATCTTGTGGTCAAAGTGCAGAGGTTCACCTGGAATAAATGCAGCTTCAGTGTTATGTTTGTTTTTTACTAATGAACGTTTATCAAACAGCACATACATATCTTATTGCATTTGCTTCGTGACTTTTTAGACAAGTATTGATTTAAGTTTAAACAATCTGATTCTGTTCACATTGTTCAGGAGAAATGAGAAAAATATTTTGATCGTAACTTTGAATACACACATATAAAACAGATCAATACTAAAACTAGCATTGAGTCTAGTAATGAATCTAGACACTCATTTGAACAAATATCTACTTAAAGTTAGGGTAGATAACTTTTTTGATTGTAAATTAGTAAGCTTTATGTTTTAGTAAACAAAGATGGCTGCGCGCGAACTGGAGCCCTGAGTGGTGCCCAGTCTCAGGCTTTTCAAGCTACGCAGGTGCATTTTCATAAAAAAATTGCAAAACTCTCTTTAAAAACTCAATTTAACCAACAGCAAGCGACTCCAGATCCATGTACAGTTAGCTACTGAATGTTAGCATGACGTTAGTAAGTGTCCCGACATTCAGCGACCTGCTATTTACTTATATTTGATGGAAAAACTCATGTGCACAAGAGAAAAGCTTTGATCATACATATCCCTTGATGAGTTTGACGACGTAATTTGCAGAAAAGCACAGGAGGTGAGTTACCGTGACATTGCTTCAGATTTTTGTGCAAGTTGTGTTAATTATTTATCAATTATCAGTGGAGAATTAGACTCACAGTAAACTGCACCTGTGTGACATTATTTTGTGCTGATTTCTACAGAAGATTATTGTATAAAAGACTCTGGGCATATACTTACATGACTCTGAGGCATGTATTTGTTTTGATAGTGGTCCCTCATTTTTTCTATAGATTTTAGCGGCTAGCTAGTTAGCCCGAAAAAATCACGAGATATAAAATGTGTCACTGGTGCAAACCCAAGGAACACATTAGGAATGGTCAGAGCTTCGTTTGAAGTCATTGTTGAGTTTTATAACCGTTTAATATCGTTAGTACAGCTTACTCGTCAGAGATGGCAAAAGTACTGAAGTTCACTACTCAAGTAAAAGTACAGTTGCTTGTGTAAAAAATGACTCTGGTAAAAGTCAAAGTCCTGCTGGAACTTTGTTACTTGAGCAAAAGTATAAAAGTAAACGTGTGTAAATTTACTTAAGTACAAAAAGTAAAAAGTATCACACCCTGCCAAAAGTTATTCTCTAGTCTCGATTAAAACTTTTAGGTTACTAAAAATGTGTCAGTTTATTTCACTTGCTTCAAGACATTTCTGATGGTTTCAAGAGATTTGAGCCTGGATCAAATTGGCCAATGCCGTCAGTATAAATGTTTTATTTCATTAAACTTGAAACAAGAAGAAATGTATTGAAACAAGGCAGAAAACACAACAAAACAAGTCATATAATAGGTACATCAAATAAAACCATTTGGACCAGAAAAAATACAGAAAATCCAGGTTTTAAAACATTTTAACCAATCTTGAAATGTATTTTTGCAGAGCATAAAGTTGTTTGTGTTGTCGTGAGTGAAGATGAATTAATAATTAATAATCATCTGACTTTTATCAAGTGATAAGCATGTACTTTCATTAAGAATTATAACGTTTTTAGTGATTTTCACTTGTTAATTTGTTCACAAAGCGCTGATACACCGCAGCAGCAGTTTTAAAAAGAAAAACAAATGTTTATGGGCTTATAAAGTAACTCACCTGAGTATAAAATGTAGGGAGTAGAAAGTACAGATACGTCTTGAAAAATGTAAGAAGTAAAAGTAAAAAGTCACCAGATTTTGTGATACTCAAGTAAAGTACAGATACTCTAGAAAACTACTTAAGTACAGTACTTGAGTAAAAATACTTAGTTACTTGCCAACTCTGTTACTTGTTTTGTAGAGAAACTTATGGAGAAACTCTGCAGAGGGCACCAGTGCGGCTCCGCCCCCAAAATGACGTAGGCTCTGAACGGGTCTATAAATGCAACACTTGAGTCCACTGAGAACTGAAGAACTGAGAACTTATCTGTAGATGAATGCAGCTCTCTGATTGGCTGTGCTTGGGTGGTCCTCTTCACTTTCACTTGGCTGTTTGTAAAAAGTGTTTTTTAAGCCGTAATTGCAACCAAAAATGAGTACAAGTCGATTTTAACCATGTGTCGAAGGATTTATGAGAGAAAAAGTGACCATTTTGTCATTTACTTATGTTGAGTATTTTTAATGAGTCTGTATGAGGAAACACAGAACATAATCGTTTTTTTCACCTCTCGCCTGTGGAGGAAGCTCGACGTTCTTCCTGTTACGTTTGTCTCATCTCTGTGCACACTTCCCTCTTTCACACGTTTGCTTCTTTTTACGACTTTGATATGATCCGTTTGAGAAAGTAAAAGAGATTCTGCAGAACATGACACGACTCCAGCTCCAGGTATTTGTGCTGCTGTTTTGTACGAAATTATAACTCGTAACGTCAGACTGGTTTGTGGTTGGAGAGGTTTAATTGAGCAAAAGTAAACTAGCTTGTTTTCTCTTCTTTGTTTACAACGTTATAATCTCATATGTGCAATGTTTCTGTGCAGTTTTACTCTACAAATGCAGCAGTTTGTAGAGATGATTAGTGATGATTTAATTTGATCTTATATCCTCATACTTTTCAGTAATTGTTTATTTGTTTGATCCTTTTCCAACGTTGCTTCCTCGTCACAAACTCAGCTGGAGTTGTGTCGTTACATTCACACGTGATTCTGCCTTTTTGTGTGTTTGTTTTCTGCCTGTCTAGGACCATACACTTTTGTCACGATACGATATGATCTCGTCAGATCTCAGTAGCTAAGCAGGTTAGGCCTGAGCAGTACTTGGATGGGAGACTCTGAGGTGCCACAGTGGAACAAGTGGAAATTGTCATTGTGTCCTTAGGCAAGACACTGGTGAGAGTGAATTGTTGATGGTTGTCATAGTGGCCGATGGTGCAAAATGGCAGCCTTGTTTCCATCAGTCTGCCTCAGGGCAGCTGTGGATAATAGTTTACCAATACTGATATGATACTGATAATAAATGAAAATGTGATGTATTTTAAAGGGTCATGACAAGCTCTTTATAAATCCAATACATTATCATAATAAGGAAGGTGACATGACACAACAGTAGACTGTTCAGTTGGCTTAATGTTAAACCAATGGTTATTACATTGCCGAATACTAAAATAGTGTTAATTAAAGCATATTTTGACACTATACAAAGTGAGAGATGATTTATATTGTTTTGACTCAGTGTATTCTTATAGAATTTCTGCAAACCTGACAAGAAACATGGCGGATTAGCCTTTATTTCCATGGTAACTGTTGTCGCTTCCCGAGCCTTATTAAGATATCATTGTTGATTTAAGTATTGCAGTTGCTGTTGCAAAACAATAAAGAGATGATGCATGGACATTCTTTAATTTATAAAAATCTTCCTCAACATTAAGAGCGAGTTTCAAAACTACTTTATAGAAAAAATTTACTTCTTTTTGTTGTCGTGAGAACTTCTTGTTTCCTACAAGCTTGTTTGCTTTTTAAAACATTAAAAAACAACAAACAGACGCAAAAACAGTCTTGTTGTTTATCTCCTTTTCTACCACTGTTTACCTGATTTTCTATTTTTACATGTCAGTTACAAACCCAGTATCAGAGTTGTTGTGGGTTAAATTAGTTCTCAGACTGAAGTGTCTTTTTTGTTAGGCTGTATTTTGACTCTGACAGGAGAAAATGTAATTTCTCTCCATTGACCTCTTATTTAATACTGTGGTGTCACCTGCAGAACCTCTATTGTCCTAGCCTTATTTTATACTTTGAATATGTTCATTTTGTCATCCCACAGACACTTTTTTTCCACATCCAAACTATTCTCTTCAAGTATTAGTCCGAGTTCCAGTCCCAGATTCCTCTTGACCCACTTTAGCTCTCTTCGGTGGTGTTGACCCCGGCCCACATTCACAACCCGACTGTATTTCCTGGCTCCAACACAAACACTTGTATACAGTTAATAATCTCCTCTTACATTCACAGCCACTTCAACCAAACGGTGTCATCATCACAGCTGCTCCAGTCTGGGACCCCCGACTTCACCCACTCCTCGCTCCCCATTGGCTCAAACGTGTCAAAGGGCGGGTCTTAGCTCTATTTTTAACCCTTCCATATCAGAACAGCTGTCCCCACATCTCCACTGTCACCCAAAAACCGTCCAATCACAGCGCAGCGTCCACCCCCAGGCCTGGCTTTTCCATCTGTGTGCGGCTTCTTCTCGCTCCTGGACAACTTCACACGCCGCTTTTTCTAGGAATATTTCGGATAAATTTGGGATTTACGCTCTTAAACTGATCCAGGAAGTCTAAGGTAACTTATTTTACGTCTTGTGTGTTAGTTTTTTAAGCCACGTGGGCAGTTTTTAAACTTAAACTTCAATTGAATGAGTGAAAATGTGTTTAAAATGGCAGTATTTGAGTATAAATGTCAGATATTCTTAGAAAGATTCGTACTAAATGATCGTTTGACAAACAGATGGAAGCTGCATTTTTTAAGCTGCCATGCTCGCAGTGAGAACAAGGGGATTATGGGTAATGTAGTTTCGTTTATTGGCTAAAAAGAGACTTGGCGCTGCTGCAAAACGAGGCTAAAATAAACACGTTTGGCTTCTTATTATGAGCGTGGAAAAGACAGAAGCTAATGCTAAAGCTAAAGCGTGCGCTGTCATCACTAACTTCATGTTGATAAGCACATTCTTGAGTTGTGCCTAAAAGAAAGAGGATAAAAAGCAGATCTCTTGTTAAATTAACCACAAGTAAATCATATTATAGTGTTGGCATGTCGTAAATGGCTGCAAATGTTCTGAAAGTTGAAAGAATTTAGCGTTTTAGCTCATTGTTTAGCAACTATGAAATGAAATAATGAGGCTATGTTGTAGTTCATGAAGCATTTCCTATCAAATAAACCTAAATACATAAATAAAAGAACATCTGCTAATATTTTGCGGAAGTAAACAGTCAGCTTTTGTGATTATAGAAAGAACAAGACAGTTATTTGTTTAATTATCATCAATATTCAATGTTAAACTCACGTAAAGTCCACATGACATTATCTTGTTTTTCTAATTTTGACTTAGTTCAATGTAAAAGTCCTTGTGGTAAATATTTAACACAGTTTTACAGCTATTAATTTGCAATTTATGAAGAAATTGACGGATAAAAGTTGAGCATTACAGGAAGTAATGTGAATTGAGTTGAGTAAAACAGAATCTCTCCACATGTCGTCAATACCTGTTATAAATATAAATTACAGTTTTACATGAATCAAGAATAAGTTTGTGAAGAAAAGTTTGAAAATATGTTAAAAATAACAGGTTAACAAGTTGAGCAGTGATGACTAAGGAGACAGAAACATTTTCAAGTTTCTCACAATAAACACATTTGTTTACAGAGGTTATGCAGGTGACATCGCAGCATTCTAAATGTTCATGCTGAGTGGCAAGGATGCATGAGAGTTAATGGAGAGAAAGGACATTTTCTCTTGTAAGAGTTCAATAAATAGCTAAAACTGAAAAAATAAACCACAGTTTGATAACAAATTCAACCCACCACAAGTCTACTGAGCACTGGGTTTGTAACTGACATGTAAAAAGAGAAAATCAAGTCAACAGTTGTAGCAAAGTAGATGAACTTTAGCTTCTCACATTTATCAGACATTGAAATCACACACAGTTGAACTCATTACCTTTTTCTTCTTAAAAAATATGTTTTTGAGTTCGTTTGTTGCAGTTAAAATGTCCTAAATTATCAACTGTTTCAGCAGACAAACTTGCAGCTAACAAGCCGTTGCCACGACAACAAAGAAATACATTGAAGAAATGCCACTCATTCTAAATGTTGCTAAGCAAAATGATGTCAGTGCATAACCTCTATTGTGTTTTTCCCAATTTATTATATGGTTATGCTGCGTTCCAGGCACCTGGGAACTGGGACATTTCTCACTTGAAAAATACCAGTTCCCACTTCAGAGCGTTCCAAGTAATCAACTCGTATGTAAACATTATGGCTAATGCTAACCTTTAGGCTAAACAAAAGTAACGGCAAATAACCTGTAATCAATGTTTAAATTATTTTTGCGTCAGTTAAACCCCTCAAATAAATTTATTGTGGTTATTGTTGAACTCGTATGTGAAGTGGGGCTTCCTTGACCAGTTCCCAGTTCACAAGTGGGATTAACCAGTTCGAGTGGCGTTCCAGCGCATTTTTACAAGTGGGAGGTGGCACATATACCAGTTCCCAGTTGCCTGGAACGCACCATTACTACAAGGCAACTCCCTAGTGTGATGTCATCATCTATGAACAGGAAGTACATTTTTATTCTTATAAAAATGGCTAAACTGGAATGAACTTTGAAATATGTTTAGTAAAATTTAAATGTATGATCTTAACTTTGTTTTAATGAAATGGGTATTTCAACCTGTCAAAGACACTTTCAGCAATCATTTGACAAAATAAGTTGGCTTGTTTATTTTTGAAAAAGTGAAAAAAAATCTTTTCGACATGTTCATTTCCTGTTTAGTTCATTTCTATTGGGTTTTCACTGCCTCAGTCTGAAATGAAAAAATAAATAAATAAATGAATAAATGAATACTGTAAGATCCAACAGTGAACAGTGAGTTGTTGTTGATTTTCTCCGCCAACATGTTAAACTTTACCAAAGGGCCAAAGTGTGTTTATAAAAGGATGTGTTTGTCTGTCAATGCTAACGCTAAATGGACTATTTAAAAACACATTACAAGCACACAGTCAGTTCTATCAAGCAGACCAGCCCACCAGCCCACAGGGTCACACACAAAGTATTTGTATGAAGACAATGTTCATGCAACTTATTGTAATGTAAATTACTTTGCAAATACATGTATATTGATTAAGAATTCTAGTGAAAAAGGGGTAGGATTTACATAAGTTTTACTTCTACCTACTCCTTTTCGAATATTATCTTATATTTTGTATTTTCTTTTAATTTACCTTTGAAAATGTATTCGAAATAAAGATTTCAATCAATCAATCAATCAATCAAAAAAACACTATGTCAAAACGCATAGGCCGACCATGAATAAAGGACTTTTAAAGTAACAGAGTGCCTGCCTTTACTAATATGCCAGTCACATCTTCTGTGTTAAATAATTCTTCAAACTCTAGGCAACGGTGTCAGTTGTGTGTAAATTGTCTTTGCATTTTGACTTTTTAACGACACGTGTAGAGGGATTCTGTTCTATAACTCAAACTGTAATTTTCAACTTTTATTTGCCCAAATCAAGAACAGAAAAATGCATTAATCTGCCATATGGTTTTTCCCCGTTTGCACGAGTCACTCATGTTGACAGAATGTTTTTAAAATGTATATCTTTAGCATATATTCCTGTCTGATGTTGACGTGTTCTTTCATAATCCTGTTCCTTCTGTAGTTCGATGTTGTCATGTTGTTTGCTGTTTCTCGTTGTTAACCACATGTTCACTGGTGTGTCTCTGGTGTGGTGCATGCTGGGAGATTTCCAGGGTCTTAGTCATGATCCATTTGACTGTTAGCGCCAGAACGACAACGAGCAGCTGCTCCTCAAACAGACACCAAGAGATTTAGTTTGTTTTACTGTGGGACGTCAGCTGTGGACAAACAACAAGGAAGAGCTACAAAAGACAATTGACCTACATCTTTGAGGAAAAATATCCATTCATAGTCTTTACAGTTTGCAACAAAACCTTTTTCATGATGATGTTTAAGGTTATGCAGAGATATATTGACCTTGTTTGCATCCATGTGCTTTTTACCTCAAAGTCTGGATTTTCTTGTCACCGTTAATACAATTCTGAAGCTAATAACCGTAGATCTAAAGGGAGATGTGATGTTAGCCCGTCCAGAAGCTAATGTTAAAGGTTGTTTGTATTTGCTTTATTTAGCTAATCAGACATTATTTGAGCAATAGTGAATCTTTCTGGCCCAGACGTGTTGTTCTGATGATATAAACCATTAGTTCTCAACCAGGAATTCGCAAAATGATTTTCAGGTGATACTATGTGACAATGTGAACATATTTTATCTTAAAGTTAGGGTAGCTAACTTTTTTAGTTTTAAATAAGTAAACGTTGGGTTTTCCATCAAAAAGTATATGAAAAATGCACCACTTGTTGAAAAAATGAGACCACAGAGTACTCTCTAATTAAATAATAAATAAATCTAGTTCTAATCAGGAGCAGAATGCAGCGTTCTGATTGGCTAAACTTGGGTAGTCCACTCCAGTTTCACTTTAAAAGAGGAAAAAAGAGGGATTTAAGTCAAAATTGCAACTTAAACTTAACATTTAAATGATTTATGAGAGAAAGTTGTCAGATTTAAAACCTAAATTGTGTTTGTAGTGTGAAAATCACCTACCCCAACTTTAATAAAATCAAACTTACATTTCTTTTGTTGTAAATGACTAAACTTGGTCTTTTCCACTTAAAAGTATTTTGTAATTACAGCACATTGTGACAAAATCAGATTGTGCACTTTTACAATCCAATTATGAAGCATTTTAGATATCATAGACAGCCTAAAGCTGTCTGGTTTTGAGCTTGGCTGGTTTGTTAACAGCTCTTTTTATGTGATAAGGTGAGGTTTGATGTAGTTAGAGGTCCATGCCTCCAGGGGTCACTGGCTATAAAAGGAGGCAGTTTCCACTTCCTCTGCCTCTGGTCTTACACACCCTTGGCCCCTGTGTGGCTGTGTCCTCCATTTTTCCCAGCCCAGCAGTGTGGCAGTAGCTCTGGGCTGGGACAAGTCTCTGACCATGTCTGCGCCTGCAATAAGCCCTGCTGTGTCCTGCACCTAGCCGTGATGAGAGCTGAGGTGGAGCCAGTGCTGGCGCTGGGACTCTGTGGCCTTGCCTTTACATTTTCTGTCATTCTGCCTTTTTGTCTGGATCACACCTGTTTGAATGAACATGTAATGAACAGACTCTTTTAACAAGGTTGTACTACCTGAACTTGATGGAACCAACTATTTATTCTAACTTATTGTATCTAAATAAATGTTCCTATATTTTTCTACTTTGGACCATGCCTTTCTACGAACCTGTGTGCCTTGAGCTGTTTTTGTCCTTTTAAAAAGGGGTGGCGTTGTTGGACACTGCATAACTAACAAAAAGCTAATGTTAAAAAAAAAAAGAGGTGACAGAACCCTCGAAATGCCACATTTACGCCGAAATTGCATATACTCAAGTTATTTATGAGAGACAAAACCTCTGATATTGCACACGATATTGACGAGTGTTCATACCAAATCTCTGATCCGACACGGCCCTGTATTTTCCTGAATGAGGAGCCGGAGATGCAGCTGCAGCAGTTTTCTGCTTGTGGCTAATGCTAGAGCTAACAGTCAGAGCAGCTGGAAAAGACTCTTCAAAAGCTGAGAATACTTCATATACAGACAAACATCTGTGTTACCTCTGATGTTTCATTTAGCCTTTAGAGCAGAAGGACTGTGGTTAAACTAACTGTAAAAATGGTCCAGCAGCAGGTGGAAAGACATTAACTAACAATATACTCATCACAATTATGTTTAATGACAATTACATTTGATTAAACATAGTTTTCAAAGTCCAAATAGATAAACAATTACATTCAAGTTTAAACACAGGACTTTCAATGAAGTAACAGTATTTTATGTGCTGTATTTCGAATTGAGTAAATGAAGAGTATCTTTAGTTTACTTCTTCAACCATTTTAAAGCAATTTTTTGGTATCAGGACTAGTATTGGTTTTGGATTGGTTCCAAATAAAAGTATCCGAACAAAACTAGCTTTAAGACTAAAGACTACTTCATCAGTTTGCTGGTAGCCTTCATTTTGCATGTGGAGGTTGCCAGTAAGTAACTTTACTTACTGAAGACTTATAATTTTATTAGTCATTTTATTCAAAGAGCTCAAATTGTTAAAATTTGATTCAAACAGGAAGTTAATGAACTGTTTCTTGGGTTGTGTTGACATTTCAACAAGCTACAAATATCAGTTCATCTGAGTTTCACAATCAAAATAATCCAAGACAAAGCAATTATTTAAAAATAGTTTAAACATTTGAGTTTGCAGTGTATCAACAGAATAACCCTTCCTTGTTATTCTAATCAGATTACTCCGTCCTCAGTCGGATTATGCTTAAGCCTAAACTATATCATTATGCGTAAGCTTCATACCGGCCTTAAACCCGTTTGGCCTTTCTGTGTCTGGACTCTGAGCTCCACAGTCCAGCCTAATCCCAAAATAAAACCTGTTAGTCATCGCGCTAATTCAGACGGACTGATACAAACTCTCAGACGTCCCAGTGTCAGTGAAGGGGTCACGACTGAGGGCAAACACAGCAGCGACTGTCGGTTTGAGATTAAAGTGATAAAAAGAGTGATGAAAAGGCAGTATGTCAGAGATGTTGTAGTCTATGTGCTTAGATGTATTGTTGTTGAAAAAAATAAGTAAACTTGCAGCAATTCTCTGTAATAGGTTATTATTGTTTTGGAGACATCAAGCATTTTTTATGGACTGCAGTTGCAATAGTCGACTACAAAGATAATTTTAGTCAGGTTTTGTGATGTGTAATTCTTAAAAAGAACTTTTCCAGTTCTGATACAGATATTGAAAACTTGGTTTCAAACTTTTTAAACCAGTTTAGGGATTTTATTCCTCCTTAGAACACAATTCTTAGCAATGAATAAAAGATCAAACTGTAATATGTAAATGTTATTTATCCAAGTAACTGAATACTTTTGTATTAATACAACATTAGCCAGTTAACATGAATAAAATACAATCTAATTACAGCCAATTAAAGGCCTCATCATATCGATCAAACTGAAAGTATGGATCGATTTCTGATCCAGCTACATTTTATGGATCAGCGGCAGTATCCCTGTATTGGCTGAGTGCAGTTGTCTTGTTTTGGTTTAAAATACTACATCCTGTACATACAACGACTTCCTGTTCAATACTCTTCAATGAGGTTTTCACTACATCAGTTTAAAACTAATAAATCCTCTTTAGATCAGACAGTTGTGGTGAATGTTACAGAAAACATGTTAAAGACTTTACATATCAGAGGAATATTTCACCAGAGACACTTCTGTGTTTAAAAAAGACATAATTGTGTCTAAATGCTAACGCTAACAGGAAATGGTTGTATGTACAGAAGTTAGCATTTTTGAAAAATCGCAAGCCAACTGAAATTCCGTGCACACAGCCCATTGGTACAGGGTGACATAGTTGGGTTCAAACATGAAAAATGTCAGATTGCCCCAGGGCAGCTGTGGCCACAATACTATTTTTTAAAAATGTTGTTTGTTGTTTGTGTCTCCAGAACCAGGAGCGCTTCCTCTCTAGTGCACATGTCTCTTTTTTCCTCATTCTTGTAAATTAAAGCGCACACTTTCTCTCTCTCTTTTCCTCATTTTTTCCTTGCTGCGCACGTACACATACGTACGCTCTTTCTTTCTCTCTTTCTCTTTTCTTTGGTCTGTGCATATGAAAGACGTGTGTTCCATCTCTTTCTTTCTTCATCCTCTTTTACTTTTTCCACACGTGTCTCACATATACAAGCCCTCTGTCTCTCTTTCTCTTCACTCTCATCAAACACACACCTACCCTTCTCATGATAGTGTATAGTTGGCCACTTCAAACTCTCACACCTTGTCATTGTGGTGGTTTTGTGGCTGTCAATCATATGCATGTGTTCAGTCCAGAATCTAAACTCTACTTTGAACTACATAGCGTCCATATTACACTACATACAAATAACATTGCCTTTCTTAGTCTAGAGTACTATTCGCACGGCATAATATTTACCTCGGGGACGTCTGTAAACTTTAAATTACCCCATGACGTCTGAGTTTTTTACTGGCATTCGCACGGACCTGTTCAATGTCTGTGATTTTCTTGTTTTTACAGACTTTATGGCAATAACCTTTTACTTTATCTATGAAATGAGCGTTTCTTATGTTTTCGGTTTGTTTTACTGTGAATTAGCCAAACCTAGCTGTTTGGAAATGGCTGTTTCACTGGCAGACTCATTTTAATAAGAATCACAAGATTGACATTGTGTATTGAAATATTGTGGATCTTCGTCAGCATAATTAGTGCAGAGTTGTTGTTAAATTGATGACTTGGATCCTTGAGAAACCATTCGTGCAGACTGGCTTAGAAACATGATTGATTGTGTAAATAATGTTCAATTTTTCTTGTAAGTTGTGCTGTGTTGTCATTTTAAATAACCCAGTACCTACAATGACCTGGGTAATGACTTTTATGCTCTGTCGATGTGTATGAACGCATTCCAAGACTCTTTCAGTCTTTGTTCGTTATCGCCTGATCATAAAATCCTCACGTCTCCTCATGTTTCTGTGTCTTGTCCACTGTTTCTTCAGCGCGCCGCCTTCATCCTCTTCAACCCATGAACCAGAGCCGCAGACATGGCTTTCTCATCTCGCTTTTCCTTCTGGGAGCAAAAGGGAAGTGTCTGGATGAGCTCCGCATGGCCTTTTCTGAAACTAACCCAACAACACGCCACCGTCATCCCGCTCCATTCTCACCTGTTAACTGGCATTTTTGTTCATTTGTCGGAAAGTTTGAAGTGTCGTAACATCAAGAGAGTCATTTAACATTGCATCAGTCTTATCACATTTACAGTTTGTGTGTGTCGTATTTATAATGCACGGTTTGTTTTGCACGGTGTGTGATGTAAATGAAAGATAAACTCATTTTGATTTAGTTGTTTTTGCACCTTTAGATTAAACATGAGAATACTCCGGCAGCTAAAAGTGTAAGTCACCTTGAACCAGTATTATTATAATTGTTTTATTTGTAGAATATTATGTAATTGGTTTTATTAATGTGATGGTTGTTTGGTTATTTGATTAGAATAATGTTTCTGTTCACAACTTAATCATTGGGACTAAAACATTTCATTCTTCATTTCATTCTATTCAGTTTAGATCATGTTTACTCATAGTGTGATTGCTTAATTTGGCTGAAATGTGTGACCAGTAAAGACACCAAACCAAGTTCCCCCCCCTGCTCTTTCCTTACACTCCCTCCCTCTCTTTTTCTCTTTCTCCTCTTTCCTTTCTTTCTCCCCCTCCTCTCTCCCTCTCTCTTTCCATCTCCTTTCCTCCTTCCTTTTTCTTTCTCCTTCTCTCTCACCCTTTCTCCTTTTGCTCTCTCTTCCTTCTTTCCTTCCTCTCCCTCCCCCTCTCTCTCTTTCTTCTTTCTTTCTCCCTCTCTTGTCCCCACTCTCCCCTCTCCTCTTTCTTTTCCTTCTCTTCCCCTTTCTTTTTTTGACCCCCCCTCCCCCTTTCTCCTTTTTCCTTTCTTTTTACCCCCCCACTCTCTCTCTCATAACTTAAAAGTCTTAAGTTGAAAATCTTGATTCACATTGTCACATAGATTTAAGTAAATGTAACTTACTGGTCTTTAAGCATGTTAATATAACACAATTTAACCATCGTGCATATTTATCAATAAATTTATTTATTTATTGATAAATAAATTTGACTATACGAAGCATATACGTTTAGACTCTCCTGATCTAGGCTCTGTGTGAAGTGTCTCTCTTTTGTGGTTTATGTTGCATCAATTTAGGGTTTTTCATCCAAAAAGTTTGATTTTGCTTGAGAATCGTTTGTGCATCGGGCAATGAATGATAATGGTCTTTACGTAGCAGTTTCCATTGTATATTCCTTGACATACTTTTCCTTTTTGCGTGTTCAGTCAGAAAACGAGGGAGCGCTGAGTCGAGCCAAATCTGTCCCAGCTTTGGATCCAGGCCGAGGTTTATTCAGAGCCAAAAGCCCTTCTCCGGGCCCATCTCCATCTCCAACCAGCAGAGTTCGCAGTCCCTCGCCAAGAACCCGCGCTCCCGTACAAGTTCCCGAACGCTTCAGAAGCCCAGAACCTTCGTTGGAAAGAGTTCGAAGTCCCAGCAGATCCGAACACAACGGCGTAACCAACGGAACCATGAACGGGAATGACCAAGTATCGGAAAGCTCGACTCGCGACAAGGTTGTGAAAGTCGTACGTCGCGTTGTACGTAAAGTCTTGCCGTCCGACGAAGAGGAAATGGAAAAAACGCAAGACGCCAAGCAGGAAGCGTCCAAAGCGGCGACACTTTCTCGAAGTTTTTCGTTCAAGCACGACACGGTGAAGACGGAAGACGACATATCGCGAGGTTTGACGAATCTCATGGTCAGAGGAAGGACGCGAGAACCAAGAGTGCGACTGATACGCAAAGACGAACGCCCGGAAGTCAAAGAACTGGAAAGAAAAGATGAAAAGAAAGCACAAGCAGAGGAGAAGAAGGAGGTGGTGAAGCAGGAAGTAGAACCAAAGCAACAGGAAGTCAACGCTAAGCCATCGACGACGCAAAGTACAGTTTTGGAAAGGGTGAAATCGCCAACTTTTAACGCTGCGATCAAACAGGAAGTGACGCCGAAGCAGCAAGAAGTCAATGCTAAACCGACGACGACGCAAACTTTGGAAAGGGTGAAATCGCCAACTTTTAACTCGGCGACGAAACAGGAAGTGGCGCCAAAACAGCAAGAAGTCAACGCTAAGCCATCAACGCAAACTTTAGATAGGGTGAAATCGCCAACTTTCAACTCGGCGACGAAACAGGAAGTGGCGCCAAAGCAACAAGACGCCAACGCTAAACCTTCGACGACGCAAACTTTAGAAAGGGTGAAATCGCCAACTTTCAACGCAACAGAACAAGCGAGAACGGGCAAATCAACGCAAAGTCGTCCAGTTTCCATGCCTCAAGTCGTTGGGTTTATTCCTGCACCGAAAGCGCCAGTTTTGTCCCCTCCGCCTCCTCACGCGAAACCTAGCGTCGCCAACAAAACGCCAACGCCAAATCCTCCGCAAGCTACAGCGGTTGTTCAAAAAGCTGCGACGAATCCACAAGTTACGACAAGTCAGAAAGCTGCAACGAATACGGTTCAAGTTTCCAGACAAGTTGCTAGCCAAAAACAAGCTAATGCTACGCCTACTTCTTCGACAACCGTTGCAGTTCCAAAACCACAAGTAAATCCAGTGAAGCAACGTCCCGTCTCGATGTACGTCAGCACGGGAGCGGTAAAAGAGCCAGCAATCAAGAAACAAGAGGTATTCTATGTGACTGAAATGCATGAGGTTTGAATTGTGTAATGGAAATGATTGAAATCGAAAAGCATGTTAGGAATACTAACATAGTTTTGGCGATTGTTTTCATCTGTGTTTATTTATTTATTTCTTACCAGAAACCCCATTAGCTTTGACCGAGGTGGCTGCTAGTCTTCCTGGGGTCCACAAAAGAAATACAGCTTTAAAACACTGTCATCATGTACAATACAAAATAACATGACAACAGTTTTACATAATTTAAAACACAGTAACTTACATTATTGACTTCAATGCCCTTTTAAATGTGTGTAAGAATTAGGTAAGACTCAACTTCATTTCAAGTTTATTCCAATGTTGTATAAAACCGACTTCTTTAAAAAAAATGTCTTTGGTCGAGGTAGAAACAAATCGGCTCTATACGCCTGTCGGGTGAAATGTGAATGATTGATGACATTTATAACAACATTCTGGTTTACAAGTAACAATGATTTTCTCTAAAAATACTATAAAAAGGATAAACATACATAAATAAGCCTCACTTCTTATAGTAAGTAATCTATAATTTATCCACGTGTGTGAAATCTTATTAAAAGGCTGAGGTTTGTCATTTTTAATTCAGTCCTGTAATATAGACACTGTAAATTAATAATCTCTATTTATCCTTTTATACAACTGTTGTTAGTTTGTTGAGTCTGGTATTTTTTAAGCTACTTAACAGAAACGTAGAACTTGGAGTCTGGAGACTGAGAGAGAATGATTTGGGGGCAGAATGGGCTCTGTGCACAGAATTTCAGTTGGCTGCGTACGTTCAAAAATGCTAACTTCTGTATGTACGACCACTTCCTGTTAGCGTAAGCATTTAGACACAATTATGTCTCTTTTTAAACACACAAGTGTCCTCTAGTGAAATATTCCTCTGATATGTAAAGTCTTTAACATGTTTTCAGTAACATTCACCTGAACTGTCTGATCTAAAGAATATTTATTCGTTTTAAACTGATGTAGAGGAAAACCTCATAGAAAAACCAAATAAATATTCGTTAGATCAGACAGTTGTGGTGAATGTTACTGAAAACATGTTAAAGACTTTACATATCAGAGGAATATTTCACTAGAGGACACTTGTGTGTTTAAAAAGAGACACCGTTGTGTCTAAATGCTAATGCTAACAGGAAGTGGTCGTACATACAGAAGTTAGCATTTTTGAACGTACGCAGCCAACTGAAATTCCGTGCACAGAGCCCATTTATACTTTGGTGCTTTAAGGATTAAAATCAACTTTAGAAATACTGGAGCTATTAATTGTTTTGTGTCAAACTTCAGCAGCATCAGCTAACTACCTGTTCTGCTGATGTGTTTGTCCTTAAAGACTATTCAAAGTAAACCACACAATATCAAGTAAATATGTAATTTAGAACAATTGTCATTTAATAAATCATTGTTTAGATGGAGAGAATGAAAGATAATTATAAGAACTTGATTTTTCTATTTTGAGCAGCTCTTTCCTATACTTTACTTTGCACACTTTCACTTCTATAACTTCCAGTCAGTTCCAAATTGTCCTTTTTCCAGTTTTTGTTGTTTCCCCATCATTATTTGGGCCCAAAACAAAGCTGTAGTTTTGCTTTCCGCCCCTGAGATTTCACCGCGCAGAGGTATATAGTCTTGTTTACTCAGTCCCTGTAGAAAAACCAGGCTGCAGTTTCTAACCATAGAGTTGTGTCCAGCCAATTACTGCCCTGTTGCATCCTGGGAGAGGAATTTTAAGTGGCGAAAAGGCTCTTGTCCCCTGTCGCTTTGCAGTTGGCACAGAAAGTGGCTGAGACTCGAAATTGCCAGGAACTTTCTGACTTTGCAGTAACTTTGGCGACATGTAAAGGCTAGATCTACGTGTTTGGAGTTTTGTCTAGTCATGAATGTATCTGCGTGTGATGTGATTGGCTTGTAAGACTAATTATAATGCATTATTTTAACAATGTGATAAGGTGTTGAATCAGAATGCTGCCATATCCATTACGGCAGTAACACTTCCATTACGGCATTAAATTAGGTTGTAAATAATCGTACGTCTCAAAAACAACTCAGATGAAACATTAACAACCATTTTGTGGCCTGACAAAACTTGTGAAACTTGCTTTCACAAGTTTAGTTTACTTTATCGGCTATAATCAAAGTAAAACAATTTCTGTTTACTAACTTAAAGAATTATTTAAAGGTGCATTATGTAGCTTTTCAAGCAAGAAATTTTGTCAGTATGAAGAGCTAATTGCTTTGGGATGTTCCAAAGTAAAATATTACAGACATATAATAAATGTATAGGGTCATTTTATTCAAAATTGCTTGGAAAAATACAATCTTATTGTGAGCAAGGTTTCCTCTCCATAGATGACTTAGGTGACTTGGTTTTGTTGAGACACATGCTTCAGTATCTATGTATATACTGTACTAAGTTTGGAGGAACATTATACAAAAAGTTGCCCAGCGGAAAAGTGACAGTTTTCCTTTACAGTTTATAGGACAGTATTAACAAAATTAAAAAATGTTGTTTTCCAAAATAGTTTGATTTGGCATTATTTGAGTAGGTGGTTTCAACCAAAAAATGTGTGCTATGGCTTAGAAATGGTGAAAAACCCTGATTTAAAGGGGACCTATTGTGTCAAATTCACTTTTCTAAGTTTTTCAAGTTCACTCAAAGAATGATGGACAGAACAGAAAGATTTATTGTGACTGTCACAGAGTACAATGAAATTATGTTTGCAGTGAGCCTCCGGGCGGCTGCACTTTTTGTGCGCTGCCAAACTCAATTGAAACAAAGATTTTCAATCAGTTTAAGATCAACCAGACTAAAATACAAATCCATACTTCTGCAGCTTAATAAAAGTAACTAATTGAAGTCTGGACTCACATCTAGTTGGTTTAGCTGCACAAATTCATATTTTTTTGTCAAAACGCTGTCTAGTCAGCCGCGGAAACACCCTGTCTTTGATATGTAAGTCCCAGCATGCAAAATAATTCACTTTCGGTAAATCTGATTTAGCTCAATGGAATTGTCACTGCTGACCCGAGGAAACGCCGTGCATGCTGGGATAGAGTGATGTCAGCTGCATGAGCTCTATGAGAATTACTTTATAGATTCAGGCCGCTGTGGACTATTTAACTTTGTAGTTTGCTAGACTAACAAAATGGAAATGTTTGTGAAGACATGTTTGTCTTGCTTTCTTATTTTCATATTTCTCACCTAATAGATGCTTGTATTTGCGATGAATGTGCCTTACTCACTCACAAACACTAAGACCTTGCTGTCAGTAGTTTTAAGTCTGATGTGCTGCTGCTGCTCTGCCTGTAGGAGGCGCCGCTCAGTCCCACAGAAGAGGCTCAGAGGAGGCTCATGAGGATCTTCAACGCTCCTGTAAATCTGCTCTGCCTGCATCTCTTTTCTCAAACTGCTTTTGTCCTTAAAACCTTTTAACTCTGCCCACATGGAGAGAGAGCCGCTGTTCATGGTCCTGGAAGTTAAATATTCACTGTTACACTTTTCTCATTGAATGATGAGGCCAATTACAGTTATTGATAGTCAATATATTTTTAATCATCATCACTATACATCATGTCTATTCAATTTAGGGCTGCACAATATATTAAATCAGTGCTTCTCAAACTTTTTTTGCCGCGCCCCCCTTGGAATAGAAAAAATGACCCGCGCCCCTACCCCGTCTGCAAAAGAACAAAAAAAAATGTCTGTCTGTGGTATTTAGGTTTAGAAGCATAATTTTAACACCAAATTATATTTAAAAATGTCTAATTTGTAGTTCAATGAATAAACTCAGTTTTACATAATATTATTACCAGTGTTCATAAGTTTTAATATTTTTAGGATCAGAATGTATAAAACCAAGCTCATGGTTTTAGCTTTAGCTACTCATAGAACTATAGTTACATAACATTTTCAGTCCTGATGAAAACCTGGTCTAGTTCTGGGATAGTCCTGGTTAAAACCAGCTCAGTGCTCACTAAATACACTGTGGGAAGTGAAACGAGCACGTTTTTAACGTTTTCAAAGTAAACATCACAAACACGTGTGTAAAAGTTCGCGCATCGCCGCTGATCGAGCGCTGATTCTGCGCGGGCATGAGGTGCTCTCGGTTTGAAGTCTTTAACGAGCCGTAACTCCGTCATTTCTAGATCTTTTTGGACGATTTAAACACTCACACGGAGCTCAGATTCGTCTCTGTCCCGCTGTCAGTACAGCAGACCTTTCTTCCTCGTGTCCACTGCAATAACTGCGAGAGAGAGAGAGACTGAGAGAGAGAGAGAGAGAGAGAGAGAGGGTTAGAGAGAGAGAGAGAGAGAGAGAAGGACGCCGCAGCAGAGCGGGGCACTTTCATTCATGCATCGTGTACATCGAGTTGCGTTAATGACGACAAAATAATTAATCACAACGAACGTGGTGCGTTCGTCTCCTGTTTTATCTGCATCAGTAGCCTTTCTTTTAACAGGATCCTGTCCGTGTTGCTGCTGCAGAGTTGTCACCGTGGAGGCGGTGTTCTCTGTACTTTCTGCTGCCACTCGTATTTTTAAGTGCATTTATCAGCACTGGTCCTCGCGCCCCCCCTGAAGACATTCGGCGCCCCCCTAAACGGGCGCGCCCCACACTTTGAGAAGTGCTGTATTAAATCGATCCCACAATACTGACAACTGCGATTAGCTAATAAAAGCTAAAATTTTCCTCCTTTTTTTTCCTGCAGTAGTTTTTATTGGACACAGCGCACTACGAATGCAAACAGCGACATGTCTTTGAACTGTGCACAACACGACTGAACAGAAGTCTCTACAAACACTGACTGACACATGACTGTTCTGGTGCGTATTTAATAAAACCACTCACAAATAAGGAGCCACGTTTTAAAGATGCTGCTAGCGTTAGACGCTTACCTTACCTTAGCTTGATCGATAGTTTTCCAGACAAATCTAGTTTGTTTTCTTCACAAACTTAACATTTCAGCGAATAAAAGCAGCATGATTTTTTTTAATTGACCTTTATTTAACCAGGGAAGTCCCACTGAGATTCAGAATCTCTTTTACAGGGGAGCCCTGGGGAAGGGTCAGGGGAGGCATTAATGGACATGTTTTTAGTTGTAGGAGGAAACCAGAGTACCCGGAGGAAACTTATGCAGACACGGGGAGAACATGTAAACTCCACATAGAAAGGCCCCGGGCGGCCCGGGAGTCGAACCCAGAACCTTCTTGCTATGAGGCCAGAGCGCTAACCGCTGCGCCACCGTGTCGCCCTATTGATTGATATAAGTTCATAAACACTGCAGTGTCGCTGGTTTGCTCAGTCTGTATGAGATAAACGTTGTTATTGAAGTTTTAGCGATCTTTTTTCACTCTGAATCGTCAGAGCTGTGCAGGGTTTAACAGTCAGCCACTGTTACTTTTTTGCAGGACAACTGAACTGTCAAGACGCACAAAAGCCAATCAATTTTCAGTATTATGTATTATTGCCTAAAATGTATCCATATGTTAGACTTTTCAAATTAGTAGGGCAGTGTATTTTTTTATATTTTCCATGGTTAACATTCTACAATTGCTGCAAAATGGTGTGTTCAACAGAAAAGGACATACATATTGCATATCAAATTGAAATCGTGATATCAAACAGAAAAAATGCAATTACATATTGTGCAGCCCTAATTCAATTATATTTACAAGTTGGTCAGATTTTTGGAGTGCTAAAGTTTGAGAGCTGGATTGAAAATATGTTTTATACCCAATATCCAAAGTAGAAAATTCCAGTCAAAGCAGTATAAATCCTTAAAGATTCTTAAAAATGTTATACCATTAAAGCTACATGCTACATTCTGCTTTTGCACCGCTTGTTTAACTCCTTATATTAGTATAACAAAGCGCTAAGCTAGCTCTCTATTTAGCTCATTGTCCTGTCTGCGTTAGCTTTAGCCCTGATGCCGCTCGTGCTGTTTATTGGTGTTGTATATTTGGAGACAGACTCTGTAGGAAAGTGTGAGCAGGTGTTTGGGCTGAGGTCCATTATAGTCCATGACCCAGTGAAATCCTAGATCTCTGCTTCTCTCCGACTCCAACACAAACTTAGAATCATTTAGCACATGCGCTCAGCTAAAGTTCATTATGCTTTTTGTTGAGTTTAAAGTATGTGTGTTATTAGGCCGGACAGTCTTGAGCAGGGGTCTCAAACTTAAAACGGAACGGGAGGCAAATTAGTTGAAGCTTAATTTTATAAATAAGGTTATACAACCTCCGATTTAACATGTAGCCTAAAATATATCCACATGATTTATTTTATATTGCATTGTACAAATCTGTTTCCTATGATGAATAAGTAAATAAAAGTGTGTAACCAGGGTCACCTGTTTGGCCAAAGTGCTTATAATTAGGAGTATTCCAAAGCATTTTAGACGTTTTCTAGACACATCTCAACAGTATAGGCTTTTATGTTTCCATAGTTTTCTTTTCCAGTCTGGTCTATGTGACTCTTCATTTGGAACCTCCAGTCTAACATACACTAAAGGCCTGAGCCTTTATCAAGTTTAGATAGATTACAGTTAGATAGACTACTGATGGAGCTGTATGCGCGTCGTGCTCTCATAATCCTTCTGTTTTATGTCTGTTTCTTTTGAACAAAGAACTCTTGTGAGTTCTTCTTCACTTAATTTCTGTTGTGCTGCTACTGTACAGGTCAGTGGGGGAGGAACTGTTGCTGCTCTGCAGTGCATTGTGGGACCTGTAGTTCAAATTGTTATGTGCAGTTTACTGTCAATATTAGGGATGGGACGAGACAGAATTTTCACGAGACAAGACGAGCCACGAGATTGAGACGAGACGAGATTTTGAAATAATTTTAACCCTATCCCCAGGGCAAATTACAAAATTAGACTTTCATTATTTATTATGTTCGTTTAATATTTATTTAGTTTAGCTTTACCTTTCATTATGTCTATCACCATATATTCTTCTTATTTAAATGATCTGAGTTAAATCATTTGACTGACATTGATCTACTCAGACTCAGCCTCTTCCTTCTGCCTCTGCAGCTGCCGACATGGACCCGACAGAGAAGAGGCCAGACTTACGTACTTTTTACAGAGTTATTGATGACATATATGTTTAAATGTGAAAAACACTGTGCTGTTCCCGCGATGTCAGCGTGTATATTATATATTTTTCGCTCTAACTTTTACGATGTTTAGGACTAATCATCTCTGTCAGTATTGGTCCTATCATTACGTACGTACGTGTCTGCACAGTATCATGACAGGTTGATCCTCTAGTCTTGATCTTCTAGATAATTTTACTTCTGGAGTTTGGCAAATGTAGCTTTATGTTTAAATAGTTGAGATTTGACCCATGGGTTTGTGTGGATTTGGCTTAGTACCTTTCCTGGCCAATAAAACAATTTATTTTGCAAGAAATATTTATTCTTTTATCCAGTCATACTTAAAATATGTCTTTGTCTACTGAATTCAAAGCTGTTTGTACATTTGTCTCACTGTCTGTCTGTCTCCTTGTCTCTTTCTCATCGCTGCTCTGTGCTTCTGCTTCTGCTGCCTGTGCTGCTGGTTCTGCTGGTGCTGCTGGTGCTTTTGGGGTTCTGTAGCTCTACACAGACCCACCCGCAGCAGGCCCCTCTTCCTCTTCCTCCTCTGGGTCCCCGTCTGAACCGGGCCCAGTCCAGGTATCACAGACCCGGGGCGTCCTAGAGGGATTCTGCTCCCGGGTTTCATGTCAGAGTGTAAGGCTGAAGACTCATTATAACATCTAACACGGCTCAAGTTTCATTTACAACTTCATTTTAAAACAGTTTGAATTATTTGCACTGCATAAATCAGTAAAATAACTTGAATTCTGAATGTCTTGCTTATGAATATTTCAGATTTACTAAGGCTGTGTTCAACCAAAGAAATTCATTTTTTTTCTCCTCTCATAAGCAGCAATACATATACAATACATTCAGACGAAGCACATGCCATATTGGCCAATTCATGTCAGTCTTGCCCATTAATGGCTTGACTGGCTTAGCTAACTCAGTGTATCTATTTGTTTCTATTTAACCTACAAGATAGCACAGCTGCAGCGTTAGCTAACGTTACCTTCTTGTTTATCCATTTTAGCTATACTTTTAGCTAAAAGGGATAAAAGTTTATGCCTTTTTTGTCATCAGTTGTCAGCAAAACATGTCAAATACATGGATGTTAGATCACACTATTAGTGCAGATGTAAAAAATAGTGTTTCAGACGCTCCATAAAAGAGATAAACAAGAAAAAGAAGGTAGCTAATGTTTTAGCTGCGCTATCTTTTGGTTCATCTCAAACAGATAACACTGATTGTTAAAATAAGCGACTGAATTCTACAGGTCCTAAGCTTTCAAGCAAGGCATAGCAAGTGTCTATGTGGAATCATATTTGTTTGTTTGTGGCTAATGTAACTTAGGGTAACCGCTGTTTATCGCAGCAATTCGACCGGCAAACAATGACTTAAATACTTTAACGTAGTTTTCAAGCGATCCAGAGAAAATATGCCTTGCTTATTTGTTGGTGCACATGACTAGAACATATTTGGAAAAATTGTCCTACCTGAAATATTATTTTGCAGCAAGACTTCTCAGCTGTTGTGTGGGCGGGGTGAAATAAGGTGGATATATCAATATTCTATATCAATATTCTATATCAAAGTTTGACTTTTGCTCCAAACTACACCATTTTACTGACAAAAGATTGTTTTTTGATCTTTCGATTCAAAACCCACCACCAAATAACTGACCATTCGATTCTATCTCGATCTCTCAATTTTTCGATTAATGACCCAGCCCTACCCCCGATAATATTTCATACTCAATTCAAATGAATATAGAATTTTTTTAAGATGTAGTATGGAAATAAGTTAGTAAATTAATCAGTTAAATAATGTCAAATTAATTTCAGACACAGTTTCTTCCCTGCAGAGTTTCTGAGACTCTCCCAGGGCCCAGACACTACTTTGAGAATCCCTTGTTTATGAGTGTAAAGTTACTTGTCCTAAAGTTGCACTACGCAAGTTTATCAGCTCTGACAAAATCACTGTGACAGGGAAACAGGGTGGACTGACAATCTACTTTTTTATTTTTTATTTTTCCCAAAGCCAGTTCCCATGATATCTGTAAACTACTGAAAACAATAAACTAGCTTTAAAACACATATAATTACTCTGAATTCAAGTTATTTTACTCATCGAGACGTTTTTCTTTCTTAGGCATGTGAATAATGAACGGCTTTGATATCATTTGCTTACTTCGGCTTCTTGTTCTGATACGAATTCAGTTTATTTTCATACATGAGTTGTTACGTACTGAAGCTGGTTTTTGCTTTGGAGCTTTCTGCAGCTTTTGTGCATGAAATGGACATACAATAGTTTGGTTTGGATTTTCAGCATGGCGGTCGAACTCAAACGCTTGTGTCACGGTTTGGGAAATGGCTGACTCATTTACTGTTATTAATAAACATCGATGGATTGGTTCTCCTCAGTACAGTACATGTTTATATTCGGTACAATACTGTTTGGTTCATTTATATTGACTTTTGCAGTTGTAAGTGTGTTTCTGTGTCTGATTTGTGTCGTTTCTCTGGTGTTTTCCTGCTGCGGCTCAGGGCTCTGTGGAGGATGAACAGATCGCGCTGCTCCAGAGCTCTCACGCTGCAGCCGCTGGGACACAGGTCTGCTCTGCCTGATCCAGTGTGACCCCCCAAAACTACCCCCAAACCACCTCCAAACACTCCTTTAAAATCCCCTCACAAACGCACAACAAGGCCTGTCACAATAATAGAATAAACTCTTAATAATGTGCCTCCAAATTAATGTCATTGCAAATGGAATATTTTTGTTAAAGGAGACCTAATGTCAAGATTAACTGTTTTTTCAATTATCACGAATATTTTCCCCCACAGTAGGTTATTTGTAGAATTTTTACAACTCACGGTAAACCGCAAAACACGTCGTACGTCTTGTGTGACGTGACTGCCGTGCGTGGACACTAGGGATGTCAATAGTATTAGGTTAATCGATAATCCTGATTATTCCAGCCCCAATATAATCGCAAATATAAAAGAATAATAATTGTGACATTTTTTTAATCTAAATCAAAAGCCTTTTAAGTTTATTCTATTGAAACATGGGCAAAATATCAGTTCCAGTTAAGGCAAAGATGTGTTATCTATCAGAAATAGTTCAGTTTTTACTTAATTATTTTCAACAGTGACAACTAAATTTGTGATTTTATGGATATAAATTTCCTAATATCAGCTGTTATTTGTTTGCAAACAGGAGATTAAATACAGATACCAGTATTGGTTCAACCAGTGCTTAATTTGTAACTCAAACGTTGCCGGAACAAAATGTGGGTTTTGGACCGGGCTCCAGACAAGGTCGAGCCTTTACCGGAGCGCACACAATAAGTGAACATAGAGGCTTAGAAATGGTAAAACACAACCCAACTGTCCATCCTACTCGATGTTAAACGATATAAAAGTAATTATGTCTGTGTTACATGTTTTTTTTACACGTCACACAGAGATTTTCATTCATTCTGACAGAAATCAGCGCACCTGCCGCTAAATCTGATCCACAGCAACAAGTTACCCTCCCACACACACTCGTCCTGCAGCTCAGCGCACTGCCTTCACATCATATCTGACTCTCCAAAAGTCACTCACAACAACAACGACAAACAGCTTTTACACAGCAGACACAGGTCACAAACAGCCTTTACACAGCAGACACGGGTCTCATACATCAAACCTGACGCTAAAATACACATTAAAGTAACACAGTTAGTTGCACTTACGAGAAACTGCAGCCGCTACATCCGCGCTGGTTCTCACCTCTTTATCGCCTCGTACACTCCAAACACACGTGACACTCCCGCTGCTTTTAATCCATCAAAACGAGTCGCAAATAACAACAAATATCCACAAAATCCACTTAGACGCATATTTCCTGTTTTAGAAGAAGATACAAGAGCGGGGCTCGCTTGGAACCAATGAAAAGTCTTAAACCCGCCTGCGCTGCTTCTGATTGGTCAAATTTCCTGTCAGTTTCGTTTTTAACCAATTACAGTCTGTGACTCCGTTTTCCCCACAAATGAGCCTGTTCACTGTTCACTGTGAATGAGAGACGGGAAAGACAAAAAAGATTATTAGAATGTGTTACCGGAGCAGACAAAACTGTTGCCGGAATGCCCCACTAGAGTTCCTGGATCTTGTTCCGGCTCAAATTAAGCCCTGAGTTCAACCCTACCTTAATAAATGTTGACATATTAAAGAAGCTAAATTATTATTTTTTAACTCATATAAATATTGTTTTATAATCACATTCAAGTCATTTAATAATCTCTATTAAAGCCAAGGCAGCTAAATGTTTGTCACATTGACACTTTTTGCATTCATAAGTTTGATTTCACAAAACTGGTGTTAGACAATGAGAATGCAAGAAAATCAAACATTCATGAATAATTGTGAAATCGTGATATTTAGTTTCACAATAATCGCAAAAATATTCAAACATGCAGAAAAATTCAAATGCAACTTTGAGTAAACTAATGATAAGACACTCGTAGAACATGGCTACAAACACAAAAAAGTGGATTTTACATAATAGGTCTCCTTTAAAGGGGTCCTATTGTGTTTTTTTTAAATATTTAGTATGAAACTAGATCATATACAGATCAGTAATTTACATTTTGTTCATTTTAAAACACAAAGTTGGTCTAAAACAACTTAAAAATAATAACAGCTCTACTGACTTCCTGTTCAAAACTGCAGATCTTAAAAGCCCCGCCTCTTCACTTTAAAATGTAACAGTAAAAAGCAACAGATTTTTAAAAACTATTTTTTATTGTTGTAAAGTGTCTCTGGGACAGTATTGAACCAGACATGCTTTACTTTGATTATTAATGTTTTGAATTATAACAAGTAAATACAGACAAGTGGGAGGGGATAGGTGGTAGGTGAGAACGGGGATTTCTGAGCTCCAGCTGAAGAACAATACAAGATTACTGAAACATGCATAAATCAACTCAAATATAACTTTGAGTAAACTAATGATAAAGGAAGCCCATCATAACAGGGTAAAAACTTAGAAAAGTGGATATTACATAATAGGTCTCCTTTAATGCTTCGAACCAAAACAATAATTGTGACAGGCCTTCTTCTTCTTCTTCTTCAACTTAACCTCCCTTTTGCCTGGAGTGCAGTGTTCTTTTTCACTTTATTATTTTGACTTGTTTGTGTGATTGCATTGGTTGGTTTTGCCTGAAAAGTTAATTTTGATCGACTTTTGAGCAACTGAGATGAGGCTTTAGATGGAAACCTACAAACCTTTCTGTACAAACGTATTCGACAAGACAAAATGCACGTCTCAGTTCTCAAATTCACTTTTAAACTTGCACCAAAGTTCTTAAAGTTTGATGTACAGTATTTTGGCTCCACAGACATCGTCCCGCTCTGCCCCGAGTTTGCCGCATGCACCAGAGTTCTTATATTCGGAGTTATGGGTGCTGAATGTGGTATTGATTCGTTGTTTTGTGTAATTTCAGGTGAAGACAGAAGAGCAGATCGCGGCGGAGCAGGCCTGGTATGGATCTGAGAAAGTCTGGCTGGTGCACAAAGATGGATTCTCTCTGGGTCAGTTTGTACACATTAAAATGTCTTTTCTTCTTGTGGTCATAACAGTACTACAACTCAGAGGGTTTAGGCATTTTTTACACGCTCCTTTATCACATTTTGGGCTGGGCGATATTGACAAATATTTGTTCAAACTTATTTAGTTACTTAATAGTTCACGTTTACGCAGGAAAATAACCATCTTAATAAGGCAACATGTTCAAATGCCTGCAATTAGTGATTTTGTTCTTCTTTTTGACCGTTTTAAAATATGATTTTCCAATAAAATATCTAGTTAGACAAGCTTGTAACTAGAAATAAGGAAACAAAATTGTCAAAAAGTCGTTTTATTTATTCTGGATTCTCATTAGTTACTAATGAGACTTAATTCAAACGCTATTTAGTGTATTGCCTCATTTAAGTTTGTATTAGTAAATGTTAAAAAATATGTTAAAATGTCAGCAAACTAATCACAAAAGTACAGAAGACTTTTATACCCTTACTAGAGAGAGCAATTCCCTTTTTTTCTACGAAACGTTATACTCTATATTACATTTTTGCATATCTTAGGTCAGTGATTCTTAACCATAGGGCCGGGGCCCAAAGTTGGGCCGCGAGCACCTCCTTGAGGGCCACAAAATCAGTAAAGTACAATACATTTAATAGGAGATTGGGCCCAGGTTACTTTCTACATGACTATTCGGGCCCCGAGGTCAAAAAGGTTAAGAACCCCTGTCTTAGGTAATGTTTTTTAAGGACAATGTACAATTACACTAAGCACAATGGCAGAGATGCTTGTACCAGATTGTAGCTTACAGCTAATTTCCATCTGTAGTCCTGGGGAGGGGAGGCACATTGGACATGTTTTTAGTTGTAGGAGGAAACCTTCGCAGACACAGGGAGAACATGCAAACTCCACATAGAAAGGCCCCGGGCGGTCCGGGACTAAGTTAAACGTATGTTGTTGCTTTCTCAGCCACCATAGTGAAGACTGATCCTGGCTCTCTGCCGGAGGGAAAAGTGAAGATCCGACTGGAACATGATGGATCTATTCTGGACGTGGACGAAGACGACATCGAGAAGGTAACACTTTGTTTGTTTACTTATTGTTGTGTAGATACTGTATATGCAATAGTTTCACCTTAATTCATTCTCATTAATCCTGACAGCTTTAGGATCAGTGCTAGCTCTTTTGGCGTTTTCATAGTTTACAGTCAGAACAAAGGATCTCTGTAGTTTCTAACAAAGTTTCTTGTGATTTCCAGGCGAACCCTCCGTCGTACGATCGCTCCGAAGACCTGGCCTCTCTGTTGTACCTGAATGAATCCAGCGTGATGAACTGTTTACGTCAGAGATACGGAGGAAACCTGATCCACACTTACGCCGGACTGAATACTGTCGTCATCAACCCTCTGAGCACGCCGTCCATGTACTCGGAGAAGGTGAGAGCAAAAGACTGATGTCCATGTTGGTCTGTAATGAAAGTAAGGAAGTTTGTCTGTCTGTGTTCTCCCGCCTGAGGCCCAAAGTCACTGGGTTAAGCTCCAGTCATCTCCAACCCTAAACGAGAGCAAGTTGTAGAGAAAGAATTATTGATTGAATGTTTAAATTGTGGCTTAAAACCACAGTCAGTTTATGTCGACTCATATGACTGAGGAGAAACTGCTGTTTATATCAATTTTGCCTGATATTTTCTACTTTTTGGGTGTCCTATGCTAAATTTCCAGATGGTGACCCTTCTATAATACCTATGCTACTTTCAGATTTGATTTTATTCATTCAAATCTACCTTTATTTAACCAGGAAGTTCCATAGAGATTCATAACTTCTTTTGCAAGTGAGACCTGGCCAAAGTAGCAGCCAACACAATCAATACAATAGAATGAAAAGTCACAGAATTACATTATAAAAACAACTCTCTCAAGAAACATACACAAACTTATTTATTTATTTTTAATTTTTTTTTACGGGACAGTTTGAAGACAATGATGTATATTTATTATAGATATTACAGCAGGGGGTCTGGGCGGTCTCCTCCACAAAACTTTGACAAGATAGTAGATGCATTTTGTTTTAATCAGGGGTATTACACACCAACTATTAGATTTTTCTGTCCAGTGGTGTGGTTTGCACTTCAAATATGGAATTTTGTTCTAATTTCACATTTTACACTTCCTGAATAATTGACAAAACAACTGAAAAATGTCTCTGAACTGACAAAGAAAGAAAAAAATAACATGTTAGAACAACACATCAAAGATATTTTGCTATTTCTGAAGAAAATTGTGGCTCCTAGTCCCTCCACTCAATTTCACTCCAGCTTCCAGGTCAGGTATCACAAGTTTGTTCACAAAAAACAGGAAGTATGATCGTCCAATCAGAGAACAGGAGTGCTTGGTGTTTTGGCCAGAACCAACTCGAGTTGAGCTAGCAGACTGTATGTGTTCTCCTCCTTTAACCATGTCTCATATTAACTTAGAGTATGATATTGTAGCTTTTAATTTGCAAGTTAATCTCATATAAACAGCAACAATCACTGACACATGTTTATGCTCTACTTCCTGGACGACAAAACAACCAAAAAGCAGCGGTTGGTTAAATAAAAAACATCTCCAGTGACTGTGAAGCGAACAAACCCAAATGATGTGATGTCAGAACTATTCATAAATACCCTCTCCCTCTGTCTTTCTGTGTTTAGGTGATGCACATGTTCAAAGGCTGCCGTCGCGAGGACATGGCTCCTCACATTTACTCTGTGGCTCAGACGGCTTACAGAAACCTGCTCACCACCAGACAGGACCAGTCCATCGTCCTGCTCGGGAAATCAGGCAGCGGCAAAACCACCAACTGTCAACATCTGGTGCAGTATCTGGTCTCCATCGCAGGAAGCACCGGGAAGATCTTCTCCGGTGAGAGCTGCAGTTTTTAAACAATACATGATTTATGATACAGTATGCGATATGTTATCATGATTTAAAACTTTGCAGAGAAAAATTCTATAGCCACACTACAGAGTTTCATAATACTTGTATTTGTGAACAATGAAACAATTTTAAACACAAAATAATTAGTACCGGTAGTTCCTCTAATGGTGCACTTGTTTGCCTTTGTGAATAATTTATTGGTTTGTCTAGTATGTTCTATGACAATGGTTCCCAAAGTGGGGGTTGTGACTCCTCAGGGGGTCGTGAAGCAACATCTGGGGGTCGCGATATGATTTTGAGGTGTAATTTTATAAATATGACTTGGTTTTTATTCTATTTTACCATGGGGGTCGCGAGTAGGGTACGTCATTATTTTTGGGTTCCAGTCTGAAAAGATTGGGAACCACTGTTTTATGGCATGGCATTAAATATGTTTATTTCCACAAAAATAACCAGGAGACGCCATTAGGTCTAGTTAAAAAGCTATAGTCTGTTAAGAATCAACCTCACTCACTTTCACAATTCTTGTAATAACTGATTTGTTATGGACCAGATACAAAAACAATAGTTACAGTTAGTTATGACCAGTTTTTATGTTTTTTTTTATTTTTTATTTGGTCTTTATTTTATAGAATAATATTTATAATCAGTATGTTTAAAAATATGAAGAAAATCTCAAGAAATAATCGGTTGACATTGGAGACCTGCACGGGACTAGATTTTCATGACCGCTCCCGCCCGATCCCGACGCCCCCGTGTGCCTGCCCGCCCGAGAAACCCCCGCGGGTCCCGACGTTTTTGTTTTTTTTTTTTTTCACGGAGGTTGCGTGGCGGCCCCAGGGCATAACAACATGGACACAAATAACTAAACTCTGCATAACTCTCTGCATCTAGTTTTAAAATGATAGGCACCAGCCTAAATAATCTGCAACAAGGAGATTATGTTCGTTTGACACATTCAATCATAAAGCCATGATGTCTGTGTATTTCTTACCTGAAATAAAAAGCTCCTCACACCTCCAGTTTCTGCTAAGCAAACACTTTACGCAGGGATCCCACTACATGCAGCTGCACTCCGCTCAGCTCCGCCTCCGAAAGTTGCTGCAAACTCCGTGTGTATTATCTCCATCTCCCCGTGCGTAAAAGCCAGTCCTTCATTCATTCCTCTGGGCCCGTGCTGCGGCTGCTGCTGGCGCGAGGACGCACAGATGATACGCACGCTAGACTAGGAAATGCAGCAGCAAGTTTACGTGTCTGCACCTCGCAGGTGTCCGTGTTGCGTCTCTCTGTTGAACAGCAGCGCGCACAAAGCGGTATTTCTTTCTTGCTACGTAATATTTTGAAGACAGCGGAGAGAGCGCGAGTCCGTTCGGGACCCGAGGTGTTTGGCCTGACCGCCCGTTCCCGCCCGAGGCAATGTTAAAACCGCCCGATCCCGAGGGTTTACTCACGGGTCCCGTGGGTCCCGCGGGAATTCCCGCCTGATGCAGGTCTCTAGTTGACATGACACTAGGGAAACTTAATTTACTCAACAACCACACTTGTGACACTTTAAATATTAATTTTACTAAATAGGGTAGAGCCTATAGTACATGTTTAGTGGTAGAGAAAACGGAGAAAACCCACATGACATGGGGAGAACATGCAAACTCCACATAGAGAAGTCCCACCAGGGATTCTTAGTTTTATGCAGAATTCCTTTGTGTATAAGTCTAATATTCCTGTGTTGTCCATTGTAGCGGAGAAATGGCAGGCGGTCTACACCATCCTGGAGGCGTTTGGAAACAGCTCCACCTCCATGAACTCAAACGCAAGTCGCTTTTCTCACGTCGTGTCTTTGGACTTCGATCAGGCTGGACAGGTCTCCTCCGCATCCATACAGGTAACTCACAATGTGCATCATATTTTACTACAGCATTATCTAACACCAGAAGATTCTTTATGTTTTTTTTTGTCCAACATACACTTGAATTCCAGTCAGTTTTATCTGTAGATGATATTGAAAACACAACATGATGTATTTGATTTTCAGACGATGTTACTGGAGAAGCTCAGAGTGAGTCGTCGTCCTGAGGCAGAATCCACCTTCAATGTTTTCTACTTCCTGTTGGCCGGAGCCGACAGCAGCCTCAGGTCTGTCCCCAAATATATATATATATAAAAAAAAAAACGTGTCTTTAGTTATATATCGATGGTGTCATTTATGTTTTATGTTTCATCTTCAGAACGGAGCTCCATTTGAACCACTTGGCAGAAAACAGCTCATTTGGGATTCTTCCACAGACAAAGGTACAAACAGAAAGAAGCTAAGAATGATTTAGATGATTTTGAATAATATAATAATCGTTGGAAATCTTGCAGTTGTCGTCACACTTTCCCAGCATGTCCCGAACAACTTACAATTGATTTAACAGTAGAGAATACGGATAATTTTTCCACTAGGATTTACAAATGATCAAAGAAAGTTGACAAAGCTCCAAGACTTTAATTTAACTACAAATGTATTTGGAGAATTATTAAACTATTGTCTTCAAACTATTTTTTTTTCTCGAACTGACAGAGATAAAATCCAAAAGCTAATTCTGTTAGTTACTGTTTTTACTTTCCTGACGAGTGAATTCATTAAGAATCTTCTTCAGGCTTAATTTAATGCTGCGGTCTGATTTTTGTGAGAAATAGCTTTGTTTAAAGAATTGTTTGGCTGAAAATTGATTTCCTTAAATTAAATAGTTTGTAAATTCACCAATTGGAAAGGGTTCATTTGGCTTTTTCTGTATCTTGGTAATTAAATTCCTAAATCTGTTCACAAAGCTATTTGTGTAAAGAAAAAATGCAACTAAACCAAGGTTTTCATGACTTAATGACTGACCAATAATACACACTTAGTCAACGAACACCAATGAGTGATTAACTGATGACAAAAAAATATACCTTTCTACTCTTTTTTTTGAAAGTTTTGCAATGTGAAGGCACTTATTGTAGCATTTATTTTTACTATAAATGAAATTATGCTCTACCATTTGTTATACCTAACCCTATTTGTAAATCGACTGGATCATTTCTAGTCTCTCTCTTGAGAAATCTACTAACAGCTAAAACAGACAAGAGTAAACCCACTCTGTCTGTCCAGTGTAAGATTACTGAAGTTTATTTTTGTTCACATTTCCAGGCGGAGGACAAGCAGCGTTCGTCTCAACAGTTCACGAAGCTCCAGGCGGCCATGAAGGTTCTGGGTTTCTCCTCCGAGGAGCAGAGGGCGCTGTGGCTCATCCTGGGAGGAATCTACCACCTGGGAGCAGCTGGAGCCACTAAAGGTACAAACACTCTGGATACAGTTATATAAATGTACAATACTAAAGGTGGTGCAGTGAAGCATGTGTGTCTTTTACTAACAACACAAAAGATTTTAACCTATACATTTATGGATATGTATTAACAACCAAGACTGTAAAGTTTGATGTCTGTTGGATCTGATTTAGACACTGATTTAAATAGTTTTTCTTGTTGTGTCTCGTCTTAATATCTAACAAGGCTTCATATTTGGCTTCATTTCATTTAGACGACTTTTGTGTAAGACCAGGTACTCTCTTAGAACCGCTGTCAGAAAAAGTAATGGCTGCAGTTAATATCTTGATGTTACTTGAGTGTTTTCCTGAAAGGTTTTCTGAGCACTCACAGGTTGCTTTAGCATCCAGCAGGTGTCACTGTTGCCACATCAGTGTTTCTCTCTGAACAGCTGTGGTTTATCCTGTTTTAATGCCACTGAAAACTGTGAACTGGCAGAGACACATGAGAATATCTTCAAAACAGATTTTTATTTTTTTGTATTCCATATATAATTGGAGTCATTTGATTGGAAAATAGTTCTTAATTATTTAATTACTAGAAAATACAATGTAGCCCATTGTTGTTTAATACATATTCCACCTATTACTGTATATGATGCACAATACAAGATGACATTGTCTTATGAAAACTGCACAGGTGTGCTTTAGGCTGGCCACAGTGAAAGGACACTGTGAAATGTTTAGTTTTAGCACAACATAATGATACAGGACTCCCTGGAAGAAGAGATATCGTTTCTCAATGGGACCTTCTTGGCAAAATATAGGATAAATAAATAAAAATAAAATAAACAAATGCGCACCTAGCTTGTTACAACTGTCTTATTACACGAAAACATAAAGATATGCGTTTTAAGAGATTGTGTAATGTCCTCCAGAGTTGTTGTCTTGCATAAACCGTCTTCGTCTTTCCAAAAATTTGGGGAAAGGACCTACTTGTTACTAGTTAAAAAAAATAATTACAAAAAGAAGTACTGCACAGCAAATGTAGTTCTCAGAGTCATTTATTTGCTACACCCAATGACATTTTGGGAGTTTTAGCCCTTCATCAGACATGAAAATCTCCTATATACACATCAGCTAAGTCACATGACCTTTCTTTGTTTCCAAAAATGATTTACAAAATATTTACACATGAATATATATAGTACATACACTAGTAAAATACAATTGATTTGACCAAGATATTGTTTTTTTTTTACAAATGAATCTTAACTGATTTCAAAGTAAAAGTTTTAGTTGTGCATTAGTAAGCATCGTGTTTTCCACTGAAAATGTATGATAAATGCAGCACTTTGTGAAAAAAATCAAACTGAAGAATTTAGTTTCTATCAGGAGCGGAATGCAGCTCTCTCATTGTCTGTGTGTGGTCCTCTCCAGTTTCACTTTGTTGTTTGTTGTAAAAGGACATTTATTGTCCATAATTGCATCAAAAACTGATACACGTGGATATCAACCATGTGATTTATAAGAGGAAATTGTCAGATTTAAAACCTAAATCATGTTTGTAGTGTGAAAATTAGCTAACCCATCTTTAAATCAGAACTAAGTAACATTTTACCCTTGTTAAATGTCATTGTAAGTCTCTGTGGTGATAGTTACATTAGGTACATGAGGCATTTAAAGCATATGTCAGCTCTTTCCACTGTCTCCGGCAGAAACTACGGCACCTGGAGCCTTCCTCCCCTGGACTCTTCACAACACAATCCCGACCCAACTTTCTGTCTTGAGAAACCCTGGATTTTTGATTTTTTTTTTTTATTTAGCAGTGTAAAATATGTTTCTATGTGTTTTTGATTCAATCCTAAAGTTGTGCAAAAATGAGAGAAACAATAATTCTCTCTACTCACAGCGTAAGGTTTTTGAAAGCCAGTAGAAAAGTATTTTAAGAAGACTACTTTTGCAGTCAAGGGAATTTGGAACCAGTTTTTTTTAATAAATCATGCATATGTTCATGGTTAGAATCTTTATAGTACTTAACATGAGTCTTGGCTAACTTTTTGCATTTCCCTGGTGTCTTTTCCTCCACAGGCTGGGTTTTTGACGTCACTGCAGTGTTTTAGATCTAATGTGTTTATAAATGTATTTTTCTGTGTCTAACCTTGTCTTCTGCACGTTTGCATGCCGCGCTTCTCTCAAAACCAGACGCAGACCAAGGTAATGGAAGTGTCACTTTGTAGTCCTCTCACCTCGCCTCTAAAACTACATTTCCCTGCTCTGCTCTTTACCCGATTCTCCATCTACTTCCTCCATTAGCATTTTTATTGTTTCCGAGCCCACGCAGCAGACTAATCTCGCCCTACAATTTGGAAAGCTTTTTGTAAAAACGTTCTTCGCTGAAACGGGTGATTTTGACAGTTTCTTGGAGTCATTTGTTCTACGCTTTACTTTCTGTCAGCTCTCGTCCCATTAGCGCAAAACGACAGAATAAAAAAGTTAACCTGGTGTCTACACATAAAAAGACCCACAGACGAAGATATTTGTGTTTCAACATTGTCTACAGTAAGTTTTTGCACCAGCATGGTCACTTTTATTGTTGATTGTCCTAAAGTATTATTTTAATTTTCTGTATCAATGGAAGGAGGCATTGTTTTTTTGACCTCCAGAAAGTTACACAGTGTCATTTTATCTGAACATAATGTACTGTACCGTATACAAAACAATAAATGCAAAGACATGGAGATGAGTAAAATGCTTGCACAGTTTGGGACATGGTGGCAGAGAAAGAAAGATCAACGGGGCCTTTCTGTGTGAAGTTTACTCTGGTTTCTTGTAAAACACGTCCAGTAACGTTTCCACAAAACTCGATCTCATCTGGGCTTTAAATTCAAATGCTAACGTGATGCTAGATTCAAGATTCAGTCATTTATTGTCATTGTTGCAATTACAACAACATGATATTGGAGCCCTCATCAAGTCTAGGGCTGCCTGCCGTATTTTCACATCTACAGAACTTTCTGTTTACTCTTTCTGACGTAACGCCACATCAACACCACCTGTGACTCAACTTGAATTAATTGTGCTAAAAATAAACTTAATTAATCAGAAAATGCCTTGTTTTGTTTCCAGTTGAATCAACAAGTAGCCTGTCCCCACATGACAAGCCACGCCCCCAAATATAACTTGTTCTCGTCTGTATCTATTAATAGCTTTCTGCAAAAATGTCTTTTAATTGTTCACTTAAAGTGCAGATAACAGGTTTTTACAATTTTCTAATTTTAGCTTAATACCTGTTGTAAATGTAAATGATAGTTTTACTTTAATCAAGAACACGTTTGTGAACAAAAGCAAGAAAGTCCTGGGTTCAACTTCCAGGCGCTCCGGGGCTTTTCTATCTGGAGTTTGCATGTTTTCTCCGTGCCTGCGTAGGTTTCCTCCTACAACTAAAAGCATGTCCAATATGCCTCCCCTCCCCAGGACTACGGCTGTAAAAAGTTCTAAACTGACGACATCACACTAAGGAGACAAGGACATTTTACATATTCAACAGAAACCCATTTTTATGACTCTGTCCCCGATCTTTTTTTGTTGTCCCCAACCGGTACAGTTGCAGTTTTCTTTTCCAAGAACCAGTCAAGAAAAAATAACAATGTAAAATAACTTATTACTGTGTATATTTTTAGCTCTCTTATCGCTTGTATTTGCTGGCGCTATATTTTCTTACTAAAGCAAAAAGAAGTAGTGATAAACCATAAATTACAAATAAAATATACAGTATTTTTATAGATCCTCTGGGGCTCAGATGGCCTGCAGCTTGTTTTTGAGCCCCGGACCGGTCAAAAGGGACCCCTGTTCTAGAGTATTTTTATGTCTCAAGTTAAGAAAGTCCATTACCTTAGCGGAGATGTCGTCACTTACGAACAGGAATAAGATTATTTTGCCTAAAAAATGGCCAAACTGGAATGAAACTTAATTATTTAATACAATATGAATAGTAAGTGTTCATAAATTGGGACAAAATCCAAATTGTGCTACAAATTCTCATGCTTATCGCTCATCCTTTATCTCCGGCTAGACTCTTCTTACCAAAATCGTTTCTCAAGATTTGTAGATTTAAAAATGTCACTCCACTGTTTAAAAGTTGTGTGCAACCTTTAGTCGAGTGGGTGTAAACGGGACGCAGACGCTGGTTGGTACAAATGACTTCAGATCCTCTCTAATCTCGGGTTTAAAGGCTGCTTCTGTTTCCCTGTCTCTCCTTGTCTCATCTCTAACCCATTTTCTGTCTGGAGATAAAAAAACCCAGCAAAGATCACACCGTCGCCGTCCCTTTTAGCTGCTCTGTCTGATGTTTCGTCTCGTCGCCCACGCTCCCATCCCCAAACTACACTGCCGTAACACAAACACACAAGTCAGGCTTGTTCTCTGCAAACTTAGACATTTTACCAGACTTCCAGAAATGTCGTGTTAAAGTTTGACTAGTTTTAGATCAGGCAGTAATTGGCTCTGTGCATAGAAATGGATTGTTTTTAAATTGCTTAGACAGTGACTTAGTAGACTTGCAACAAACACAGTGGCACAAGTCTTATGTTAAACCAATGAAGATTCTAAGTTGCTAGATACAAAAATAGTGTTAATTAAAGCATATTCTTATTCAGAGTGGTAAAAGCTCAAAAAGGACATCATTCGTTCAGCTTCTGGGTCGAGTCAAGTCAACATCTTACGATCTCTCTTGTGGGGTTTGCATGTTCTCCTCATTTTATCATAGATTCTCTCCACCTCCAAATACATGCATGTTAAATTTCTCTTAATGAAAGAGAGAGTGAATGGTTGTCTGTTTTTAAAGGGGCACTGTGTAAGATTGAGAGGAATTTTAATTATCACATATAGTCCACAAACATTTAAATCATATTTATTCTTTACAACATGAATACTTAAGAGAGCACTGTTAACCAATCCACATCAATTGTGATACATTTATACGTATTTGAAATGTTTTATTACGGGCCGGAATGTGGATCATTGACGCTAGATGTCAGCATGGTAAATAGGCAAAATGCATGTGAATGGCTCCCTCTAGTGTTCAAAAGTGGAAATCACTTTGTTTGTTTGTTTTTCTTACACAGTGCCCCTTTAAACCCTGAATTGATTTTGTGACACTAAATTAACCATCAAGTGCACGGTAGCCAAGTGGTTAGAGCTCTGGCTTCCCAATAAGGAGGTCGTGGGTTCGACTCCCGGGTCGGACCATATCAACATCTCACGATCTCTCTGGGTGGAGTTTGCATGTTCTCCCTGTGTCACCGTGGGTTTTCTCTGGTTTCCTCCCACCTCCAAAAACATGCATGTTTAGGTTAATTGGGCATCACTGTAAATTTCCCTTAGTGAGTGAATGAGAGAGTGAATGTTTGTCTGTTTAACTCTGCGGCAAGTTGGCCACTGTCCAGAGTGTTCCCCGCCTAAGGCCCAAAGTCACTGGGATAGGCTCCAGTCACCCGCGACCCCTAACGGGACTAAGCGGTAGAAAATGAATGAATGAATGAATAAATTAACCATCATTGACCCAGGAGTAGTTGTTTCATGTCTTTTTTATTATTTTGGGAAATGGATGGATAGACATGATGGATTTGCCAATATTTCCATTGCAACGTTATTTTATTTATTTTATTTATTTATTTATTTAAGGATAGCCCCTTGAGATGTATCATCTCTTTTTCAAGGGGTCCTTTTTCAAGGGGGTCCTGGGAAACATTAGCCATGTTTCCCAGTTCATTCCACGCAGCCAAAAAGTTACGTAAATTGTAAACTCCAAAAGAGAAACAAAGCTACATGTTTGTACAACTTTTATTACAACTATTGCAACTAATATTATGTAATTTGTCTGCTGTTCTCACAAGTAACACATGAAAAATAGATGTTTAGTGGTCATTAGAGTCTTAAAAGATGCACAAGATCAGAAATCTGAACTTGGGTTTTCTAGCTGTTAGCTTAAAGGGGACCTATTGTGTTTTTTTATGTTTTTAGGAAAAAACTATAATATATGTAGATCAGTAATTTACATTAATTTGCTTACAAATAGAAACAGGTCCATTTACTTCCTGTGCAAAACTGCAGAACTGATAAATAAGACATTTTTATTGTTGTAAAGTGTCTATGTGACCGTTTTGAACCATACATTCATTCATTTTCTACCGCTTAATCCCGTTAGGGGTCGCGGGTGACTGGAGCCTATCCCAGTGACTTTGGGCCTTAGGCGGGGAACACCCTGGACAGTGGCCAACTTGCCGCAGGGTTAGACAGACAACCATTCATTCTCTCATTCACTCACTAAGGGAAATTTACAGTGATGCCCAATTAACCTAAACATACATGTTTTTGGAGGTGGGAGGAAACCGGAGTACCCGGAGAAAACCCACGGTGACACAGGGAGAACATGCAAACTCCACCCAGAGAGATCGTGAGATGTTAGTATGGTCCGACCCGGGAGTCGAACCCACGACCTCCTTATTGGGAAGCCAGAGCTCTAACCACTCTGCTACCGTGCACCCCTTGAACCAAAAAACACAGACAAGTGGGCGGGGATAGGTGGTAGGTGAGGACAGGGCTTTTCTAACATAGTCGAACTGCAGTCTACTAATTACTGTGTGATTGACAGACAAACATTTACACTTCTATAAACACACTATTGTCTTTTGATTAAGTTTATGTTTTCAGAGTTAGCAGGGTTATAAAATGTTAGCTTTTAAAATATATACAAGCCAGCTGACACAGATCAATAGAGTAAAGAGATGCTGACAAGATGTATTTCCATTATTGAGCTGTTCATGCACATTCAGGTAAGTAACATCAGTAACATAAGTTCAACTTTAACATGCCTCCAATCACATTTTATTATTTTTTTGCTTTGCCTTTGTCTATTAATCCATCAAATCATCCATGTTCTGTTTCACGATTCTTTACTTTAATTAAATTTTCTTTTAAGCATACTATTGGACCTTTAACTGTGCGTGCTAGTGGTGCTTCATTACCTCTTTCTCCTTTCTCCTGTGTTTGTCCTGCTGCAGCCGGTCGTCGTCAGTTTGCTCGTCATGAATGGGCGCAGAAAGCGGCGTACCTCCTGGGCTGTACGTTAGAAGAACTGTCCTCGTCCATCTTTAAGCACCAGGCCAAAGGACTCCAGCACACCCCGTCCTTCAGAGGCGGAGCTGAGGACATGAGCCAGGGAGATGGCTCTGGTAAGAACACAGAATAATGTACTGTACATCTATCCATTCTCCTCCGCTGATACGGTTCGGGTTGTAGAAGCAGTAGTCGAAGCAGGAAGCCCAGACTTCTCTTTCAACACACACGTCCTCCATATCATCTGGATGGATTCTGGGTGTTGTAAGGCCAGTCCAGAGACATGTCCTGGGTCTTTCCAGAGATCTTTTGTTGGTGGGAGAGACCGGAGACACCTCACCAGGAAAGCTTAGTCCAGGAGACATTCTGAGAACAGGCTTCTCTCGAACTGGAGGAAATGTGGTTGTAATCAGAGTCCCTCCTGTGTCACTGAGCTCCTCATAAAGGGAGCGCCCAGCCACCCTGCAAGGAAAACTCATTTCGACCAGTTGTACCTGGAGTCTCGTCCTTTCAGTCATTAGCTAGGCTAGGCAAGGCACATTTATTTGTATACAATTCATACACAAAGCAATTCAAAGTGTAAAGCTTTAAAAGAAATAAAGAGTGCTGAACAGAAATGTTTTGTGCCTGGATTTAAACATTGTCACAGTCGAGGCCGGTCTAACATCTTCAGGAAGATTGTTCCAAGTCTTAGCTGCATAAAACTGAAACGTTTATTCCCCATGTTTAGTCACCTAAAGTCACCTAAAGTTACCTAAAGCTCATGACCAAATGTGAAGGTTGGAACATAGACTGCTGTAAATCGAGAGATTTGCCTTTTGACTCTGCTCCTTCACCAAAACAGTGGTGCTCCTTCTATATCCTGCAGAACCCAGAGTCAGTGTACACCTCATGTTACTGGAAATGTGAACACATCTGCTCCGATCTTATAACGACCGGACAGTAAAGTGCTCTTACTTTTGACTAAACACATTTAACCCTTCGACACTCTAGAGGAGTTTGTTCCCCTCAACAAGTTCGAGGAGCCGAGATCCAAGTAACAACCCCTAATTTATCTCTTCTCTTGTGCCTGTGGGTTGACTGTTATAACATTTTGTCAGAGCGGATCATATCAAAATCTTGACCCTTGTATCGGGACAGAAATTGAATCGAGACAAAACAGAACAGAATTTTTTTTCTACTTTCAAGTTGTAATATAAAGTATGTTTATTACTTGTTCTATTGGCGTATGATTTGTCAGTCAAAGTGTACTCTAAACAAAATGAATGCCTTTTATAACAAACACTTCTGATCTTCTGTCTCTTCTTCAGGGTCAAAGGTCACAGCTCTGGAGTGTCTGGAGGCGATGGCGTCTGGACTTTACTCTGAACTCTTCACTCTGGTCATCTCTCTCATCAACAGGTCAGTGGTTAAAGCCATTTCAGTAATGCAAGACAAGTATTGAATTATTATAAATCAAGTGATGTTCAACCTGGTCAATGTAAAAGTTGTTCTCTCGCTCTCTCTCTCTCTCTCTCTCTCTCTCTCTCTCTCTCTCTCTTTCGTTTGGGTCTCGGTCTCTCTTTACGTCCCCTTCTCTCTCTCTCCTTCTCTCTCTTTCTCTCTCTCCCCATCTCTCACTTCTCTTCTCTTCACTCTCTCTATTTTTTCTCTCCCTGTGCTTCCTTTCCCTCTCTTTTCTTTTCATATCTCGCTCCCCTATATCTTCTTCTCTTCTTCCCGCTCTTTCTATCTCATCCTGTCTCTTTGCTTTCTCTCTCTCTCTCTCTCTCTCTCTCTCTCTCTCTCTTTGTCTTTGCTTACTCCATCTCTCTTTGCTCTCTCTCTCTCTGTTTTTGCTCTTTCCCGCTCTCTCTCACTCTCGCTTGGCCATCTCTTTCTTTCTGTCTCTTTCTCTCCCTTTCCCTCCTCTCTCTGCCTCCTCTTTCTTTTTCTTTTCTTTGTCTTTCTCTCTCTTCTCTCTCTCACCTTTCTCTCTCTATCTTTGCTCTCTCTACCTCCTCTCTTTCTTTCTTTTTCTTTTCATTCTCTCTCTTTTCACACTCTCACCTTCTTTCTCTCTCTCTCTCTGCCTCCTCTCTTTTCTCTCTCCCTCCCTCTCTCACCTTGTCTCTATATCTCTCTCTCTCTCTCTCTCTCACTCTTTGTTCTTTCTCTCTCCTCCTTCTCTCACCTTCACTTCTCTCTCTCTCTCTCTCTCTCACTCTTTGTTCTTTCTCTCTCCCTCCTTTTCTCACCTTCACTTTTCTCTCTCTCTCTCTCTCTCACACTCTTTGTTCTTTCTCTCTCCCTCAGCCTCCCCTCTCTTTTCTTTCTCTCCCCCTTCTCTCTCGCTCCCTCTCCCGCCTTCTCTTTCTCTCTCTCTCTCTCTCTCTCTCACACACTCTGTTCTTTCTCTCTCTTTCCTTTCTCTCTCTCTTCTCTCTTTCTCTGGAGTTTTGTCAGACTTTCTTCTCGGGGGATCGGTGCCTCTGCAGTTTTTCTAAAATAAACATTCTCCCGGAGCTGAACAAACACACGATGAGAAGCTGCTGGTTCAGTAAATCCAGAAAACTACTTTTAGTTATTTGTTTATTCCGGTGTTAGACCTGCTGTTCTGCCTTTTTAAGAAAGTTTAATCTCGCTCAGGATCACAGTTTTCTCCAGGACTGAGATACAGATGCAGAACATAAAAGAACTTTAACCCAGAGTCAGACTTGGGTTTTTATGTTGATGGGTTTAGTCTTGACTCTGAAGGTTTGTGATGTTGAGTCTCTGTCACAGAGACTGCACGGGTCATGAGACATAAGATGCATTACAAACAATGAACTCTGCATAAATAGTTTCTTAAGATACCATTAAAGCATCTGCAAAAATCATTGTGTCTGTTTGACATTCAACAACAATCTCACTCTGCATCTTACCTGAACACAAAGTTCCACTTCTCTCCACTTTCTGCAAATCCACACTGTATTTTGCCCAAACGCCACGTGTTATTTCCATTTCTCATGCGTAAAAGTCAGTCCTTCATTCCTCCGGGAAAGTTTCTCTGATGCGAGCCGATGCGAGCGCGTCTGACAAACCACGGAACTGAGGGTGCGACTTTCCCCTAACTTTATGAATCTGAATAAACATCAGTGTTTGTCTGTCCAGCGCTTATTGGTCAAAAGTACAAAACTTCTTGAAATCAGACCAACAAAACTCTGTCCATCCGTTGTTTTTGTCGAATGAAGCCTTATCTGTGCTCTGTAGCTAACGCGTGGTCCGTGAAACTGCAGCCTCCTGTTTACAGATTCATTGGTTACGCATTTATGGAGGCAGTAGCACAGTGCGCTCTGCAGGCGTCGGTCTAGCGGCCTCCTTGACGGAATAGCAACACGCATGAATGGATTGAAAGCAGCATTTGTCCCTCACTGCTTCCTCAGTTTGAGAGAGCGGGAGAGCGCAAGTCCGATCGGAATGCAGGTGACTAAATTAGACTTTATATAAAAGGGCAGCAGCTGCACGGTAGCAGAGTTCTGGCTTCCCAATAAGGAGGTCGTGGGTTCGACTCCTGGGTCGGACCATATGAACATCTCACGATCTCTCTGGGTGGAGTTTGCATGTTCTCCCCGTGTCACTGTGGTTTTCTCCGGGTACTCCGGTTTCCTCCCACCTCCAAAACATGCATGTTTAATTGGGCATCACTGTAAATTTCCCTGTGAGTGACTGAGAGAGTTTGTCTAACCCTGCGACAAGTTGGCCACTGTTCAGGGTGTTTCCCCGCCTAAGGCTCAAAGTCACTGGGATAGGCTCCAGTCACCCGCGACCCCTAACGGGATTAAGCGGTCGAAAATGGATGGATGGATAAAAGGGCAGCTCCATTTTCAATCCGTCAAAATGACTGAGGGCCTTGAAAATTTTCCGTCAAAGCAAAATACAATCAGTAAATGACGTAAAATTGTCGGTTAATGTAACCTCTGCGAGACGACTTGATGTTTCTTCTCAAAAATCACCAGTGTAATTTTACAATAACAAACTGAAACATGTCTCTATTAGCTTCTTTATTTGCGACCAGAACTTTCATTTTATTTGATAAAAATTTGTTTTCAGTCATTGTTTTAAAGTCTTGAAAACACTTTAAACTAAAAGTCGACGATTTGGACTTTACTTGGACTAACTTGAGACTTGCAAAACAGTGACTTGGTTCCACCGCTGACTTAACTATCCTTTTCCTCTCCTTTTTCTCTCCTGCTCTTGCTGTTTCTCTCTCTCTCTCTCAACCTTCCTCTCTCTCATCTTTCTTTGTTCTCTCTCTTTGTTATTCTACCTTTGCTCTCTCTCTCTCTCTCTCTCTCTCTCTCCCACTTTACTCTTTTTATCACTTTCTCTCTTTCTCTTTGCTCTCTTGCTCCTTTACTTTTCTCCTCCCTCTCTCTCTCCTGCATAACCCCTCTTTTTCTCTCTCATCTCTTTGCTCTCTTTTTTCCTCTCTTTGCTTTCTTTCTTTCATTCTCTTTCTGTCTCTTTCTCACCCCCCTCTTTTTAATTTCTCTCTCCTCCTTCTCTCTCTCCTACCTTCCCTCACCCTTTTGCTTGCTCTCACTCTCTTTCATCTCTTTGCTCTCTCTCTCTCTCTGTTTCTCTCTTTGTTCTCTTTCTCTCTTGCCTCCCTCCCCCCTCTCTCTCTTCTTCTTAACACAAAACTACATAAAGTTGTTGTTTTTCCTGATGCAGAAGTCTAAATCCTCCATCCTAATCCCCATCTCTCTCTTCTCTCCCTCTTTTCTCCTCCAGAGCTCTGAAGTCCAGTCAGCACTCTCTCTGCTCGCTGCTCATCGTGGACACTCCGGGTTTCCAGAATCCTAAAGTTTCCCAGCTGAAGCGTGGAGCCACGTTTGAGGAGCTGTGTCACAACTACACACAGGAGAGACTGCAGACGCTTTTCCACGAGAGAACTTTTACTCAGGAGCTCGACCGATACAAGGAGGTACACAAGCATCTACATCAGTTATTCAAAGATGCAAGCGTAAATTCAGATTTCACATGAGCATAACATCCATTTACGAAATTAGGAACTATTAATAGCCTAGGGACACAAGACACATCAAGTATTTAGTTTATAGGGTTAGGGTTAAAATGTTACAATGTCCAAAAAGTCACAAATTATGTGTGAATATTTTGAAAAAGTCAAAATAGTTTGGAATTGGTTAAAGCTAGAATGTCAAGTCCAGAGGGATGGTGATAAAGTTTAATGCTGCGTTCGTTCAGACTGGACAGCGTTGGAGCGTCCAATGTCCAAACGCTGCGTCTGCTGAAGTCTGTTAATCATTTTTTTTTTATTAAAACAACAAACAATACGAGACATGATATTTTACTGACATTGAGCTCGCATGGATGGATTAAAAATGCTCATTATGGTGTTTTAACCACTGCGGTTCGATGTATCAATAGAGGAGTACAGAGACAGCAAAAGGACATTTAAACCAAACTTCACTCACCTCACATTAAAATATTTTTTTGCTTCACTCATTGATTCTACAGAAATCTGCGATGTTTTTTAGTTCCACGTGAAATTTCTTTATGTATTTTTTTCATCGGAAGCAGTCATGTTGTTTATTGAGAATGCAGAAGATGCATGTCTCTGATTGGCTAATTAATCTGTCAATCACGGCTACAGAAATCTGAAAGACAATATATTTATATACAAGTGCTGGTCAACGAATTAGAATAATTTGAAATGGTGCAATCATGAAATTCTTTGAATGCATTTGTTGTGCAGAAAGAAAATCAGGTGTTCACCGCACCTGTCCTACTCGTTAGAGTAATCACAGAACTCGTTACCTGTAAAAAACCTGCTCAGCTGAGCTTTCCAAAAGGTCCATTTAGGCCATTTAACTGTGACACTGTTGTTCCATTGAATTAGAATAATGGAGAAACCGTTTCATTGAATAAGAATAATTTTTATTATAATTAGAATTATCACTTTCGCAGTATTTTGTGGCTGCCCCCTTGGCTTGTATGACTGCCTGAAGTCTCCGCGGCATCGATTTGACCAGCTTGTCGCAAGTTTCCGCACTCACAGCTTCCCAGGCAGTGGCGATGTTCTGCTTCAGTTGGTCCAGCTTAGTCGGCTTTCTGTCGCAAACTTTCCGCTTGATGATGGCCCAAAGGTTTTCAATGACTCGGCTTCAAATATCGCGTTCCAGCAGTAAAACCCATAGACATACTATGGTAAAACCGATGCTGAACAAGAAACAAATGCAGAAACAGCTGAAATGGACCAAACAACACGGCGAGTGGACTGCTGAAGACTGGCAGAAAGTGGTCTTCAGTGACGAATCACGCTTCTGCATCTCCTTCGGTGACCAAGGTCCTCGTGTCTGGCGTCGTGGTGGCGAAACCTACAACCACGAGTGCGTGAAAAGATCCGTCAAGTTTCCCCAGAGCGTTATGGTCTGGGGATGCATGTCTGCTCGAGGTGTAGGGAAACTCTGCCTCCTCAAGAAGACTGTCAATGCTGCCGTATATCAAGATGTTCTGGAAACGTTCCTGATTCCGACTGATGAGGAACAGTTCGGCGAAGAAGACTTCATATTTCAACAGGATCTTGCACCGGCTCATGCGGCAAAGTCGACCAAAGATTGGTTCACTAGAAAACAGCTTGAAGTTTTGGCATGGCCGGCCAACTCGCCTGACCTCAATGTCATTGAAAACCTTTGGGCCATCATCAAGCGGAAAATTCGCGACAGAAAGCCGACTAAGCTGGACCAACTGAAGCAGAACATCGCCACTGCTTGGGAAGCTGTGAGTGCGTAAACTTGCGACAAGCTGGTCAAATCGATGCCGCGGAGACTTCAGGCAGTCATACAAGCCAAGGGGACAGCCACAAAAATACTGAGAAAGTGATGATTCTAATTATAATAAAAAATATTCTAATTCAATGAAGCGGTTTCTCCATTATTCTAATTCAATGGAACAACAGTGTCACAGTTAAATGGCCTAAATGGACCTTTTGGAAAGCTCAGCTGAGCAGGTTTTTTACAGGTAACGAGTTCTGTGATTACTCTAACGAGTAGGACAGGTGCGGTGAACACCTGATTTTCTTTCTGCACAACAAATGCATTCAAAGAATTTCATGATTGCACCATTTCAAATTATTCTAATTCGTTGACCAGCACTTGTATATCGTCTGGAATTTCCAGGCAACAGCAAAGCTTCCATCTCTCTCTCAAAGTGGATCTGCCTTTTTTGCAAAGCAAAACCTTTGAAAAAAAGCTGGAATCCAGAAAAGCATGTCAGGGGGAAAAGTTGTCCTTGTCCTCTTACGCCCCGATTCGCTTTAGCGTGTTTAGGGCGCTTGTTGGGGCGTCAGCTTCGAAAATAATTTGTGTCAAAATTCGCTTCAATTTGCAAAATTGGACACTGTTCAGTCCAAACGCAGCATAAGGGAATGAGCAAGTTTAGGAAACAGGTTGAAATAAAGGGTAAGGTTTGGAAAAAGGTTTGAGTAAAGGTTAAGATAGAAATATAACAGTTTAGGCCTGTTTAGAAACAGAAGTAAACTCATTACCATGGCAACAAGCTCACTTCTGTCCCTCCAGACCTGACAATCTAGAACTGACCTTTGTAATTCTGCCAAATTCAGGAGCTTCTTCTGTTACAAACTACGCGAGAATCTATCTGGTACAACTAGGTTACCCAAATCAAACCCAAATTTTAAGGCAAAACAAAATGACAACGTTTGTGTATTTACATCTGCTATTGAGTCACCACTTAAAGCAACACATTTGTTTAACATGTGTTTAGTATCTTCATTACTGGGCATTCATATACATTGTCATTGTTTTCAACTCAAATCAAATATCGAATTTTTTAATCTTTGAAATAATCACTACACGTCTACTGATTAATCTGAAGCCATAACACACAACCCAATCTTGACTGTGAACGTGTTGATCTTTACAGTAGCTGACTAACCCTTCCCTCCCTTGATCCTGCCTCTATAGGAGAACATAGAGCTTGCATTAGATGACATAGAGAGCTCTCCGTCTGTGTCTGTAGCTGCAGTGGATCAGGCCTCCACTCAAGCCCTGGTAAGAACAAAAACAACCTTCTTTTCTTTTCTCTCCTCTTCTCACTTCGCCTGCAGTGCTTCAATTATGTCGTAAAGTCTAATTGAGTCATCAGTGTAATGAAGTTGTGGAAATAACTTTGTGTGAACGATTGCAGCCGTGATGGAGGAGCTAACAATGCATTTAAATGGGGTTTTCTGCAACTTTTAGCTAAATTTATGCCTTGTGTTTTTAGTACAAACTGTGTATAAGTGCTATTGTTTGCAAATGTCTTTTTCTAAATGGTTGTTTAATGGTTTAGTGTACGACTACATGGGAAGGTACGGATGTTTTTTGTTGATTTATGTTTATTTTTTTTACTTTGGACCAAATCAGAGTCAGATTTTTAGTGTTACTTTATATACAGTATATTATAATGAACAGCCCTGTTCTCACTTTGACCCTCCTTCCCTGCCAGGTCTTTTTGCTAACTTTAAACTAGATTCACAGCTCCACAAAAACTGGAATTATAACATGTTGTGCATCGAGTGAGACCTACAAGTGTCGACTTTTATTTAAAAAAAGAATTGTTATTTTACATTAATCGGTTCCCTTTACATACGCATTTGAAGTTCCTTTGTTTTCATTAGATTTCAGCCTTTTTGACATAACAACCTTTTTCTAAATCAAACTTCTTGTTAGTTTTCTGTGTTCTTCTTTTGGTGAAAGAATATGAGCCACTACAATGAAATAATGTCTTGATTAAAACAATGAGGACGAGTGTCTTTTTCATCTTTAAACCAACAAAAGCTGTGTTACAGACAAGAAGGCAGCACTTTTTGATGCTGATTACATAGATTCAGCCTCTTTCATGGAGCAGAGATTACATTGAATAAATCCAGTAGTTTTATTTACTCTGACACTTTTCACTCGCTCACAGAAGAGGAAGTTTCTAGACTCGCCGCATGTGTCGTTCTCCTCAGAGTCCTAGTCCAGTAGGATCGTCTTTTCTTCAGTTTAAAGATCAAATATCTGCTCTAAACTTACTCAGCTGTGTTTTTAGTCCAATATGTTTTGTCTGTAATCTGTTTGAAAAGAAATCCGACCCAATAAAAGCAGCTGATCGCATAAATACAGCCGTCTGCGCTGCTTTAAAGTCAACAAAAGACACGTGTTTCCCGTTACTGACTTCCTCTGGGTCCTAGTGCTTGTCCATTTCCCCCATCTGCTGGTGAAACTGTGAAACTGCAGCATGTATTTGACTGTAGACGAAGTCAGCATAAGAGAGTGTTCATTCGCCGCAGAGAATAAAAGGTTTATGATGGAAATTAGGGCTGGAAGACGTGGACAAAAATGCATATCTTGATATTATTTATTTATTTAACCTTTATTTTACCAGGAAGTCCCTTGAGATAAATCTCTTTTTCGAGGCACCACAGTACAAATAAACATTTAAAACCATGATAAATATATTAAAAAAAGTAAAATACCCAGCTCAAGAATGACATTTACAACTTTCAGTGAAGACATTTTTAAGAAGACACATCAGTGGAATCAGTTCTAGAAGTTTTAAAGATTTGTGAATGTTGTTCCAAGCCCAGGGAGCTGCATACTGGTGTTTCATATCTCGATATACGATATATATATCGCGATAGCTTTGACAAGACATTTTTAAGAGTGATTTTTTTTTTTTCTAAGCCTATAGCCTACTGATTAGGAAGTCCAAATTTAAATTTACACTTAATAACAAACTTAAGGTGATGTCTTTTGCCAAGTAAATCTAAGTAGAAATAAATTCTAGAGCTCTTTTGACTCAAAATTACATTATATTTATGATTTGGTCAAAGTCATATCTTGTTCAGTAAATATCTTGATATACGACATATACAGTACAGACCAAAAGTTTGGACACCCCTTCTCATTCAAAGTGTTTTCTTTATTTTCATGACTATGAACATTGTAGATTCACACTGAAGCATCCAAACTATGAACTAACACATGTGGAAGTATAGTACACAGCCAAAAAGTGTGAAACAACTGAAAATTAGGGCTGTAGTCCACCAAAGAAATAGTTGGTTGACTAAAAACATGTCCCATCAACCGATTAATCAACTAAAAAGGGGACGTGGCAAAAGCTCTGAAGCTAAAAGTTGAGTTGTCAAAATATTACAAATCAATGCTAAAACTGGTGTCGAAATCAGATACTCTTTTGAACAAATACTGTACCGATAACATTAATAGGACAAACATTTAAACTAAATATTATATTTTCTACAAAAAAAAATCACATTTTTTGAAAAGAGTTTAATCAAAACTGGTTTGAAACTAAAATGTTGGATTTTGTGTTGAAAATATCAGTCCAGTGTATAAAAATCTGACTTTCCTAAAGGACATTCTAATTCTCACTGTGAGAATCAAGTTTATACCTTTGTATCAAAATCAGGTTGGACATTTGAGTATTGTGACAACTCTGCAAGAAACCTTACTCAAAAAGACTAACATTGTGTAGTTCATACAAAAACTAAAGTTTAAACAGAAAATGAAGAGGAAACAGTGTGTTTATATAAAAAAGTCAGTTCAATGATTCTGTTACTGTTGAATACAAATAATCTAAATAAAAGAATGAGTCGACAAATAAAATTTTGGTCTACCAAGATTCCATTGACAGATTAATCGACTAAATGACTAAAGAACTACAGCCCTAGTGAAAATGTCATATTCTAGGTTCTTTTGCTTTGATTACTTCTTTGCACACTCTTGACATTCTCTTGATGAGCTTCAAGAGTTAGTCACCTGAAATGCTCTTCCAGCAGTCTTGAAGGAGTTCCCAGAGATGCTTAGCACTTGATGGACCCTTTTGCCTTCACACTGCGGTCCAGCTCACCCCAAAACATCTGGCTTGGGTTCAGGTCTGGTGACTGTGGAGGCCAGCTCATCTGGAGCAGCACCTCATCACACTCCTTCTGGTCATTCATGGTTTTATATCTTCAGTTTGAATCTGCAATACGATATATATTGATATACCGCCCAGCCTTGACAAAATAGACGTAATTGGCAGGGAAAGAGTTAATATATGTTGCAACCAGCTCAGTTACACATCTGTGGAGAGGTTAGTGTCATTGTTGTAAGTGACACGTCTTCTCAAAAAGCTGTCCTTAAATAAATACATTCCAGATTAAACTATAGAGAAGAAAAGTCACATAGTACACTCATTTAATTCTCTTCAAATCTCTTATTAGTCTCATTCTGGCTGGACTTATCTTCCTTCTGTGTTTGCAGTGAAAAAGCCTCTCCGTCGTTATTATTATTACATATACAAGCTGGTGTGTGACCTGCCTCTCCATTAGGTCCGCTCAATCGATTCGTATTGGCAAGAGCTCGCAGTGTTAACAAGGGATTCGACGTCAAATTATGCTCCGCAGCCACAGAAGGCAATCTCTCTAATGTGGAAACGCACCAAGACAAATCGCTGTTTTTACTTCTGCCAAAAACATACAAATGAAATATTGGCATTGGTTTTGCTACAGAGGGTTTATGATGAATGGGGAATGATTTTATTTACTCCGCTGCGAGACGAGCTGTTTAAAAATGCTTATTAGTCTGTGTAGGCAGTTTATTATGATTTAATATTGACATCCCAGAACTGGGCAAGTCTAAGGCGGGACGAGAGGTGGGTTGAGTAGTCGAAATTGTACTTAAAGGAGGTTTATTGTGTTTTTTTTTGTGAACTGAGTAATAAATTACAACATATGTAAAGGAGTCATTTACATTAAAATGGCTTAGAAATCAGAAATTTAAGACTTGAAACTAAAAGTAGATGACTTACTCCTCTAAATAGATTAGATTAGATTATAAGGATGGGATGAGAACTTGTGGCACGAGATCTTGCGAGATTAAATAGTCACGATAATGTGTGCGAACGGTCTTGCGGTCTTGGGAATGTTCCTAAAGGGTTCAGTTGTGAATCTTTTAAGCCGCTGTAGTAAAAAGTCTCCTCCACATATAGAGTTGTAGAGCACATAATCTGACAGAAAACAGTCTGAACTCTTAGTTTTTATTTCGTATTGACAGGACAAGTATTGATAGTTTTGTCCTGAACACGAGAGTCGCACACTTGAACGTAATTTAAAATGGATCCACAAGAACATATTTGAGCCCACTGCATCTATAACCTGGTAAAAAGTAGGGCAGAAGCGCTCCTTCTTCTCTGTGTGCGTCTGTCTGCAGCAGCAGAGGGGGAAGAGAAAGGGGGCGGAGCCTGAGACAGAGTTCAAATGATAGCACTTACAAAATAAGAATACTGTAATAGAAATGATGAAATGTAAATCAAATCAAGGCGGCACGGTGGCTGAGCGGTTAGCGCTCTCGCCTCACAGCAAGAAGGTCGCGGGTTCGATTCCCGCACGGGCCGGGCCTTTCTGTGTGGAGTTTGCATGTTTCTCCCCGTGTCTGGGTGGGTTTCCTCCGGGCACTCCGGTTTCCCCCACCAACCAATAACATGCATGTTAGGGTAATATCCTCCAGCTACGGTAGTCCTGACCAAGCCTAGCAACAACATCTGGAGATGGGTCCCCGAGCGCTGCACTGTGGCGATCACTGCTCCTGAGGAGATGCCCCAGAGGTGTTGAAGGATGGGTCAAATGCAGAGGACAAATTTCCCTATGGGGACAATAAAGTGTACCTTACCTTACCTTACCTAAATCAAATATAAATAATGATAAAATAATTATATTATTTGCTTTGTTAAAATTCATGCTAAATATTTTAAAATCTTGTCTCCATCTTGTGGCTTGTCTTGTAAAAATTCGGTCTCTTCTCATCCCGATTAGATTAGATTAGATTAGACTTTAATGTCTCCTCACAAGAGGAGTTTGTCTTGGACATCAGAGACACAACATACAATAAATACAATCAATAAATAAAGTTCAACCGAGAGTAACACATTCTACAAGAAAAGAACACAATTCACATCTACAGTGAGCAAATAACAAATGCACAGCCCATATGACCTTAGTTTGTATTGCAGTCTCTCCGACGACCTAAAAAGTGCAGTGGATATTGCACTCTCCCACTTAACCATAAGAAAACTGTTCCTTCTCCATCAAAGTAGATTCCTCTGATAAAATAGAGAAATAGACAGAGGAACAAATGAATATTTATAGCGATTCCTGTACCTTTTACCTGAGGACAATAGTTTGTACTGGTTTGACAGAATGTGGGTCGGATCTTTGTCCCTGTTAAATTGCAGCTTCATCAAACATGCCTAAGAGAGGAAGTGGAATACTAAAGAGGGACATGTTCCAGTTTGTTAATGTAAAATTAGTCTTTTGAGGAGAAGCATCAAGTCGTTTCAAGTTTTTTTTTTTGTTTTATTAAGACAAATCTCAAGTCTGACTCAAGTCCACATCTCTGTCAGAAATAATAGGAGGTGCAATGACTTCCTGTTTAAAGCTGCAAAGCCCTGTTTCTTCATTCCGTCCTATAGCAAACAGCACATATAAAATTACTAATTTTTATTGTTAGAAAGTATCTACTTGATGCTTTTAAGCCCTACATATTTTACAGCAAGTGGGCGGGGGTAGGTGGCAGGTGAAAACAGCGATTTTCTGAGCTCTGAAGCATCAGTTGCAGGACAATATAAGATTACTAAAACAAGGAATAATCAATACAAATACAACTTTAAGCAATCTGATGAGGGACACTGTTTTAACATCGTTACAAACTCAGAAAAGTAGATTTTGCATAAGAGGGCAAAAGTTTTCTCTCATTTTCCTCATTTTCTTTGTCCTTTTCACCTCCATTATGTGTGAGTAATCTTTGTTTGGTTGTTTTAGGTGCGCACTCTGTCCCGCACAGACGAGGCTCGAGGTCTGCTGTGGCTGCTGGAGGAAGAGGCGGTTCATCCCGGAGGATCAGAAGAAACTATGTTAGAAAGACTTTTCAACTACTACGGCTCCTCACAGGGAGACGCCAAGGGTAAGATCTCCTGCACTGTTATGTTCTTTTGTTTCCTGGGATTCGAAGCCCAAGCTACTGCCATGCTTTACGAAGAGTGGGTCTGGTCGCCATCCATCTACCACGTCTCAGATCAGCTTTTACATGTTCTCACTGTGTTTCTGTAAAGATTTCCTGTAAGTGCTTTGTTTTCTCCTTGCACTATATACATGACTCTCCTCTCTCTTCCCCCAGAACTGTTTTTTTTAGCAAGATTCTTTGTCTATTTGACCAAAAATTAACAACCATACAACTCCCCTCTAGTTTAATTATTCACTCAATGATTTTACATAAATCCACATTATTTTTCTGTCTCCTGTCATCTTTTTTAATATGCTTTCTTTTGGTAAATTGTCTCTATTTATATTAGGGTTTGCACGACTACTAAATTTTAGTAGTCGACTAGTTGAGAACATTATTTGCGTCAACTCAGACTAGTCAATGAAATCAATAAGAAAAAAAAAAGATTCAATGGCCTAATGATTTCACATGGGCTGTTATTAGAAACAAACTGATTATAGTATATTAAGAAAGCATTAAAAGTACTTAATGCCCAGTAAGAAGGCTAAGGCTCTTTGCAAAAAGAAAAAAAAAACATAGCCAAGTCTTTTGTGCGTGCGTGTGACAAGGAGCGGAGTCATCACTCTTGACCAAAATCTAGCTTTTCAAATCTTCGTACTTGGATGTTTTGTCATGTTGGACACTTGACTTATGTTCTCTCTGTGTTTCAGGAGGAAATCTTCTTCTCCGCGGCGACCGTCCTCACGTCTTCATACTCGGACACAGTCACGGCACAGACTGGGTGGAGTACGACGCTCAGGGCTGGCTCGGTCACGCCAAACACAACCCAGCCGCTCAGAACGCCGCGTCTCTGCTGCAGGACTCACAGAAGTAAGACATTCTGCATTCTTTTCACACTGAGTATCTATGTTCTATAAAATCTATGTCCTTTCTCTCTCCAGGAAGAACATCAGCGGGTTGTTCATGAGCAGAGCCAGCGGAGCAACGGTTCTCTCCGGATCCATCGCAGGTTTAGAGGGAAGTTCTCAGCTGGCTCTGCGCCGCGCCACCAGCATGAGGAAGACTTTTACCACCGGAGTCGCCGCCGTGAAGAAGAAGAGCCTGTGCATCCAGATCAAACTACAAGTGGTGAGTGACTGAGAGAGACGGTGTACAGAGAAGAACTGGGGTCGACTGTAATCATACTTGTTTCTTTGTCTTTCCTCAGGACGCTCTGATCGACATGGTGCGCCGCTCTAAAGTTCACTTCGTGCACTGTCTCCTGCCGAAGTCGGAGGCTGTGACGGGGGCAGCTGACCCTCGAGTGTCCCACGGAGAGAGCCCCGACGCTGGGCTCATGACTCTGGATGTGGGCCTGCTCCGCGCTCAGCTCCGGGGATCCAAACTGCTCGACGCTCTGCGCATCTACAGACAAGGTATCGTTTACAAAAGCTTCAAATCAAAGCAAAACTCTACTCTGTGTACTACCAAATAAAACAGAGAAGGCGTTTACACGCGCACGAATAACCCAGTTATGACTAGGATTTTTAAAAATCCTGGTTTTGTGCATTTCCATGTAAACACTATATTCTGATTTCAATAACCAGGTTATTCGGGATTTCAATAACCAGGTTATTCGGGTATCCTGAATTTGAGAAATCAGGTTATTGTCACTGGAATTTTCTGATAATAACCAGAATATTGTGACATGTAAACACCATAACCTGATTTCTCACCGATAGAACTAAACTGAGCATGTGCAAACGCAAGGATCTGATCTGGCATAAGCAGGATGTGGCAGAAGCATTTCATAAAATGACTCAAAATTATTCTTTTCTCTTTCATATATTCATTATCTAGCACTTATTTTCGTTTGGGATCACAGATGACTGGAGATTTACCAATGACACTCCTTCTTCTGATTTTTATGTAATATATTATCATTAAAAAAACAAAAAAGTAATTTATTATCCAACACATATTTTTCTTTTGTTAAAAATCCCTTTAACCATAGCTCTGACTGCGTTCTACAGTCTTGTGTTCTCATTTTCTTGTGTTTTGTCAGTTGGTTGTTGGAAACATGTTAAAAACAAAGTTGCAGAGACGCTTAGTTCCTCGCTGTTGCCATAGTTACCAGTCTAAATATCCAGGATACTCCCCAGTGCACATGTAAACAGGGACATGAATATCCTGGTTTCTCTGAGTGCATTTAAACACCATATACTGTCATAACCAGAATACTGCTCATAACCAGGTTATTTAATCATCTATAAACGCACCCAGTAAATCTCTGATCGGTAGAGGAGTTTTGCTCATAATAAACATGATTTGTATCATCACGCGTTCAGGATGAGAGGTCCAAGTAGAGATTTGATGATTTTTTTGCTGCATTAGTCATCATGTTTGCGGGATCAGTGTAACAACTTTTTGTCTGATAAATGCTGCAAGAAGCTGTGCAAACGCCAAACAGAGCAGCCAGACAACCAGGACTCACTATACACACAGATTCTGACACAAATTATATATGAAGTAACCAGATGGATCTGTGTTGAACTCCGATTTGAGTTCTTCCACAGTCTCCATCTGGAACTTTACTTGCAAAAAGCATATGAGAAAAGGTGGGACCATTAATGAATTACATCAAGCTGATTGGGTGTGACTGTGCGGCCGACCTTATTTATGTTTAACCAATCACAGCAAAGAATTGTAATGGTGCATCCAATGTCAGTGTGAGTTAAAACAAGTCTCTCACACACCTTTCTGCTCCTCTTTCAAAAAGAAAATAATCAGTATTTCTGCTGAAATGTATGAAACTGCCAACTACATTTGATCATGTGATTTGCACTTGATTTGTTAGTGGCATCTGTCCATCCTTCGACATGATGCAACTGTGAGTCAAGTAATGATCTCACATTAAATTGTAAATGGGGTGCACGGTAGCAGAGTGGTTAGACCTCTTGCTTCCCAATAAGGAGGTCGTGGGTTTTGTCTCCCGGGTCGGACCATATTAACATCTCATGATCTCTCTGGGTGGAGTTTGCATGTTCTCCCCGTGTCACCGTGGGTTTTCTCCGGGTACTCCGGTTTCCTCCCACCTCCAACATGCATGTTTAGGTTCATTGGGCATCACTGTAAATTTCCCTTAGTGAGTGAATGAGAGAGTGAATGGTTGTCTGTCTAACCCTGCGACAAGTTGGCCACTGTCCAGGGTGTTCCCCGCCTAAGGCCCAAAGTCACTGGGATAGGTTCCAGTCACCCGCGACCCCTAATGGGATTAAGCGGTAGAAAATGAATGAATGAATAAATTGTAAATGATATCCATGTCCAAGTCCTGCACTATTTCAAAACATCTAACATCACAGAAGATTCTAAACTCCTCCATACACATAAATAAATCTGTATGTTCAGTTACTTCCCAATTCTTCTCTCCCAACTACTCTTCTAAACACATCCCACCTCGTAAATCTCTATATATTTTACTCAAACTAAAACTGCAAACACTGGTAAAAATCTTACTCTACGCGTCTTAAATGAATCACGTTCTTTGTTCCTCCTTTTACCTTCCACGCAGCCTGTAATCTGCTAAATTCACACCTGTCAGAGCACAGTTTCATTTCTAAAGTGTTTTTCTTCTGGCGTTCACCTCTGCTGTCTGCGCTCTGTGCCCTCTTCCTCGCAGGATACCCGGACCACATGGTGTTCTCGGAGTTTAGGAGACGCTTTGATGTCCTGGCGCCGCATCTGACCAAAAAACACGGACGGAACTACATTGTGACGGACGAGAAGAGGGTGAGTGTTCAAACGCAAGGGCGACGCAAGGGTTTTTGAGGATAAAAGAGAGCGTTTTAGGCTGATTATGTTGCTTTGCTTCATTGTTGTGGTAAGAAAGCAGTCAGCCAGAGAACATTTTTGATTTATGTAGTATTTCTTTTTGCTGTGAGACATGTCCTAAAGAAAAAGACACAGATGTTTAACCAAATATAGTGCAAAGGCTTATGATTTTCCTATTTACGTTTTAAAGCAGAACTAAGTAACATTTTTGCCTTGTTAAATGTTCTTGTATGTCTTCATGATGGTTACTAAGGAAGGGAAATTTGAAGCAAATACGGCAGCTGCAGTTTGTCCGTCTCGCCCGCAAACCAACCCGAATTATTCTCCTAAGAAACTTTGGCTCTTTGATTTTAATATTTAGAAGTGTAAAATTTGCTAACCTGTTTTTTCTGCCTTATTTCATTCCTAAAGTTATGAGAAAATAAATAAATATTGTTTTGATTCAGTAGGCTACTTCAATTACACACAAAGAGCTGTAGCGCTGAAGTTGCTTAGTTCTGCTTTAAAATTCTTTTTTGTCACAAACAACATACTCATATTATGCTGATGCATCTTTTAAGTCAAATGCGGCCCCAGGGCTGAGAAAAGCTTGTAACAATTTGAACTACAGGTCCCATTTTACAGGGGTTCCCAAACTTTTAGGACCCCCAAACCAACTCGTGACCCCCACAGCAGAAATGATATACTTTTGTGATCATTTTAAGTGACAAAACCATTTAAAATGGACTTAATTGATTCTATTTTGAGAGTGTATTGCTTTATATGACCTATATATTAATATATTAAATGCCAAGTCATAATTGGAAAAATACATTTTGAAATTATGACCTTCAGATTTTGCTTAGCGACCCCCTGAGGGGTCCTGACCCCCACTTTGGGAAACACTGCCATAATACACTGCAGTCTACTTCGTGGAAGCCCCTGGAAACCTCTGGAGCCTATAGGATAAATCTCTAAAAAATTAAAATAAAATAGGAGTTTAGCAGGTTAGGGAAGGTCGGAGGTTGAGGCGCCAAGTGTTTAGGCTGTGTAAATGTGTTTAGACAAAACCATTCATTCATTCATTCTTAACAACAAAAAAGTCATTTTAAATGTACTGCTTACAATTTAGAGGCAGAGCTTATCAATTCTGCCGTTTTGAACAGGAGTTTAATGAACCTGTTTCTATTTCTAATCCATTTCACATCAGTTTTCCTGTGAACAAAATGTACATTATACATCTACATATGGCATAGTTTATTTCTGCTACAGAATTGAATTGACCTTTATTTAACCAGGAAAGTCTCGCTGAGAGTCAAAATCTCTTTTTCAGGACAGTCCTGGGGAAGGGAAGGCATTAGTGGACATGTTTTTAGTGATGGGGGAAACCTACAAGAGAACACACAAACTCCACATAGAAAGACCCTGGGTTACCTGAGAATTGAACCCAGGACCTTCTAACCACTGTGCCACTGTGTTGCTAAATACACAGATTTCTTTAAATTTATGTTACAGAGTGGTTCATGTGTCTCTTAAATTGCTATAATACCAAACATATTTTTCCCTGCGCGTGTTTAGAACTTTAGCGTCTTGTCAACTTGTGTGAGTTATAGCGCCCCCTCCTGTTTTTATCTCTGAGCAGGTTTAATTATCCCCGGGCCTCATTTCCAGACGTCCTCCTTCTGCAGCCTCTCCAAAAATAACCCCTCCGCGCTGAACCGTTCTTATATTTTTAACGTATTTCTCGCTAATCACCAGGTAGCTCTCCTCTGGGCTGTCTCCTCCTCTATTAATTATTATGAAGCTCGCGCGACGCCTTTGTAACAATTAATTACCGTCTCTGGGAGAAGCTGGCTCTTTTTTTCCCGTCGTTAACTGCGTTTTACCGCACTCTCCTCATTATTCTGGGTCTTTTGTGTGTCGCTCGCAGTTTAAGACGGTCCCAGCAGAATTATTAATTGTCCCAGAGAGTGTGGAGGTTGATCAAAGATGTGCGAGTGGGCGGAAAGTACAAAAATAGGCTTTTCTGATTGGTGGCAACATGTCCCTTTTTCATTGCCGTACGATTAAGTTTTATTATGCAAATACCTTCATGTAAAATACTAAAATGCTACTTTAAATCTCAAATATACTTTTCTTGTTTTGTGTACATCTTCATTTACATTTTTTGAGCAGATATCTGGCTTCTCGCTGTGGCTGATTTACGTTTTTAAATCCATAGCAGCTTCACAAACTTCCCTTTCACTGATGGAAAAAAGCCCTGCCTCTTTAAAGTGATAAGCTCCACTTTTTCATTGTAAAGTTTAAAGCGATGCTATACAAGTTTGACAATCCAGATGACACTCAATTACTGGTTTTATGGAAGCTTCAGCTGTCGCAAAACTGTTACTGCCACAACATAACTTTGCCACTGGAGGACAGTCTGTTTGTTTTGGTCAGCTGCACATTTACGCACAGTTTATGATCAAAGAGAGAAGCTCAAAGTGTGAAGGAACCTTAGCTGAATGGACATGTCAGAACACAAAGAGCAGAGCGCATAAAGAAGCAAATGTTCTAACCCTAGGTATATAACGATTTTCAACCTTTCAAGGCACTCAAAACACTAATCAAGGATCCACTCCCCCACTGTATGGAGTGGATGAAGTGTAGGTTGTGAATCTTTGAGTGTCAGGCGATTTGATTTGATTCCAATTCTTGGGGTCACGATTCTATTCAAAGACTAAATTTAGCACTATATGTAATAAATGGGTCACTGGCTCTTTAACTCAGACAAGTTGTGACTGTAGTTGGCGCGTTAGCTGCTCTCCACCGCTAACAACAACACGGGGCAAATCATGGAGTCTCTTCTGGCGCTGTATTGGCACTCAATACAAATTTAAAGATGAAAATATTCTTTAGAGCATTGTTATTGGGGATGAATAAGTCCTATGCCATAATGTGAAAAAAATATAGCTAAAGGAGCTAGTTTTCCAAAGAAACAAATAGGTGGAGGCCCTCCACTTGGGCAAATAATGGTTCATTTTGTGACCAAAAAAGCCTGCTTAGAGTAAAGTCACACATTGTTATTATTTAGTGTCACAAAGACATCTAAACTAGAAAAAACATGCTTTTATTTAAGTTTATTTTCTGGCCAAAAAGTTACTTCGGTGTACACAGTGCATGAGCGTGTTTCTGTGGAAGGAGAGCGATGGACAGCAGGCTGTTTAGTTCTGGGAAAAAACATGACACGGGAAGGCAAAACCCCCCCAGAAAAATAGACGTGTTTAGTACACTTGAGGTTTTCCAAAAAACTAAAGCCTAGGAAAGGGTGACCAGCCCTGTGTCCCATGTCACAGTTTTACGAAATCTTTACCACTTTGACTTCTATTTTTTTTTGTCAAAAGAGAAAGTCACACACAAAATGATGCACAAAAATTGCAAAGACAATAGTTTTTGACAATTTACATCAGCTATACTTCTAAAAACCGGTCACCCAACATAGCCAAGGAGGAAAGTAAATAGTTCATTTTGGTCTTTATTTCTAAGACAAAACCAATCGTTAAAAACACAGCATGAAAAGTTAGAAGAGTAGACACGGTTAAAAGGTTAATTTAACTTCAGAAATTGCATAACTCTGCATCACGTCACTTAAAGGCCTTATCTACAACCTGGCTCTCGCTGCCTCCCGCTTCCACCGACAGCCGATCCGGAGTGAGACAGAAACAGGAGCTATAATTGGAGAAATAATAGAAGTGAGCGGACTTTGACAGCGCCGAGTCGTCCCACAGTGTCTCCGTGTCCCTGCCCAGCGATACGAGACCGCGCTGGCAGATCACAGATGGTGCGTTCGCTGCCAGAAGTCTGAAGACACCCCCGTCTTATCGGCGTCCCGGAGGAGACACAATCACCATTTTAATGTCCCGCAGTCAGAACGCACTGTAGCTTGTCAGGTGCAAAAGGAGAAAGTGGAGTGAAAGTTACACAGCACTTTGTCAAACTTTTTATAACGGCTTGTACTCGAGGAAGTGTCTGGCTTCACAGGGAGGAAAACGGTTGGAGCAAAATGGATAAAGTTGGAGCTTGTGTTGACAGAGAAGACGGGAAACTTTGTGACAACTTTGGTTTTAGCAGAGAGACTAAATAATTGAAGTAATTCTAACGTTCGAACTAGCGTTGTTTAAACTATAGGATTTATTGCAAAATGTGGTGGAGGATATTTTTGTTTGATTCAAGGAGTTTTTGACAGGTTATAAAGGAATTTGGCTTAAAATAAGAAAACACATTTTGTCAAATTGTGTTGAAACAATTGAAGATTCCAGGTATGTCAAAAAAATAAATGTCCGAAGTTAAGGTTAAAATCCTAAAAACAAAACATTTTAACTTGAAATACATTTTTTTCAATCATTAAAACGGATCACCTCAGATAAATGAACCACTAATCATTAATGTAATGTGAAGACTGGACAATTAGCGGCTGCTTCTCCTCTTTCAATGATTAAAATCAGAATATTCTTTAAAATATCAGTTGTCAATTACACATTAGGCAAGTAACATAATAATGCTAAGCTAAGCGCTTGGCTAACAGCGCTACTTAGGACCAGAAATTAGCACAGCAATTTAAATAAGATTGTGTGTTAAAGTTCTACTAAAATGCCTAAGACAAAACAATTAGCTTGACTGTATAGAGTGATTATTTGTTTATCAACACGGGGGATGCACACTCAGCCGTAATGCAGAAAGAGCCGCTACTGATTGACACAAGCTGTAGCAGCAACACTCTCCAGCGCTGTTGTCAGGTAACTACAAGAGTTTATCACTGTGTGAAACCAAAAGTTATGCTGCTAATTCAACATTTGTGAATGAAATTCATCTTTATGACACATACACGTTATGTTCAGGTGCGTGAAAAGCATTGTCTCAAGCTTTAGGAGCCAGACGTTTCAGATTTGATCCAAACACCTGCTCTCATCCTGTTTTGTTTTTTTTATCAAAAAGTTTCCCCAGCCAACTAGGACGGACAGCGTATCTTTCTGTGCAGTAGAATGGAAAGTTGCATTGACCGACAATAAGGTAAATGTTAACCACATTTAGCATGTAGCGATAAAACGCAGCCACGCTGCAGGTGACTCCGCCCCCTCATTTGATTTGCAGAAACTTTAAAAATCAACAGTGGACAAACAAGCCTTGTTCAAAAAAAATCCACCCGCCTCAGCGTTGACTCAGGGTTTCAATGTAGCGTTTGAGTCCATAGCTGTGTTTTCAACCAGACTGTAAACTGTTTTTTAACATGTCTAGAACACTATTAACTACAATTGTTGGACCAATGGAATCGATGAACATTAGAACTGTTCCTGCATCAATATTAAAGCCTTGTGTGTGTTTAGTAAATGCTTTGTGTGTGTGTTTCAGGCTGTGGAGGAGCTGCTGGAGTCTCTGGAGCTGGAGAAGAGCACTTACCACATGGGACTGAGTCGAGTGAGTCACATGTTTTGACACTCAGTGATAATGTCTGGTTTGAATGTGAACTGTGTGTGAGTGAGTTTTGGTTGGCTGAGAGGTTGATGTCATCTGTTGATTGAATAATTAAAAAATAAGTTCTTAACAGTACAACAGAGGTTCACAACCAGTGGGAACACCAGAGATTCCCCAGAGCTTTGGCTCATCAGAGATACGGATCTAAACTCTGATCTGAAAGAGCTGCGAAAGATTGTTCTGCATTAAAATGTATGTTTAATGTTTAGCCAGTACCGATGAAAAGGAATAAAAATATCTGTCTTTTATGATGACCCGAAGGACAAAACGCACCGAAAAACAAACAGAAAACCACACACACATTCATAAACATCCCTGCAGCAGTCCTACGTCCTGTGAATATTCCTGAACCTGTCAGACTTTTGCGTCTCTGTCTTCCGCTGTGAGACACACCGGGCTAATCTCTGGGCGGGAAAGGGCACTTTGAGGGTTTTCTTAATGAGCTTTGTGAATGTCGCAGGAATAAAGAGCAGACGCCGCCTTGAGCCGTCAATTAGCCAAAGACTCAGTTTAACCTTGTGCAGCAGAGTTTCTCTTTCATTAATAAAACTAATCACACTTATTGGACTTTCTGTTCGCCGAAGCTGAGGACGAGAAGCTTCCTTCACAGACACCGCCCACGCTTCAGTTACACTCTGAAGTAAACAAACACCTGGACAAAGGATAAATGTTTGTGAGAGAAAATAAAAGTTGTTTCTTATAGTAGATCTAACAGGTTAAGCCAAAATCAGATTTCAAGCCATTACAATAAACAAGCATTCTTAATACATGAATGTTTACATAAAGGCTTTGTAAAACATGAAGACACTTTTGATTGGGATCAGGATTCGTTTGTCTGGATAGTTCGGTTCGATTGGGTAATTGTGAACGCGCAAACGAACTCTGATCTTGTCCAAATGTCCAAATCTGGTTCAGTTGGAGAGGTCGGTCTCGGCTCGGTTGAATCGAGCTCTGGAGCGGTTCGTTTGTTTTATGAAGCAAACGGAGAGAGAGCGAAACAAACAAAGAAAGTGAACACTGACGTGATCCAGGCTGAGACGCATGTGAGGCTCAGAATCACAACAAACAGCATGTGTGAGATCGATAATGAGACAAATAATACACAAAAATACATGAAAGTAACAGAATAAGGACGGGTGATGATTAGGGTATAATTAATTATGATCACATGACCGTATGCCACTGTTTTCTCAGGTTATTTACAAAAATAACAAAGTTATAAATCTTAGATTGAACCAAACAACAGAAAGTAACACTACAGCTCATATTACTGCGGGGAAATGGTCTATATTCATCATATATTTAGTTATACAGCTAAGTGAGCAGATGACAGACCAGATGTACTGAAATAGATGAACTTTTCATTACGTTTGACTTTTTGTTACGTTTTATATTTGAAGGTTTACTCAAACATACATAAAAGACTTGAAATAAAACTTCTTACAAAAGTAGATTTTCCAAAGTGAAAAAACTAGCACATCCTTCCGTAGGACAGGTGCGTAAGAAAAGGCTCGCGCAAGGCTAGCAAAACTTTCTGAATGAAAAGTCTCTCGCACACTGTGTACTTGCAACACCAGTGAAAGTTATTAAATCAGTGCAACGTTTTGGCCTGTGGCCTTCATCAGGCAAAAAAAGTAGATTTTACATCATGTGTCCTAACTGAAAGAGTATTTATCTAAGAGCAGGGCTATTCAACTGGAGGCTCAGGAGCCAAATGCGGCTCATCAAACAGTTTGTTTTGGCCCAGCATCCTAAAATATAGGCCCTAGACTGGATTTTATTGCTCGATAGGATGATTGTTTTAGCTTTAGATTGTTTATAGTCCTGGTTTAGTCTCAGCTCAGATTGTGTTCTAGTCCCGTTTTAAGATGTAGTTTATGTCTGATGTAATCCAAATATAGACTAGGTTTAGTCTTGGTTGATTTCGAACAACAAAAAAAGTAGAATTTTAGGAAATAGTAATAGTAATAATTTGTCTAGTCCTAAGATCGCAGCTCTCCGGACCACATGGCCCAATAGAAAGTATAATTGAATAGCCCTGTCTTAGAGTATCTTTTCTATTCATTTTCAACCACTAATTCATCTCTATAGCATAATGTTATAATCCGAGTATTGTTTTTGCCTCTTCAACCAGACCTTTGGCATAGAAACTGCACTGTGACACTTCTCTGCACAGATATGATGTATGAAGGTGTCCTGTGTGTCCCCTTGTTCTCTCTCTGTGTGTGTGACAAATGGTTCCCAGGGCCCACAGTTCCCGGGACTCACCCAGGGGACCACAGTTTAGCCCTGGTTAAAGTCAGAGGAGAGAAACTGGAGCACAATTCACCAACAGGCCAAGAGTGTATAAGAATGGAATACAATAGTGTACAATAGAGCAAGAGCAAGACACCTTTTATAAGAATAACAACAGGCAGATTAAATATTGAATAGTATATATGAATAGTATAGTGCTCTTTGGCACATTCAGAAACATTTGCTCCTCCACACGCAACTGTCAGGGCAGTGTGCCTAGTTTCTAGGAAACTCAAGCTTAATTTTGGTCCTTATATTGTTCAAAATCGCCTTATATATCCACGGAGAAAAGGTCCAAATACAATGCATTAAAACGTGAAAATAACAAAGGCGCAGAAATCTTCACAGTGATGTTTTTAGCTGTGGCTTTTGTCTGAATGTGACATAAAACAGACGTTTACACACTGCCTTGACTAAAGTGTGTGCAGCAGTGTTTTCTCGGCTCTGATCACACAGGACAGCCCTGAGTCTGACTGACGCTCCTAAAGCCCAGTTTTACAGGGGCGGAGCTAAATCTGGCCTCTATAAAGGGGGAGGCTTTTGATTTACTTACTTTTAAATTACAGTAAAATTACATCACAGAATAGAAATATCACATCTAAAACTCACCAAAATGCACAAAGCTGGAGTAAACCCACTGTGACACGGGAAGAACATGCAAACTCCACCCAGAGAGATCAGGAGATGAGCTCAACCCGGGTGTCAGTGGCAGAGCTTTAACCACTCTGCCACTGCGCTTACATTTATGGAAAATACCAGCTAGTCTGTTATTAATCCTTTAAGCGCCAGAGCTTTGAATATGAAATCCACGGCAGTAGATAAAGAGACTATAAAGAATCAGAGCTTAATATTTCAATATAACACACATCAGTGCAAAATCTGTGGTAAAATTATTATTCTTTGACATTTCTTCGTGGCCACTGCAATAAACAGACTAATTAATCAATATAGAAAAGAGTGATTATGCGCTTTAAAGCCAATCATAAAAGAACAATGGAAATACTGCGTTAAATTATTGCATTGAATAAAACACATTGTTAATGGCTCCTCGCCTTGGAACAGGCTTTTTACTGAACATCATTATACAGCAGCACTAAAGAGAGCTTTTGTCAAATTTAGGTAAAAGCAGCATTAGCAAAACATTAATGTTAATATTGTCAATACTGTTTAAGACAAACAAAACACAGCGACTGGATCAGAAATGAAGTGTTTTGTGTTTATTTTGTTTTGCGTCTGATAAAGTAAAGATTTGGAAGAGAAGCTACGTAAGTTTACATGTGCACTTAAGTAAACCAAAGGATCAAACTTGAACCAAGTCTCTGCGAAGCAAATTCAAAGCTAATGCCAATGTGGAGATAAACTATCACTTAAACTGGTGACAACAGCTAAACTTAAGTAAAACTAAAGCTAAACAAATGCCCCTGTCCTTAGACCCTCCTTCTGTCCTTAGACCCTCCTTCTGTCCTTAGACTCTCCTTCTGTCCTTAGACCCTCCTTTTGTCTTTAGACCCTCCTTCTGTCCTTAGACCCTCCTTCTGTCCTTAGACCCTCCTTCTGTCTTTAGACCCTCCTTCTGTCTTTAGACCCTCCTTCTGTCCTTAGACCATCCTTCTGTCCTTAGACCCTCCTTCTGTCCTTAGACCCTCCTTCTGTCCTTAGACTCTCCTTCTGTCCTTAGACCCTCCTTCTGTCCTTAGACCTCCTTTTGTCTTTAGACCCTCCTTCTGTCCTTAGACCCTCCTTCTGTCCTTAGACTCTCCTGTGCCTCACAGCAAGAAGGTCGCGGGTTCGATTCCCGCACGGGCCGGGCCTTTCTGTGTGGAGTTTGCATGTTCCTTCCCGTGTCTGGGTGGGTTTCCTCTGGGCACTCCGGTTTCCCCCACCAACCAATAACATGCATGTTAGGGTAATATCCTCCAGCTACGGTAGTCCTGACCAAGCCTAGCAAGAACACCTGGAGATGGGTCCCCGAGCGCTGCACTGCGGCGATCACTGCTCCTGAGGAGATGCCCCAGAGGCATTGAAGGATGGGTCAAATGCAGAGGACAAATTTCCCTACGGGGCAATAAAGTATACCTTACCATACCTGTCCTTAGACCCTCCTTCTGTTCTTAGACCCTCCTTCTGTCCTTAGACTCTCCTTCTGTCCTAAGACCCTCCTTCGGTCCTAAGACCCTCCTTCTGTCCTTAGACTTTCCTTCTGTCCTTAGACTCTCTTTCTGTTCTTAGACTCTCCTTCTGTCCTTAGACTCTCCTTCTGTCCTTAGACCCTCCTTCTGTCCTAAGACCCTCCTTCTGTCCTAAGACCCTCCTTCTGTCCTCAGACTTTCCTTCTGTCCTTAGACTCTCCTTCTGTCCTTAGACTCTCCTTCTGTCCTTAGACTCTCCTTCTGTCCTTAGACTCTCCTTCTGTCCTTAGACTCTCCTTCTGTCCTTAGAACCTCCTTCTGTCCTTAGACTTCTGTCCTTAGACCCTCCTTCTGTCCTTAGACCCTCCTTCTGTCCTTAGACCCTCCTTCTCGGCAAGGATATCAGGAGGAAATGTAGACCTTACCTAAAAGGACAAGAGATAACAAAGCCAACAAACAAAACATAAAAGGGAATCTTTATGTTTATAATAAGGATGGAAAATCGTTTGGAAAATCATTCAAAGTCTGCAGCGGTCGAATCGGAAAGCCAGAATCGATCAGTTTTGCTCCGACACCGACTACACTCTGTAGTTGTATAACACACACAAAAATACAATAACAGCCACGAGGTTTGAAGAAACAAAGCGTGAATTTTGACCTGACTCTTTTGCGTTAACAATTGAATGAAATATTACTGTTTCAAATGTTCCTGAAAAATACAACAATACAACAGTGGCTTTTTGTTCAAGGATGATTTCTTGTTATATTTTTTCTATGTACACTTACAAACACCTTCGCTCCATCTCTCCTTTAACAGATGCTTCTCTCATTCTCATTCAAAACATAAACGTCTGTCTCTGTCGTTTGAGTGGAAGAGCTTCTTTACAGACGGCTCCATAAAACCTGGAAATGCACCAACAACACTTCACTCCATTAGGCTCAGGTTTGGTGGGTTTTTCAGACTTTTTCCTCGTTAAGGTGAGAGGACCACGCTGAGATATCGATCCTCAGTCTGCTTTCAAACGCGAGGTCAGAATATTTGAATTAATAAAACGACTTTGAACAGCAGACGTCCAATTTGCCGGTTTAGAAAATGAGCTCGGGTAATTCTGCTCTCAAAAGGGCCTCATTAGGAACTTTAGTTTTCCAAGTCTTGCAGTCAGGAAAATGTAGAGTCTGTGTGGAGTTTGAGAAAGAATATAGATCTATTTATTAAGGTGGTAAATATAAAGAATGTTTTTATGTTAATATTGTAGTTTGTCAATACTGTGAAAGGAGGAATTCTGCTTAAAGGTGCACTGTGTAAAAATTTGGGTGGGTCTTCATTGAGATATTGTTTATAATGAATCTCAAAATAGTATCAAAAAATGACTGACGTTTTGTAGACCAAAAATATATCAGAATCCTGACCCATGTATCGAGACAAGAACGTACTGTAATCGTGAGGAAAAAAACAGAATTTTCTCAGCAATACAGTCGTGATAAATGACGTGATATCAGCCCAAACTAAAAGCTGAAAGGGGTGACAGACTCGGGTCTCTGTGAGTGACAGAAGTCTGGATACCTGCTCCGGATCATTCACTGCACATTGGGCAAAATCAGACTCTGGAAACAGAACGATGTTCTACACTCCACAAGGTTTTAGCCAGTCTTTATTTCATGTCATTCTGTGTCTTATTGGCTGAATTATGAACAAAAACAGCTGATGGATTTCTACTCTGTTACATTACAAATTCCCAGTTAAGATAAGGTAATGTTTATTAAGGACAATGTACAATTACATTAAACACAATGGCAGAGATGCTTGTACAAGATTCTAGCTTTGCAGCTCATTTGCATCTAGAGTAATGGAGAGGGGTGAGGAGAGGCACATTGGACATAGTTGCGGCACGGTGGCACAGTGGATAGCACTCTGGCCTAACAGCAAGGTTTAATTCCCGCTTAGGCCCAGACCTTTCTGTGTGGAGTTTGCATGTTCCTCCCCATGTCTGGGTGGTTTCCTCTGGGCACTCCGGTTTAATCTCACTGTGAAGCGCTTTGTGACTAGGTCTGTGAAATGCGCTATACAAATAAAGATTACTTACTTACTTACTAGACATGAATTAATATTTATTTATTTCAAACCTGCACAACATACAATACGGTACAAGTTACAGTATGAACAACTACACATAAATAAAATACAAATGCATGGTTTGAAAAAGAGGTGGTTGAAGCCAAAGCTTTTACATTTCCACACCCCTTCACACCATCACTCAACACAAACAAATAATACAATACAAATATGACTTGACCATACAATATGTAAACATGTACGTAACACACAGACGCACAGTTGTAGCAAAACCTCTTCTTTCTTTCTTTTTCATCTAAAATTTCAAAATCCTTTTAATCTAAACTGTTCGTGTAAGCTCCTGTCCTCCCTGTTTCTGTGTGAAGCTCCAGTCCAGAGTGTGCTCCGATAAATCAGACGCTAAAGGAGAAGCACTCAGGCTCTCACTGTGCCCTTTCCAGCTCCACCGGCCTCTTAGCTTCTCTATAGGGTCAGTCCACTCCGATAAGGATCATTCACAGCCAATGGAGCCAATGAAAACAGATTCTTTTTTTTTTTTTAAGAAGATGGGTTACAGTGTTTAGTCTGAAGCTGCTACTGAAACAACAAATAAAATGAACTGTTCTAATTCAAACAGACAAAAGTGCATCAGAATGTTTGCTCTGTTAATTCTGTGTTAATCCTGTTGTGTTGCAGGTGTTCTTCAGAGCCGGGACTCTCTCCAGGCTGGAGGAGCAGCGGGACGTCCAGACTCGCACAAACATCTCTCTGTTCCAGGCGGCGTGTCGAGGACATTTGGCCCGGCAGGCGTTTAAGAAGAGGAAGGTAAAAGAGAACATCAGCACGTGACACTCAAATAGGAAAAAAATGAGACTTACCAAAAGTCTGGTTCCTCTGAGTTTTATTTAACATCAGTCCATCTCATCACTGCCCCTGTGTCCTCTTTTTCAATCCTTTTTTTTGTTTATCTCTTTCTCCAAGTCGCTTTTATTTCTCTTATTTTCTCTTTCTCTCTGTCTTTCTCCGTCTTGCTTTCTTTTTCTCTCTCTCGCTTTCTGTCTTTCTCTCTCCCTCTCTGCCCTTTTCGCTCTTTCTCTCTCTTTCTCTCTTTCTGTATCTCTCCCTCTCTTACCCCGGGCTCACACTACATCCAGTCCAACTCCGGTGCAGCCACCGGAGTCTTTACTTAACTTGAAAAGTCAGAGAGTGGCTCACACGGCGTACAGTCTAGTCCGGTGTCTCCGGTACGGCCAATCCGGCGCTCCGAATCCGTTTCGTTTGTTTCAAATTTTGGCCGGACGCCGGAGCGCGCCGGAGCCCTTTTTGGTGAAGTTGTGAAAAAAAGACACGATAAACAGGAAACCAAGCGAGCGCGGGTGAAGTGAATCCGGTAGTTTTCAAAATAAAATCATTACGTTACCGCTAATAATACAAAATACGACATTTACACGATTATGTAACACATAAACTATAAATAAACCTCCCGTACTTACCCACTGTGCGGCGAAAAATCCAACAGAAAATCAACTGACGTGAAATAAGCCCAAAACTCTGCGCGTGTTCTTTGTTTACATATACATGTCCTCAGTGAAAGAGAGAGAGAGAAAAAAAAAGTGCTCAGCGATCGCGTATTTTCCCACGTTGAGCGTGAACCTCCGTGAGTTCTGGGTCTCACGAGGTCGGCAGCAGAGCCTGTGGCTGTAGCAGGACTGTAGTTAACCGGAGTTTATGTGAGTCACCCACCGTAGCAAGACCGGTCCGGTGGCTGCACCTGAGTTGGACTGGAGGCAGTGTGAGCCCGGGGTTAGTGTCTCTTTGTTTGGCTTTCTATCCGCCTCCTCTCTCTCTCTCTTTCACTCTCTCTTTCTGTATCTCTTCTTCTCTCTCTGTCTTGCTTTTCTGTCTCTCCCCCTTTTCTCTACCTTTCTCTGTCCTCTTCTCTCACTGTCATTCTCTCTCTCTCCCTCTCTGCCCCCCTCTCTCTTTTGCTTTCTTTCTTTCTTTCTCTCTCTCTTCTTCTTTCTCTGTCTCTCCCTTCTCCTTTTCTCTTCTACCTTTCTCTCTCTTTTCCCTCTTTCATTCCCTCTCTTTTCTGTTTCGCACTCTCTCTCCACCCACTGCCTCTTTCTCTCTCCATCTCTCTTCCTCCCTGTCACTCCTCCCTCTCTCTTTTTCTCCCTCCCTCCCCCTCCCCTTCATCTCTCTCTCCCCTCCTCTCTCCTTCTCTCTCTCTCTCTTTCCCTCCCTCTCCTTCTCACCCCATATCTCCCCTTTCTTCCTCCTGCCATCTCTCTCTTCCTCCCTCTCACTCTCTCTCTCTCCCCCTCCCTCTCTCTCCCCTCTCCTTCTCTCTCTCTCTCTCCTCTCACTCCCTCTCTAGCTCTCCCTGTTCCCCTTCATCTTTCTCTCTTTCTCTCCCTCTCACTCCCCCCTCTCTCCTCCTCTCTCACCCTCCCCCTTCACCCCCCCTCCCTTCATCTCTCTCTCTCTTTTGGGTTGATGAATGGTCCCCGGCCTGTGCGTTCCCGTGGGCCAGACTGAGAGCTTTATAATGGCCCTGTTCTCTCCGAGGTGAAGACTATTTTCCACAAACTCAATTACAACACAGCCTAATGATGCCATTCATTTCACTGCTGTTGTCGCACACACTTTGTCCTTCATTTGACTTTTTCATCATTGACGATATAAAATACAAACACAGGACCCAATATAACCACAACCTACAGTGTAACTTTAGCTCAGGTTTCTGTTTTGGGCAGAAATCACTCAAGACACAGCAAAGACCGACATATCACTGCAAATGGTTCATATGTAGTAGTTCATATGTTGGCGGCAGTTTATATGACAATGTTTTTTCAAGAATCCATGTTTCTATGTCAGATTCTCTTTTACTCGACAACGGGCTACGTATTCATTGAATCGGCGTTCCGCTGGATATGATTCAAGAGGTAGTTTCGGGGGCTGGTTCAGTGGAGACACCACGGTGTAAACAGGAAAAGACAGCTGTTAATGAAGAACGTTACGTCACTGATATGAGTGCGCAGTAACTGCTACTTTAAGACTGCCTAGTCACCAAAATGTCTCTTCCAGCCAAAGCACATTTCATTCTCACAAAGTGTCACAAAGTTAAGCCAACAGTGTCCAGTGTTTCTTACCTTCATATTGCAGATACAAAACAAATCTTCCCAAGCCTCTCCGGGTCCTGAAGATTCGATTAGTCCATTAAAATTCATGTGTTCAGAAGAAAAGAAAGTTTGAAGCTCTCCACAACAAGTATTAATTGACTGTGAACGTGCAGGACAGCTGTCCAAGTGTCTGCGCCCTGTAAAAGCGAGCTGTCCTCCCCGTGTTTGTGTCCAACTGTAAGCGATCTTCCTTTTCCATTGCTCGCTGGTCCTTGTTTCTTTCTTCACCATTTTATTGAAGAACTTGTAAACCTGTCAATGCTCATGTTATCATAGGCTGTGTGGGGTCACGGTAGGTCATCTTGAGTCCTAGCACAATACCGCCACCTCCTGACGCGTCAGAAGAACTACAGCATTTTCGGTATCTGCCTTTCCATGCAGAAGATTAGCTCGCCACGACACCATATAAACTGTGAGCACAAAACGTGACGACGGTTTTCTGGGGAACGTTGTTTTGTAAACTAGGCCTTGGTCCAATGCAGAGGTGGTGCTGCCATTAGGTAAAGGAAGGCGGCAGTTTAGAGCCCCCAACCTGTAGATCTGCATTATTATAGCTGACTGTAATTAATATCTACCCACACCCTCTTCCAATGCACATTTTTTACCATGTTATAGTAACCTCATTGGACCTCTACCTGGACCTGTATTTAGAGGTATTTATGTGTATTTGAATGACAGCCACGTCTTCTGCAACTTTCTGCAATTTTTTTGTTAACAATAGGTCTCCTCATTTATCATGCTAAATTGTGCGTATAAACAGTCTCTGTGAGTTACAAGTGTCAGTTCTGTTTTTGCTCCTTTTAATCTGCTTTGCGCAATGTTTGATGAATGAGAACCATAGAATTTTGTAATAATACTATAAATTGAGGCATATTTCCTTTTCAATAGGAGGGTACCCAGACTCATGTCTGCTTAGCTCAACCACTTTTTCAGCCACAAAAGGACTAGAATACAGATAAGTGAAACGGCACATTTCATTTCATTAAAGGTGCACTGTGTAACTTTCTGAAGGTGAAGCGTCAACTACATAATTCAGAATTAATATAAAACCACACTTTGGGACTTTCTGAATGGAGATGTTTTTGGTCCAACAAACAACTGTTTTAACTGTTTAGAAACACACAGGACTAGACCCTCCTTCAGGCCAAATAATCATCTGTTTTGTGGTCATGCAAGCCTGCTCAAAGTAAATGCAACAAACTGTATTACTTATTTTGTGCAACTACAACATCTACATGACGAAAACATGCTTGTATTCAAGTCGTGTTATGTCAGAAAGGTACACAGTGCATCTTTAAAGACATCTCTGACTGTGCGGAAGACTGTGATAATGACATAAGTAAAATGTATTGCTCCATTGGATAACAAATCAAATAATCTGGCTCTATCAAGTACTTTTGAACTGTTGAATTGGCCAAACTTTAGGATAATTTGATTCCACATTATTCATAGAAAACCGGTTTTTGCAGGGCTGAATGTTTGACAGTGTTGATTGTGCAAAGTTTCAGGCAAAGTGTTTTTTTCTCTCACAGTCTGACTTCTTTACTTTGTCTACAATGTGTAAAAACCCATTAGCTCCTTGTATTTGTTCACTACAAGACAAAACAAATCCCATTGGTGAATCTCGGGAGCCCGGTGTTTACCTGAGGAGATGAGCTTCACACGGAGACCTTGAGCTGCAGAGAAAACACGGCTCCAAAGTCACTGCATTTCAGCTCAGACCGGAGGAATTCAACTCAAGTCAAGATTTGTAATGTTTGGGAAACATCGGAGCTTTAGTTAATTGCATTACATTCATACTAATCTTAAAGGAGAACTAGTCTGTAAATCATTAGTTTACACAAAGTTGTATTTGCATTGATTCCTGTGTGTTTTAGTAACCTTGAATTGTCCTGCAGCTGATGCTCAGTGCACAGAAAAACCTTGTTTCCACTACCACCTATCCTCCTATGTCAGGGGTGTCAAACTTATTTTGACAAAGGGCCACATTGGTATCAGGGTTGTCCTTGAAGGGCCGATTGTAACTAAAATAAACTTTACTAATCTTTGACATTCTACAAAAAATAGTTGTACTGTATTTGATTGTTTTATATTTATTGAAGTGACAAATACTAAATATACATTTCCATTAGTCTGAAAAAATGACTTTCGGTCAAATAATTTCATTCGGTTAGGACACCCAGGTTAATCCTGGCAATAATATAAAATTAAAGGTTGTATGGAGGATTTTTGAAATCCAACAGCTGCTTGCCGTTTTTCAAACGATGCTCATGTGTTTCTCCTCCCAGAGCCACGCCCTTCACCGCAACTGGGCCAATGAGTTACTTAGGAACACTGAGGGTTGCTTGACAGGTTAACAGGCCAATAGATAACGAGGTACCTCGTTATCTATTGGTCAACGTTTTACTGGCCTCATCATTTCCACAGTTTATATATTTTTATAATTCTTTTTTTGTTTAGCATAAGTACAAGGCTGCTACAAATCTATGCAACTGTTTTTGAAAAAGACTGACAACAAACTATTTTTGAAAATCCTCCATACAACCTTTAAAGTAAACCTTACAAGACCTTGAGGACCGCATCTGGCCCTCGGGCCTTGAGTTTGACACATGTGCCCAAATTCTGTTTCTATCAGAAATGACACGGAACCACTTTTGGTACTATTTTGTCATAATTACATCTTAACAGCCCCTTGTGAAACCTTTCTAAAACACGTATTAACATCTGATTATTCATGAACAAATGATTCATGATAATTAATGAGTGAAAATATTTATTAAAGCTTAGTTACTACTTGAAAAGCTGAGGTTATTAATTAGTTGAGTGGTAGGGCTTAGGTTTGTTATAGTTACCACACTTTTTTATCCATTATTACTTAATTGTTGATGATGAATTAAGACATCATCAACACAATTGTTTTCACAAAGTCATGCTTTATTAAGAGGTTATTAACACTAATTGAGATTTAGTTAGTATAAAGTGTCGCTCCAATTTCTAACAGTAAAAACTGTGTATTGAGCATAGAAGTGTCGGGACTGATCAGTTCTGCAGTTTTGAACAGGAAGTCAATGAGCCTGTTTATATTTCTAAGCACATTTGAGCAGCAGCTGAATATGAAAAAAGAAGAGCTAAAACATTGTGACCACATGACTTAATCTTTAGTTTAAAGTCGTTTTTGGACATGAGCAAACTGTACAGACATAATGTGTTTTCAACTGCACTAGATCAATGAATCACTCACAGCTTTGTTTGGCTGCTCCGTCGCTCCCTCGTTTCTCTTACACTTTTTGTGGAGGGAGAGAAGGCGAGAAAGCAGGAGAGAGAAAGGGAAAAAGAGAGAGAGAGAGATAGGCAGAGTGGCAGAAAGAGAGGGAGTAGAAAGAGAGAAAGATTTGAGAGAAAGATTGATATGGAGAGAGAGAGAGGGGAGAAGAGATGAGAGTGAGAAGGGGGAGAGTGAAAGGGAGGGCAAGAAGAGAGGGGGAGAGATGGAAAGGTGTATGGGGCAACAGGAGATGAAGAAAGAGAGGGGGAGCAGAGAAGGGGAGAGAAGGAAGGAGAAACCGAGGGGGAAGAAGGGAGAATGAAGGACATCAAGCGGGAGAAAGAGGGGAGAAAGAAAGGGAGAGTAGGGAGAGGGGGAAAAAGAAACATGCGGGAAGGAGAAAGAGGGGGGGGAGAGTAGTGGAGAGAAGAGCGACTGAGAGGGAGAAAGAATAGAAAGAGGGAAAAAGATTTGAGAAAAAGAGTGACATAAAGAGAGAGAGAAATAGGGGAGATGAGAAAGAGGGAGAGAGAGCAAGAGGGAGGGAAGAGAGTTGGAGAGAGGGACAGATAGAGAGAGAGGAAAGAGGGGGAGAGAGAGAAAGAGAGAGACCGGGAAGGGGGAAGAGAGAAGGAGAGAGAGGGAAGAGGAGGAGAGGAGAGAGAAACGGTAAAAGAATAAGAGCGACAAAATAGAAAGAGAAAGAGAAGAGGGGGAGAGGTAGGAGAGAGAAAGAGGCAGGGAAAGAAGGAGACAGAAAGAGAAGAGTTGAGAAGAGAGAGAGAAAGAAAGAGAAGAGAGAGAGAAAGAGAAGAGAGAGAGAAAGAGAAGAGAGCCTGATGGGACGTGGCTTCACAGTCTAATTAAAGAGCAGCCTGCAGACACAAAGAGGAAACAGGTGTAAGAGCTGAACACCTGCAGAGTGAAGGACAGACTGAGGGCGACTTTACAATCTGACACAAAGTGATTCACAACGTACACACATCTCCAAGACTGACGCACAACAACAAGCGAAACAACAGCCCACTGACAACTCATCTCGGCTTAAAGACAGAGATCCAGGAGGGCGGATGGGTTTTGGTTTGGATTTTGGAGTGGTTTCTAGTTTTTAAAAGGCAGATGTCAAAAGAAATCCAGGAAAGTTAATTTGGATTATCAGAGCAACACATTCTTTGTTTCATATTTGTAATACTGTATTTTAGTTATGAATAAATGTACGGCAATAAAAACTGTATCTTGCCCATCATCTGGATTATGACATGAACAGAACTTAATACTGTAGATACTGTCGACTCTGAAGCCTTCCATTTGGTAAAGTGTGACCATTCATTCATTCATTCATTCATTTTCTACCGCTTAATCCCGTTAGGGGTCGCAGGTGACTGGAGCCTATCCCAGTGACTTTGGGCCTTAGGCGGGGAACACCCTGGACAGTGGCCAACTCGTCGCAGTGTTACACAGACAACCATTCACTCTCTCATTCACTCACTAAGGGAAATTTACAGTGATGCCCAATGAACCTAAACATGCATGTTTTTGGAGGCGGGAGGAAACCGGAGTACCCGGAGAAAACACACAGTGACACGGGGAGAACATGCAAACTCCACCCAGAGAGATCGTGAGATGTTGATATGGTCCGACCCGGGAGTCGAACCCACGACCTCCTTATTGGGAAACCAGAGCTCTAACCACTCTGCTACCGTGCACCAGTGACCAGTGAAGTCAGTTTAATATCAACAGCTAACAGCAGCTCAACAACTACAACAGTAAACATGGGCTTTTAAATGTGGAACTTTATTGTGCTAAAAGGTGAAATATAAAAATACCATTGTGTCCTTTTTATTTAGAACAAAATTAGCCTCTGGGATGATCCAGACTCAGATTTCTACTGTAAACCTCCAAATAAGAAAAAGTACCCAAATGTCAAACATTTTCATAGCACTTTTGTATTGGCTCTGCCTAATTTCTTTTGAGTAATTGTGGGTCCTAAAACTAATTTTTACCTCAATTGCCTTCAGCTTTTACAGAGGAATTGTCAAAACCCAAAATCTGCCAAATCTAGAGTCATTTATGTCTCAGCTGTAACTCCAGCTTTACCATTCCTTATATTTACCAAAAGATTTTAGATTCTGGTTTTTCTTTGCTTGGAGAAAGTTCTCACTTCTGATGAGAGCCTGTTGGACATCAGAAACAAAAACTAGAGGGATACAGCTTTAAAAATACTCCAGTCATTTGCCTGAGCTCCAAATGGTTCAGGAACAGTTTCAGTTTTAAATTTCGACAATTTTTGTCAGACGTGTGAGAGAAAATAGGCCGGAATGTTAAGGGGTTAAAAACAGACAAGTGGGCGGAGATAGGTGTAGGTGAGGACAGGGCTTTTCTAAGCTGAACAAGATCAAACATGCAGGAATCTTTCTTAATACAACTTTGTAAACAAATCATGAGAGAAGGCAGGTATAACTTTGATAAGTAGATTTTACACAACAGGTCTTCTTTAAGGTCTTCTTCCAAACATTTTACCTGAAAATGTTCTTCAGAAAGAACAAATCCCCAAAAGACGACTAGTTTTGGATGTATCGTCCAATCAGTCTTTGTCTCTTGTAGCAGCCATCAGTCATTGGTCTAAAAAGCCTAAATGACTGTCAGTACATTTCAGCGGTATAGAATTACAATATCACCTTCACGTCCTAAAATCTCTCTCTCTCGTCCCGTGGTTGCTCCGGGTTCAGACAGGCCGGATCTTCATGAGTGCGTGAACGAGGCTTTATGTTGTAACAGGTTGTGCTCATGTGCGCGCCGAGAGCACTTAGTCCCAATTGTAGTGTGTAAATGGCCCTTCACGTCCCCGCGCTCTGGGCTTGATGGCGCTTAATGTCTCTCCGCTCGCTGCCTCCGAACACCGACGCCTTCATTTGTGTTGGGAACTGTCTGTGCCCGGGCCATCCGTCAAACACAAAACTGTTCAGGACCAAGTGAGAGAGGAGGGAGGGAGGGAGAGAGAGAGAGGGAGAGAGAGAGAGAGAGAGAGAGGGGAGAGGGAGAGAGAGAGCCATCCATCAAAGAGAAAACTGTTCAGGACAACCCCGACAAGTGAGAGAAGGGGGAGAGGGAGAGAGAGAGGGAGAGAGAGAGAGGGAGAGCCATCCGTCAAAGAGAAAACTGTTCAGGACAACCCCGACAAGTGAGAGAGGATGGAGGGAGGGAGAGAGAGAGAGAGGGAGAGAGAGAGAGAGAGAAAGAGGAGAGAGAGAGAGGGCCATCCGTCAAAGAGAAAACTGTTCAGGGAGCGAGCAGAGACGCTAACGTGGACTCAACCCTCACCTTTTACCTTCTGTCTTTGGGAGAGAGAGGGATGAAGAGAGGAAGAGGAGAGAGAGGGAGGGAGTGAGAGAGAGAGTAGGGAGAAAAAGAAGACAGGGGGAGGGAGGGGAAAGAAGGTGAAGGAGAAGAAAGAAGAGAGATAGAGAGATGGGAGAGAAAGAGGAGAGAGGGAATGGGGGGTGTAAGAGAGGGGAGACAGAGAGGGGAGACAAAAGAGAAGACACAGGGAGGGACAAAGAAGGAGAGAGGAAGAGGAGAGAGAGAGGTAGGGATGGGAGAGAGACAAAAAGGGAAAACAGCAGGAGAGAGAGATGAAGAAAGAAGGGGAAGGAGGAGAGAGAGGGAGGGGAAAGAGAGAGGGGGCATAAAAGAGAGGGGGAGAGTGAGAGAGAGAGAGAACACAGAGAAGGGGAGAGAAGGGGAGAGAAGGGGAGAGAGGGAGGGTAGAGAGAGAAAGAAAGGGATGGAGAAAAAAGAGAGGGAGGGAGCAAGGGAGGAAGGGGAAAAGAAGGAGAGAGAGAAGGAGAGAAAACAGAGGGAGATAAAGAGACACAGAAAGAGTGAGGAGAGAGAGAGCTAGGGAAAGAAAGAGAGAGTGTGATGTAATGTAATGTAATCTTTTTTTTTTTTTTGCTAATGTTCACCCAGTTTGTCTGTTTTGATGAGGTTTATAATTGTCTACACATATGACACATGTCGCTGTAATTCCACAACTGTTACCTAGCAACCACATTGTAAATCTGAGCCAAGATGTCATTTTAAAAACACTTTAATTTTGCGAAATGATTGTTTAAACTCCAGGAAACAATGTGGTGCATAAAGTTGTGTGTAAATTGTCCTTGCATTTTTATGACACGTGGTGGGTTTTTGTTTTAAAACTCAAATACTTCTTGTAATTTTCTACTTTTATTGGCCAATTTCTTCATAATTTGCATCTTAACTGCTGTAGATATTTACCACAAGAACGTTGTCATCAAACTAAGACTTGGGACTTGACGTGACTTAAGACGACTTTTTCTCATAAAATCCTGTAAATTCTGTAATTTTACATTAACGAACTGGAACAGGTCCTCTTCACTTCTTTTTTTGCGACGAGTAATGTCTTTTAAGTAGGATAAGTAATAACAATCAATGCAATTGTAGTAACACTAGACTGTAATTTGATGTAAAGATGTGAAAAGAAGACTTGGGACTTGACTCGGACTTCAGGCCAAAAGACATGCGTCGTTGTATAACCAAACAAGCAGACAGGAAGAGAATATATTTTGACTTCATTTGTCTTTGCTGCGTGTTCAGTGCAGTATTTGAGAGAAACTTACTTACTTTAGTATATTAAACATTCTGTATTTGTGTGTTTGTGTTCCAGATCCAGGACCTGGCGATCCGCTGCATCCAGAAGAACATAAAGAAGAACCGCGGGGTCAAAGGTTGGCCGTGGTGGAAGCTGTTCACGGACGGTGCGACCGCTCATCGAAGTGCAGCTGACTGAGGAGCAGATCAGGGGCAAAGACGTGAGGCTGTTATTACACTGTTATTACGCTGTTTATACACTGTTTACACACTGTTTACACACTGTTTAGTCTATGTCAGTGATTCCTATTTAATTTCCAAACTAAACTTTATCAGTCTCTCTCTCCCTCTCTCTCTCTCTGTTTCTTACTCTTTCTCTCTCTCTCTCTCTCTCTCTCTCTTTCTTTCTCTCTCTTCTCTCTCCTCTCTCTCTCTCTGTTTCTTACTCTTTCTCTCTCTCTGTCTCACTCCCTCGCTCTTTCTTTTCCTTCTCTATCTGTCTCTCTTGTTCTTTCTTTCTCTTATTTTCTATCTCTTTCTCACTCTTTCTCCTTCTCTCTCTTTCCCTGTCTCTTTTTCTCTTGCTCTTTCTTTCTTTCTCCCTCGCTCTCTTGCACACTCTTTCTTTTTCTTCTCTCTCTGTCTTGCTCTTTTTTCACTCTGTTTCTTTCTCTCTTGCTCTTTCTTTTTCTTTATTTCTCTCTCACTCTCTCTTTCTCCTGCACGCTCTTTCTTTTCCTGTCTCTCTCTTTTTCTCCCTCGCGCTCTCTCTCTCTTTCTCTTGCTCTCTCTCCATGTTTCTTTCTCTTTCTTTTTCTCTTACCTTTTCTTTCTCTTTTTCTCTTTCGCTCTTCGCTCCTCTCCTTCTGTCTCTTGCTCTTTTTTCCTCTCTCACTCTTTCTCCCTGTCTCTCTGTCTGTTTCCCTCTCTCTTTTTCTCTCTTGCTCTTTCGTTCTCTTTACTTCTCTCTCACTCTCTCTCTTTTATTCTCTTCTTTCTCTGTCTCTTTTCACTCTTTCTTTTTCACGCTCTCCCTCTCTCTCTCCCTGTCTCTCTCTCTCTTTCCCTCTCTCTTTTTCTCTCTTGCTCTTTCTTTCTCTCTTTCTCTCTTGCACGCTCTTTCTTTTCTTTATCTTTTTGCCTCTCTTTTTCTCTTGCTTTCTCTCTTGCTCTATCTTTCTTTCTTGTTCTCTCCTTCTGTCTCTTGCTCTTTTTCTCTTGCTTTCTTTCTCTTTTTTTTTCTTCTCTCTCTCTCTGTCTCAGTCTCTGTCTGTTTCCCTCTCTCTTTTTCTCTCTTGCTCTTTCGTTCTCTTTACTTCTCTCTCACTCTCTCTCTTTTATTCTCTCTTCTTTCTCTGTCTCTTTCCCTCTCTCTTTTTCTCTCTTTCTCTTTCTTTCTCTCTTGCACGCTCTTTCTTTTCTTTCTCTTTCTTTTCTCTTGCTTTCTCTCTTGCTCTATCTTTCTTTCTTGTTCTCTCCTTCTGTCTCTTGCTCTTTTTCTCTTGCTTTCTTTCTCTTTTTTCCTTCTCTCTCTCTCTGTCTCAGTCTCTCTGTTTCCCTTTCTCTTTCTTTCACTTTCTTTTTTTTCTCTTTCTTTCTTTCTTTCTCCCTCACTCTCTTTTCTCTCTTCCACACTTTCTTTTTCTACTCTCTCTTTTTGTCTCTTTCTCCCCCCCCCCCTCTCTTTCTGCCCTTCATTCTGTTTTTACCTCCTTCTTAGGCATTACTTGTAGAATCCATAAATGTGTAATAGTCCTGGAAATTTGTGTCAACCAATCAGAAACGAGGCTGCCTCATTTTCCATTGGCCACATGGATGTTTGTGCGGCTTTTTACTCGTTCTTCTTACTTCAGGTGTGTCTAAGCGTTTGATTGGTTGTTTTTTGCGACAGGAGGAGATCCAGCAGCTGAAGCAGAAGTTGGAGAAAGTGGAGAAGGAACGAAACGAGCTGCGACTCAACACGGACCGTCTGGAGGGCAGGGTGAGACTTTATAAGACCTTTGACTTTAAGAGGCAAGTTTATCGTCACAGGAAAGCTCTCAAACGCTAGCATTCTGGTTTTATGTTTTTATAAGGCTGGGCATTACATGTAATTATTTGATTATTTTGGGTCTTTAAAAACCAGTGGCGGGCCGTGCATTTCTTGCCAAGGCCTTCAGTGGGGCTTCTTTTAAATATATTCACTTGTCAATAACCAGCTGATGGCTATTAAACTATTCTATTGCGCAGGCACGCGATAAAGAGCAAAGCATCATTACTTCTATAGCCAGAATAAATGCATTTACACACACATTCAAAAATATTTACTCAACAATAGTCTGAATTACTTGTACACCAAAAACGCAAATGATATTGTCCAGAATCTTACCGTGGAGCTGGTGTTAGTGTGCGCCTGTCTCGCCCCCGGGGCACCAGCGACGCTTTCAGTGGCTTCGTAGATTTGCTCATATCGGCTCCTTTCTCGCGCAGCTATGTTTCCTTCCACACTTGCTCGTTTAGTTGTAAATCCACTCTGGATTCGCCAAATGTTTTGGAAAGCACCTTTGCTTGTAAGTGTCCCGCAGCAAAGTACCGGCAAATAATAAGCACACGCAGCAATACAGTTTGGAAAAGTTCCTTGGAGTCTGTAAGGCAAGCCAAGTGCACGGCTCATATTGTGACTGAAGTGGCACTAATCCCTTTCCCGCTTGTGACCGGCTGGCTAGGTTCGGAGTTGCCTGGTTTTTCTTAACAATGTCCAGCTTTTCTTGAAAAGTCCGTCTTGAAAAAGTCTTTACCGATAAATTGCAACCAAATCGATTTCATCTCTCCCCTTAGCCACTGTGACTTCTTCTTCTTCTTCTTCTCCTCCTCCTTTTCCTCGTCCTCCTCCTTCTTCTTTCTTTCCTTCCTTCCTTTCTTCTTTTTTTCTTCTTCGTCTTCCTCTTTCTCCTCTTCCTCCTCTTCTTCTTCTTCTTCCTTCTTCTTCCTTCCTTCCTTCCTTCCTCCTCCTTCTTCTTCTTCTTTCCTTCCTTCATTCCTTCCTTCCTTCCTTCTTCTTCTTTATTTCTTTCTTCTTCTTCTTCTTCTTCTTCTTCTTCTTCTTCTTTTCTTCTTAATTTTTTTCCTTTCTATCTATCTTTCTTCCTTCTTTCTTTCTTCCTTCTTCCTTTTCCTCCTCTTCTTCTTTCTTTCTTTCTTCCTCTTTCTTCTTTTTGTTCCTCCTTTCTTCTTTTTTCTTCTTTCTTCCTCTTTCTCTTCTTTCTTTCTTTCTTTCTTTCTTCTACTGTACTTCTTCTTCCTCTTATTCTACTTTCTTCTTTCTTACTTACTTCATCCTCTTTCTCCTTCTTCTTTCTATCTTTCTTCCTTCTTTCTTCCTTCTTCCTTTTTCTCCTCCTCTACTTCTTTCTTTCTTTCTTCCTTCTTCCTCTTTCTCCTCTTCGTCTTCCTTTATTTCTTTCTTTCTTCCTTTTTCCTCTTTCTCCTCCTCTTCTTTCTTTCTATCCTTCTTTCTTTCTTCCTTCTCCTTCTTCTTCTTCCTTCTCTTCTTCCTCCTCTTCTTCTTCTTCTTCTTCCTCCTGCAGCTCCTCTCTTTGCGTTTGTTTGTTTTGGTGCTAATTGTGTGAAGTGAGGCTGTGTTTGGTTTATGATCCTTCTCTTCGCTCACCTGCTGCTCGCAGAGACACTTCCAGGTGTGAACCACCTGCTGCCGCAGCTTTTATCTGAAAAATTAATGTAGAACGCCGAGAAATAATGAAAACAACAGGCTCCAAAAACTCTCTTCCTGGTAATGATAGCTCGCATTAAGGCTGCTCCACGACTCGGTTTAAGCGGCTTTGGAGGAATAATTACTGGAAATATAACAGGACAGTGTGTTTTTGAGCTCTGCCTTTGTCCCACCATGAGCTGCCAGAGTTTATTTAGAGGGCGTTTGGAACCAACTATGAAGCTGCTACAAAATACACAGAATAACCTAATTTATATTTGACTCATTCATTTATACAATTTTTTGACAAAAGGATTTTAAACAAGGTCATTGTAGTAAAATGACAGGATTTTAGCAGAGATAATAAAACCAGTTCAAATTGTATAGCTACAAATGTAGTATATGCTTTGACTTACTCTAATCCTTTGATTTGCTGATGATTTGTTTCGCCGCTTAAGGCTCAAAGTCACTGGGATAGTCTCTAGTCATCACTGCAGGCCATCTGCTACCATTAGTATTTATTTAAAAACTTATATTATAGTCTAATGCTGCGTTCACACCGGACAGCTAAATTCGCCTAAACGCGCGTTAAATTTCGCCGGTTATTTCTGCTGTTGACGCCTCAATAAGCTTCTAAGCTGCTCTGACGCGCGTCAAGGCTTTGGTGGACAAAAAGACACTTTCAACGCCCCAAAGCGCTTCGAGCTCCCACTTGTTTACAGGCTTTGTTTTGCTCGTAGACAGACCACGTTGAGAGAGAGAAGGAGAGAGAGAGAGAGGCTTGTTGAATTTATAAAACGGTTTATAAGAGTCAAATCTAAACTTTGAGACCATTTGAGGCGAGAAATGGTGGGTATTATTACTAAATCCACTGTCATTTTACCTTTTCTTTGCTAAATTTCTGGACCCTCGGTCTTCACCGTGTTCCTCTGTTGGCAGTAGCCGCTAGACGAGAGCTCTCCGCCGGCTACATGTTTAGCTTTGCCCCGCGCCAGAGGCGGTGGCGTCATTACCGGGTTGCATTTATAAAACGGATCTTACCCGATCACACAACTTTCTCCTCCTGCAGGCAGTCCTTTTGCTGTCCCGTCCTCGTCTCCTCCCGTTGTACAGCAGGTTTAAACACGGCACCGGGCATTTTTAATACATCCACGAGAGCGCGTTGTCAGTCCAGATCATGTCCCGTGTTTGCCATGTCTCCAGATTTTCAAAGCAATGGACGGCCAAGTCTTTGAAAAAAGTCCCCAAACAAGCGACCTTTCGTTAAAAAGTTACTAAAAGACTTCAGTAAACAGCCGTCCTTTCCTCTTGGTGTGACAGGGGAACAACATGTGACGTGTACAGGAGTGTAGTCTCTGATTGGTGGACGCGAGCGTCTAGACGCTGAAAAGTTCAGCAGAGCCCAACTCTGGCGTCGACGCCTGATGGGGCAGCCAAAGCGTCCGCCGCAGGTTTGAGCTTCTTCTCCGCAAGACGCGGCGGCAGCAGACGTCTGAACAAGCGAATTTCAACGCCCAACGCGACGAAATTTCGCTGGACGCTCAAGACGCGGGTTTACATTGACTTAACATTGAAAATGGACGCAAATACGCCAAGACGCTGTCCGGTCTGAACGCAGCATTACACTACTTCCTTGAGCTTTGCTTTTATTATATAGAGGATTTTTTTGTTTATCAACATAGGCGATGCGCGCACCCCGTCTGTAGAAAGAGCCACATAGACACAAACAGTGGAAACAAGTCGAAAAAGCATCGTTGTCAGTGACTGCAAGAGTTTATCACTGTGAGAAAACAAAAGTTCTGCTGCTCAATCAACATTTGTGAATGACATTCAACCCTACGACCCTTAAAAGTTACATTCAGGTGAAAAAACTGCGAGAAAAAACACGGTCTCAAGCCAGATGTCTGTCAGACTGGTTCAGACCTGATCGAAACAGCTAGTTCTCGTCTCGTTTTGTTGTTTTATTCAAAGAAGTTTCCCCATGTTACCAGACGGAGAACGACTCTTTCTGCACAGAGCATGCACAGTAACGAGGAAAGTGACAGCGACCGAAAATCCTTCTATAGTTACATCTTAAAAATGCTCTAGAAAAGAAGCAGAATTGTAAAATACTACAAGTCACGGCTCTCGAAGAGTCTTTGTAGATTTTGTGGTCTTAAAAAGGTCTTAAAAAGTCTTAAAATGTAGCTACTTCTCCATCCTGGCAGAAACTCTGTTTTTGTAATGAAGGACTTGAGTCTCAATAGAAGGATTATTTGTTTATAGTGTGCAGAAAGAGCTGCTGCTGATTAATCAAGTTCTTGCAACAACTGGAGCCTTGGTGGTGCAGTAACTCATTGTACTGTGGTTTTTCCAGAATGACAGCGGCAAATGTAGCCTCTTAATGTTGGGCCAGTTAAACACTCTTATCACACCTAAAGGATTTTTTTCTATTGTCCATGTTATGAAAACCACCGACTGCATTGTTTGTTAAAGTAGTGTATATTTCTGGTGTTTTGTGCAGATCACAGAGCTGTCGGCCGAGCTGGCGGATGAACGTAACACTGGAGAATCTGCGTCTCAACTGCTGGAGACAGAAACTGGAGAGAGACTGAGGCTGGAGAAGGACATGAAGGACCTGCAGGTAAACTCACTCACTCTAATGGACAAATACATCACGACACCCATTTTCAGTCTCAAGACGTTGCTGCTACCAAAATGTTAGTTCGTTGGCTAAAACAAATGGACGATATTGGATGTGTTCCCTTCCTTGGCCTAAATAAATAACTTTATCTACAAATAGATTTACAGTTTGAAGACAAAGATCTTATAAATGAGAGCACGATGTCTTGTTTTTTGCTGCTACAATCCAAAGTAGCACCATTTTAAATCTGAAATCATTCTTAGCTCTTTGCCTTCTGCAGTTTCCATTAAAATGACCGTGGCCCATTGCCTCTTTCAACACGGCACCATTAGGACTAATGAAAATGGAGCCACTGTAGCCACTCAGCAAATAGAGACGGATAGGCCTTTGGAGCACAATTAGCCTTTTAGCAACATGCGGCTAACAACACCGGCTGACTTTCCAATTTCGCCGGCCGGGAGGGTAATGGCAGATATTGCTTTGGAGGCGGCACTTTCAGTAGATTGGAAGTGATTTAGAAAGAAAAGCTGCTAAGCCACCTGTTAGCGTCTGGGGTCATTTAGCCATGTCTGTGTCGGCACGGTTCAGGATGGTAAGGTTTTGTTGGGTTTGAACTATGGACGCAGAAGCAGGCCCTTTCACAGCTCAATTTAAATCTTCTTTTAAGATCGATGATTGGACAAGAGAAAACACAGGCTCCGTTGAAAAACAGATGGAAAAGAAAAGCTAGAAACATGAAATAATCTTCCTCACCTCATTAAGTATACACACGGAGGATTAGCGCTCGATCAGCGGCGATGCACTAACTTTTCCATGTGTGTCTGTTTGGGCTGTACTTGATGTATCGATATTGGGATATATCATAACTAAGGTTGCAGCTATCGATTATTTTTGTAATCGATTATTCTATTATTTACTTCAATTAATCAAGCAATCTATTAACTTTGTTTACATTTTTTAAAACATTTTTTATAAGGGTAAAAAGGATCATAATATAATAAGTGAACCACATTTCACACTCTTATTGAATCATTTTCACACAGATGCAGGAAGTGTGTTGACATGGGGGTCTGAAGACTTATTATATCTTTGTGACTTATCATTAGATTCAATATTAAATCCACAAACATGTGCAGGCTCGTGGTTTTGACTCAAAACACGTTGACATCGAACTCTCAAGTACTGGACATGTCCCAAAAGTGACAGACTGGCAGCAAAGACTGGGAGTAAGTTTTGTGTGAAACAAGCACTGCTTACTAGTTCCGCCCGCTCCGCGCACCACAGATTCACCACGTTTTTCTTTAAATTTACGAATTAAACGGATAATCGAGGCAAAAAATAATAATCGAAGCTTTTTTGTAATTTAAATACTCCATTTACTCGATGAATTGTTTCAGCCCTAATCATGACGAACTTGTTGGCGTTACGCGTTTCGATACAAGGAGGTGTATTGGGATACTTCCGCTTTCCACTTCTGACCCTGGACGGCTGCTTATGGCTGAAACTGTTGGGCTGAAGGTGACTTATCCATAAAACACGTGAATCTAACATAAAAAGCAGTGAAAAAATGCACAAAATACATCTGCATTTTGTCATTCTACTTTACATTCTTTTTTTAAGGAGTCCTGCACACAAAAACTTTTTGAAAAAAAATGAACAGGTAGTATACAATACTTTCAATCCAATACTTACAGTACTTTCTTCTAAATTTTCTCATTTTGGTCAGTAAAATATGGAATTGTATCGAGATGAAACATGTTTCGTGATATGTATCGTATCCTGACATTTGCATTGGGACACTTATTGTATCGGAAGGCTCTTGGCAATACCCAGCCCTAGTGTCTGTGATGTTTACTTTGAAAAGTTTGAAAACAAGAACTGCCAGGGCGACGCGGTGGCGCAGCGGTTAGCGCTCTAGCCTCATAGCAAGAAGGTCCTGGGTTCGACTCCTGGGCCGCCCGGGGCCTTTCTATGTGGAGTTTGCATGTTCTCCCCGTGTCTGCGTAGGTTTCCTCCTACAACTAAAAACATGTTTATTAATGCCTCCCCTGACCTTTCCCCCAGGGCTCCTCTGCAAAAGAGATTCTGAATCTCAGTGGGACTTCCCTGGTTAAATAAAGATCAATTAAATTAATTAAATTAATTTCATAAGGACTGTGAGAAAAACACATTAGCTTGGATATATAAAGACCTGTTCAGCCTAAACAAGATAAATAACATTCTGATCCTAAAAACATCCAAACTGATGAGCACTGGTATTATAATTATTTAAATGACTACAAAGTTTATTTACTGAGCTACAAAATAGACATTTTTTAAATCTGTAATTTGATGCTAAAATTATTATCTAAGCCAAAATATCACAGACAGACATTGTTTGTACTTTTGCAAAACAAGGTTGAGAAGCACTGCATTTAATAAAACAAGGTTAAACTGAGAGACACAGTATAATTCAGGAATAATTCTGATTTTATTTATGTAGAAAACCTGACTGTGAGCAGAGACATGCAGCAGAAACACAAACCAGCGTTCCCAAAAGCTCCAAAGTCTAAGGGAGTCGGACGAGTGAAAACGTGGCTTTTGTTGTCAGTTTCACTCCGTCACAAGTCGATAAAATGTGACAGATATTGAGACGTACAAACAGACAATCGTTGGGCAGCGAGGAAGTTGCAGATTTAGTTGAAAGTTTTAATTGTTTGGAGCGAACAGCTGTGCCTGGGCTCCGGGAGAAGCTTCCAAACAAAGCCATGTGTCAGTTATGCTTCTGTTTAATTCCGTTTTCTGCCAGGAATTAAATTATACCGGCGTCCTCAGCTGTCAGTGACGTGAGCTTGTGAAAAGTCTGTCTCCATCTCCTCTCGCTGCGGCGCGGCGAAGCAAAGCAGATGTCCAGATCTTCTACAACACTTTCTCTATCCAAAAACGACTTCTTCTGTTTAGACAGTTTTATGCAAAGTCACGTTGGTTATTTCTTTGCTGCTAATAAGCTCTTTCAATGGGATTTCTTCTCCGTTGTGGTCAGAACTAGACAAGACAGAACAGATAAAGTGTTTAAGTGTTCATTACATTTGGCAACAAGTATTCTAACAACATATATAAACTGTAAAAGTGATAGAGCTGTTTAAGTTAAAGAAGTTTTATGTAAATTAAACTCATTTGAGCTGTCTGTTATTCTCTCTCTTTTCTGTCTCTTCTCTCTCTTCTACCACGCCATTCTTTCTTTCTCTTTATTTTTTCTCTTCTCTTTATATCTCCTGTCCTCTCTCCCTTTCTCTCTTCTCCTGTCTCCTCTTTAACCCTCACTCTCTTCTCCTCTTTCTCTCTCCTGTCCCCTCTCGCTTTTTTTCTCTTCGCTTACTCTCTCTTATCCTTTCCCCCCTCTAACTCCCACTCTCTCCTTTTTCTTTTTTCTTTTCTCTCTCTTTGTCCGTCTCATCCTCTCTCCTCTTTCTGTCTCTCTCCTCTCCACTTTCTCCCTCCCTCTCTCTCTCTCTCTCTCTCTCTCCACTTTCTCCCTCTTTCTCTCTTCTGCCCTCTCTCCTCTTTCACCTTTCCCTTTCTCACTTTCTACTTTCTCTCACTCTCACTTTCGCTATCTTTCTCTCTTCACTCTGTCCTCTCTCTCTCTCTCTCTCACTCTCTCTCTCTCATCTCCATCTCCTCTTTCTTTTTCTTCTCTCACTCCTTTGGATAATCTTCATGATTCAACAATCCATGATGGTTATTCATCTTCGTCTGTCACTCACACTGGGCCTGTTTATGTGAGAGAAGTTGTGGGATAGATCCATAAAAACGGAAATATAAAGTCCAGCCGCATGTTTGTTGTGGATGTAGGCGAAGCCCCTGATGTATGTAGAAGTCTGGTGTCTTCTTTGCTGTTTGCGAACATGTTTCAGTCCCACAGCGCCTCTACAGGCCGGGGGTAGATGTGTCTCTACTGAGCTTGTTCGATTGACAAAAAGTGTTTTGTGAACAGAACTGGGCCAGTTTAGAGAAAGAGACAATATTGTAACTTTGGTTCCCAAATGAGCCGAGTCCGGTTCGGTTTGTATTGTGAATGCAGCCTAAGAATAACTTATGATTTATTTGTAGTAAAATTATTACATTTGAACATGTTTAACTTGTATCTGTGAATAAATAAAAGTCATGTTTATGAGATCACAAATTAAAATCTTACATGCAATTCCTTTAAAGGGGTCATATTGTGTGTTTTTTATTATTTAGTAAGAAACCATAACATATACAGATCAGTAATTTACCTTTTTTTCATTGTAAAACACAAAGTTGGTCTAAAACGGCTTGAAAATAGAAACAGCTCTACTGACTTCAAAAGGTTAAGAATACCAAAGTAATCAAACAAAAAAACGGCTGTAAACTTTCTGTGTATGACAACATTCCTTCCCAGCCAATCGTTTCAGCGCTGCCACGGTAACACTTCCTGTTTGCTGTGTTTTCCAGGCCAAGTTTGACCAGACGAAGAAGCAGATGGAGACGATGGAGATGGAGGTGATGGAGGCTCGTCTGATCAGGGCCTCGGAGCTGAACGGAGAACTGGAAGACGACGATTCAGGTTAGAGCTCAGAGAAATAAGAATAATGTGTTTAAACTGCGGTTGTGTAAGTCGGGTGAGTCTGTTTACAAAGACACAAAACGGTGAATGAGCAGAAACAATGGAGGAGGTGACAAGTGACAGCACAATGGACGGAGAAGTAGTAGTTTAGCGAGTCTGTATTTTTCAACTGGGAGCAAATTACTTACTCTGTATTTGGAGCTGGGATAGCTGATATTGTTTTGGTAAAATAGTTGAAATAAAATAATCAAAAAGCGTATAATAAAAACAGCACTTTTTGACAAAACCAGACCACTGTATAGTGTCTGAATCCAGTAACAAAGGATTTTAGTTTACATAGATAGCCGATGACCCTACGATGAGTTGGTCTCTGTCCAGGGTGTTCCCCCACCCAAGGCCCAAAGTCACTGGGTTAGGCTCCAGCCACCCACGACCCCTAACAGAAACAATCGGTAGAAAATGGATGAATGAATGAATGAAAGATGGCAGAATACAGTGCTTTGATTGGCTGAGCTAGTGTGGAACAAAAACGTATCCTTGTGTCACACTCAAAGTAGCCCATTACTTAGGGTTGTAGGTAAATAATTGCGTATCTTTGTGGAATATTGTCAAATATTATCATATGTTTTTTGTTTATCATCACAGAATATTCAAAATTGACTGAAAATAGCATTTATTTGCGTCATTGTTGAGATACCAGCCTGTCAAAGCCTGTTCATCTTGACCCTTACCAGTTCAAAATGGTCCCATTAAACTGTGGTGTGCCTCAGGGTTCAATTTTAGGCCCAATTTTTTTTTTTTTTTTTCATTTATATACTACTATTAGGATCCATTTTTAGAAAGTACAATATTTTGTTCCTGTTGCTCTACCTTAGAAGCATTAAAGACCGGATGGCTTTAAATCTTCTGCACTTAAATGAGAAAAAACTTCAATGATTGTGTTTGGCGATTCTACTGTCCTAGAAGGCTTGGATAGTGTTATTTTTAGATTCAGAAATTGTTCAACTATACCTTCTTTTAAAGTTGAAAACCATTCTAAGTGCTTGCATAACCCACTGGGAACCTTGTAACATGTTTTATTTTCTAGTTTTTAAATAAGTTTACCTTGACATTGTGCAAACTAGTACCTCAGAACTCGCTTCATAAAGTTCCAACGCTGAAGGTCAGACTCTTAGTGAAAGTTTTCCATTCTGGTGTGTGACGAAAACGCAGCAAGTAAAAAAGCAGTTTGAATAGAAGACGTCCGCTCATGAAAAGTGTGAAATTCTTGCTCCGCGATCCCCGACTGTACAACACAATGACTGCAACACAAAGAGACCCCGGCGCTATCCACAGGGGGCGCCGTCTGATCGATGCCTCCACAAAAGACAAGAAAAGTGGAATGGCGAGGCACAGAGGAAGAAGTAAAGATTTAGTGACGCCATGAGGCCGTTTGACTGAATGTATGATTGATTCTTTTGTGGGAGTTTGCGTAGGCGACGAGACCAAAGAAGGAGAGATTTGATTTATGACAAATTACTGTATTACGTTAGTCCAGAGAAGAAGAAGAAAAGAATGAAAAGACTGGAGATTTGAGGTTTTCATGCAGAGTTAGGGGAAGTTTGTGAATAGATTTGCATTTGATCAGCTAAATCAAGACTTACAAGTGTTGGATCAATTTTATTATTATTTATGATAAGGATTTGCATAGTTGTTTTTTATAATACAATATTGAGTACTTGAGTACCAACTTACAAAAATGACTCATGTTTCTCACGTCAGGAATAACTCTAAAGCTTTATCTACTCCATCATTACAATGGTTTGCTTAATGTGTTCAGACCTAAGCTATGCAGTTCAGTTTATAGTAGAGCCCAAAATCACAACAGCAGTTGTTTATGAGGACTTCAAAAATTGTGGATTTATCACACAGAAAAGTTAGAAAATCAAACAATGAAACTGTCATTGGTCAAAATTGATAAACCAGATTGTTTAACAGAAAACAGGACAAAGGATAAAGCATCACCTTTCTGAAGACTAGGACGGGTAACCTGGCTCACGCCAGATAGTACTGTGTTGAACACCGAATTCTTCCAAAGTATCCATCTGGAACTTGACTCACTGAAAGCGTTTGGGGAAAAAGTAGGACATTTAATGAAATACATCGAAAGACTGGGTGTGAGGCCGACCTTAATTATGTTTAACCAATCACAGCAACGAATCGTAATAGTGAATCCAATGTCCATGTGGGATAGAACAAGTGTCTCACAAACTGCTCTTCTTTCAAAAAAAAAAAAAAAAACTTGCTAAAAATTGACTCTGTGCACTGCCCTATTTATTTTCAAAAATGCTAACATCTTGCCGGCAGGTTCATTTCCTGTTTAGTTCATTTCAATGAGGTTTTCACTCCCTCAGTCTAAAATGAAAAAAAAAAAATACTGGCACTGAGCAGTGAGTTTTTGGTAGTTTTCTTTGAAAACATGTTAAATACTTTACAAATGAGGAGAATATTTCACCAAAGGACCAAAGTGTGTTTATAAAAAGATGTATTTGTCTGTCAATGCTAATGCTAAAGTCTGAGGATTTGAAAATAAACAGCTCTTATGCACACAGTCAATTTAATCCTTCATATTGACCAATCTCAATTTTAAATAAAACAAACATTATATAAATGCAAAACACATTTCCATTAGCCTGGGTTCTCCAGACCAGTTCACTTGGAAGCAGTTTAGACAGCTTATGCTATTGAGTTTAAAAACTGTTTTTAGGATTGATTGCCAATCTTTTGATTCAAAACCACCATCTAAATACTTGACTCAACATGACAGAATCTCGATCTCTCGACTAATTGCCCAGCCCTACCTTAGACCCCTCTCAGCAAAGAAAAACTGCAAAAACCACAGTGAAGGAGAAATCAACTCCCATGAACAGACAGACTGTAGATGTGACCAGGACTGACGCTCATCCATATGCAGATATAGAGTTTAAGTCTGTAGAGCCAGAGTCCATTAGCAGAGGGAAACAACTCGTCTAGCAGGACAAGGACAGACTACCAACTAGCACCTATGTAACTCTCTCTACCGCGAGTTGATAAACCCAAAGCCCATTTGCAGACACTTTGAATCTCCATCTGTTATCTCTTGCCTCATTGCTGTCTTGTATTTGATCGTGTTTGTAATCTCAGGAGGCGAGTGGCGTCTGAAGTACGAGCGAGCCATCAGAGAAATCGAGTTCACGAAGAAACGACTTCAACAGGAGCTGGAGGACAAGATGGAGGTGGAGCAGCAGACCAAACGCCAGCTGGAGCGAAGGGTGAGTTTACCGCACAAAACAGACTTGGTGCTTAACTCTGACCAAAGACAGCTATGACATTTATCTACTGCGTTTCCATTGTTCTGGCTGAGAGTGTTTGTATGTGTGGTGTTTTCAGATCAGTGACCTCCAGGCCGATAACGAGGAGGCCCAGAGGAACATCCAGCAGCTGAAGAAGAAAGCCCAGAAACTGACGTCGGAGCTGCAGGACACAAAACTACACCTGGAGGGTCAACAGAGCCGCAACCACGACCTGGAGAAGAAGCAGAGGAAGTACGGGCGATGTTTAACACTTTCAGACGTAGATTCATACACAGAAGGACACATATTTTGTATTTTCTTGTGCACCTCTTATATCGTACTGACTCTTTCACTGCCAGCACTTTGACTCTCCTTCCCTGCCAGGCCTTTTTGCTAATTTAAATAATATTCACATCTTCACATAAAACTTTGCGCAACAGGAATCATGACATGTTGTACATCATAAGAAACCTACAAGTGTCTACTTTCATTTAAAAAAAAATAATTGTTATTCTAATACGTTTTCTTTGTAGATATTTGATTAGATTTCATTTCGAAATCTTTGAGAAAATGTCCTTTTTCTAAATCAAACTTCATGTCAGTGTTATTTTTCTTCTGTTCTACTTCTTGGTGAAATAATATGAGCCACTACAATGAAATAATGTCTTTAGGATAAAAAATATGAGGTTTAAATGATTAAAACAATAAGGACGAGTGTCTTTTTCATATTTAAACCAACAAAAGTTGTGTTACAGACGAGAAGGCAGCAGCAGCACGTTTCTACTTTATGATGCAGATTCTATAGATTCAGTCTTTTTATGGAGCATTATATTTAACCCTCCAAACATGAAGAAATACAGTAGTTTTAGTTACTCAGACACTTTTGGAACACTCACAGAAGAGGAAGTTTACTTTTATTCTCCTCTAGACTAGCTGCATGTTCGTTCTCCTCATGCTGTGTTCAGATAGAGCATTGGAGCGTCCAAGGTGTCCGGTTTACATGTTAAGTCAATGTAAACCCGCATTTTAAGGTGGCCAGCGACTTTGCCTCGCAAATTTGAATCTAGCATGTCGATATTTATTTATTCGAGTGTCTGCTGACACCGCATCTTGCAAAGTAGACATTCCAACCTCCGGCAAACGCTTTGGCTAAGTTAGCTATGTTTAACAAATGCAGCAATCCTCCATCTCGTGATCTGTCTACGTGCTAAACAAAGCCTTTTGGAAAAGGCGGAAACGCAGTCGGGGTGTGTCGGGGTTTAAAACATGTCTTTGTCCCCAACACCCCGACACGCTTTGGGGCATTTAGGCCGTCTGTTGGGGTGTCAACTTCGAAAGTATTCTGCTACAAAATGCGCTTCAACACACGAAATGGGTTGGTTCAATGCTGTCTGGTCTGAACACAACATCAGAGTCCTAGTCCAGTAGGATCGTCTTTTCTTCATTTTAAAAATCAAATATCTGCTCTAAACTTACTCAACACTATTCTATCAAGGCATCACTAATAAAGTGAAATGAAAAATTAAAAATTTAATCAGCATGCAACAGCCCATTTCCTGATTTCGGTGGATAAAATACTAGTAAACAATGTAAATCAAAGCCTAAACAAAACTTATTTTAGGTCATCACATTAAAACAACTGGCTATAGCAGCAGTAAGCAGCCGTGAAACTGGCTTTACGTCGTCAGGCAGCGTCGCACAGATTCAGCCAATCAGAATCCTGCATGAGGTCAACTGAATTAGCTTAGAGGTTAAGACGCACGGGAATGTGTTGGAGCAATATAGAGCCTTGTATGTAGAAACCTCTCTCTGTAACAGCTGACTCTGCAGGCCACAGTCGCTGCACTTTCTCTTCTTTTCTCACACATAGTCTTTTACCTGGTTGATGTGTTTTTAAAGTTTTGATGGTTAATCGCGGCGTCGGTGTGTCCAGGTTCGACAGTGAGCTGAGTCTGGCCCAGGAGGAAGCGTCCCGGGAGAGGAGCCTCCGAGAGAAACTGGCCCGAGAGAGGGACATGCTGTCTGGAGATGTGTTCAGCCTGCGTCAACAACTCGAGGTACGAAGAACACAGCATTGTACAGTATGACATCACAGTGAGCAGTGAGTGGCAAAAGTGCATGAGAGTCAATGGTGAGAAAGGATATTTTCTTATGGAAGAGTCAAAACACAATTAAAATGGGAAAAAGGAGCTACAGTCTGGTAATAAATGTAAAAAAAATAATAATAAATCACAATTCTGCACATGGAAAAAAACAGGAAGTACAATCGTCCAATCAGCAAACAGAGTTAAGCCTGTTCTTCTAAAAACAAGATACACTACCATTCAGATGTGTTAGAGCACTACACTTTTTCCAGTTTATTCCGTGAGGTCTGAAATGAAAACATAAGACAAATAAGCAATTTGAGTTACTAAAAAAAAAAGTTTTACTGACCAAAATGTATTCTAAATGTCTTCTGAACATTTTGAAGTAGCTGCCTTTTGCAGATATAATATGTAGTTGTTTTGGTCCAAAAGTGTAATACTTTGTTGTTGTTCTTTTGTCAGTTAAATGTTGGATAGTTTGTTCACACTGCTCTCTCTCTGCCCCCCCTCTCTTTCCCTCTCTCTCTTGCTCTCTCTCTCTTTCTCTGTTACCCTCGTTCTCTCTCTCTCTATCTCTCTTCATCTCTATTTCTTTCCCTCCTCTCTCTTTCAACTTCCCTCTCTTTCTCCCTCTTTTTTTTGTTACTCTCTCTCTCTCTCTCTCTCTCTCTCTCTCTTCTCTCCTTGTCTCTCTCTTTTGCTCTTTAACGTTCTCCTTCTATTTTTTCTTTTGCTCTCTCAGTCCTGTTCTCATTGTGTTTCTCTCCTGTCTCTCTCTTGTCCACTCTTTCTGGCTCTTTTTCCCTCTCTTCTCCCTCTTTCACTTTCAGTCTTTCTCTCTCCCCTTTTCTCTCAGTCTTTCTCTCTATTCTGTCTGTCTTTTGTGTTTCTCTCCTTCTCTGTTTATTCCTCTTATTTTTTCTCTCTCTCCCTCTCTCCTTCTCTCTTGGTCTTTAACTTTCTCTTTATCTCTCTTTCTTCCTTTTTTCTTTTGCTTTTAATTCCTTTGTCTCTTTTTCTTTCTATCTTTCTCTTTCTCACTCCTGTTCTGATTGTGTTTCTCTCCTCTCTCTTTTTTTCTCTCTCCCCTCCTCCTTCTTTCTCTTTCAGTCTCTTTATCTCTCTCTCTGGTCTTTCTCTTTTTGTCACATCTATCTTTTCTTTCCTTTCTTACCTGTGTCTTAAGACAATAATAATGAAACAAGTCATAATGAAGTAAGACATTTTGTGTGTAAAAACGACCAAAATTGCACATATAGGTTTCATAGTTTACTTTCTTTTCCATTGTCTCCTTTTCTTCTAATCACCAGACTTTTCTCATGTTCTTGTCTTTTCTCTAGTTCTCATGTTCTTTTCTCTAGTTCTCATGTTCTTTTCTCTAGTTCTCATGTTCTTTTCTCTAGTTCTCATGTTCTTTTCTCTAGTTCTCATGTTCTTTTCTCTAGTTCTCATGTTCTTTTCTCTAGTTCTCATGTTCTTTTCTCTAGTTCTCATGTTCTTTTCTCTAGTTCTCATGTTCTTTTCTCTAGTTCTCATGTTCTTTTCTCTAGTTCTCATGTTCTTTTCTCTAGTTCTCATGTTCTTTTCTCTAGTTCTTATGTTCTTTTCCGTTGTTCTTGCAGGACAAAGACGTGGAGGTTTGTGCTGTGAACGTCAAACTGGACCAGCTGGAGGTGGAGCTGCAGGATCTGAACTCACAGGAGAGCAAAGACGAGGCCTCTCTCGCCAAGGTCTGACACCGTTACATCACTTTTCACACAAACAAGAGCGATAGTGGCATTTGGAAGCTTTATGAACGTGTGTTTGACCTGTTCTGTTGTTGTAGGTGAAGAAGCAGCTGAGAGACCTCGAGGCCAAAGTCAAAGATCAGGAAGAAGAGCTGGATGAACAGGCCGGAACAATCCAGATGTTGGAGCAGGTACCAATCAAAATACACAATATTTTCTTTTCAATGTATTTTATAGGCCAGTGGTACACAAACGTTTTTTTTCTAATGAGCCAAAATTAGCAGATTTTTACGTTGGCAGGCCAAAATATGTTCCATTTAAGTGTTGTTGAGCAAACCTAATTTTGTTTTGCATTTGAAAAGTTAATATGTGAAGAAATGACAGTTAACTCTTTCCCTGCCGGTGTCGTTGACTTTTTATTCTCTGCAGCGATGTCAGGCTCTCTGATGCACATGCTGACTTTGTCTACAGTCAAATACATGATGCAGTTTCCAGATGCACCAGCAGATGGTGCATTTGGGGTTATGCACTAACGTCTTCCAGTCTCAGATTGACGTAGGTCGTTACATCCGGTGGTGTAGTTGACATAGTGACACGGTTGTTTACTCCAAATGCAATAGACATCAGATGAGGGATTTTGGGCAAGTTCTGAAGCAATCCTCTTTTCTCTTTTGTCATCTGTTGACAATAGATGAACTGGGTTTTCATAAGGAAAGTAGTTCCTTATGAAGTTGGAAGTTGTGAAAGTGTAAGCGAACCAAAATCCCTCATTTGATGTCCATCGTATTTGGAGCAAACTGAGACTGGAAGATGTTAGTGCATAACCCCTATTGGGTGAGCACTAAGACCCAGTAGAGATCATGTGACCGGGAAAATACACGTGCTCTTTGTTGATGTTTATGCAGCGCAGTCGGCTTTGTTTAGCTGCTTCTGGAGACTGCCTTTCTTTTCAAACAGATTACAGTTAAAACTCCTCGGACTAAAAACATAGTTGAGTAGGTTTAGATCAGATATTTGATCTTTAAACTGAAGAAAAGACGATCCTACTGGACTAGGACTCTGAGGAGAACGACTCATGCAGCGAGTCTAGAAACTTCCTCTTCTGTGAGCGAGAGAAAAGTGTCAGAGGAAGTCAAACTACTGGATTTATTCATGTTTGGAGGTTTAAATATAATCTCTGCTCCATGAAAGACTGAATCTATAGAATCTGCACCAGAAAGTAGAAAAGTGATGCTGCCTTCTCGTCTGTAACACAGCTTTTGTTGGTTTAAAGATGAAAAAGACTCTTGTCCTCATTGTTTTTATAATGTAAACCTCGTATTTTTATCCTAAACACATTATTTCATTGTAGTGGCTCATATTCTTTCACCCAAAAGTAGAACAGACGAAAGGACGTTTTCTCAAAAGTTTGCCGTCAAATGCTGAATTCTAATAAAAACAAGGAATTTCAAATGCCTGAGCTGTGAATATTGTTTAAAATTAGTAAAAGACCTGGCAGGGAAGGAGGGTCAATGAAAGAACAGTTTTTGCAGTGAAAGAGTTAATAATTCAACCTGTATTTTTGCGATTTTGACAAGAAAATGTATTAATAGAAGTTAGAACACACAGTAACTTTTTATGTCTGTTTTGCTGAAAAAATCATCATAAAAAGTGACATTTTTCGGTGCAATAATAATCTAAATTTTGCGAGCGTGTGAGCACTTTGTCAAACAGCGATGAACTGAGACCTACTTTTCGTCAAATACAACAGACTTTTTGAAAGCTGGCTTCACGTTCACACAAAAGAAACAAGAGCTTTACATAGAGACACTCAGAAGAGACGCTGGAACACTTGGGACTACATTACCCAGACCTCCTGCTGGCACAGATTGGAGAAAACCTGCTAATGATCACATATCCACTCTACAGCAAAGGCCTCTGGGAGTTGTAGTGCTGTTGGAATCACAGCGTAGCAGCAGCGGCAGTGTGTTTCTGTGTCTTGTTCTCCAGCAGTTTGAACAGTTTGGGAGAGGAAGTTTCCAGATTGAGATGGAAACCCAAGAGAAGTGTAACATTAAAAAACACAAATTACATAAAAGTTTAGTTAATTAAAGGTAAAGCTGTGCCAAAAACGGAAAGTGTTATGCTGCGTTCACACCGGACTGCGTTTAAGCGCCTAAATTTGTGCATTTAAGCGTATTTTGGCGCGAAACATTTTCGAAGCTGACACCCCAATAGGTGCCCAAAATGTCTCAATGTGCATCGAGGCTTTGGGGGGACAAAAAGACGCCCCATCGCACTTCTTCAACCTCCCCCTTGTTTGCAGGCTTTGTTTTACACGTAGAGAGATCATGTTGAGAGAGAGGAGGGGGAGAGAAGGAGAGAGAGAGGCTTGCTGCCTTTATAAAACGTAGCTTACCCGATCGCGTAACTTTCTCCTCCTTCAGACATTGAGTTTTTACTGATTTCTGTACTCCTCCAGTGTCACGTCGTACAGCAGGTTTAAACACGGCAACAAGCATTTTTAATAGATCCATGTGAGCGCGTTGTCTGTCCAGATCATGTCCTATATTGTTTGTTTTGTCGTGTCGTCAGATTTTCAGAGCAGCAAACAACCAAGCCTTTGAAAAAACCCCAAAGCAAGTGACCTTTTGTTAATAAAAGTAATTATTAATGTGGCGGCACAGTGGCAGAGTGGATAGCACTCTGGCCTCACAGCAAGTTTCGATTCCTGCACGGCCCGGGACCTTTCTCTGTGGAGTTTGCATGTTTCTCCCCATGTCTGGATGGTTTCCTCCGGGCACTACGGTTTCCCCACCAACCAATAACATGCAGGTTAGGGAACACTTGGTGATAGTTGGAGGTTGAGGCGCCAGGTGTTTAGGCGAATCGCCTTTGATGAGTTGCCCCAGGGCAGCTTACTATCACTGAATGCGCTATACAAATAAAAGATTACTTACTTACTTACTAAAATACTTAAGTGAACAGCCCATCTTTCCTCTTGATGTGAGAGCAGAGCAGCATGTCGCTATGTCACAGGAAAGCAGTGTCTGATTGAGTCACTCAGGCGTTTGACGCTTAAAAGATCAGCAGAGCTCAACTCGGACGTCGATGCCCGACGAGGCGGCCAAAGCGTCCAACGCAGGTTTGAGCGTCCACTTTGCAAGACTCGTCATCAGCAGATGCACGAACCAGCAAATTTCCACATGCTAAACGCCAATTCGCGCCGCAAATTCACTGGATGCCCTCAAGAGGCTCTCCGACGCTGTCCGGCCTGAATGCAGCATAAATATAAAACAACAGTGAACAAAATTGTTAGAAATGCAGCTCAATTTGCTTATACAGCCAAGTTTTCTGAAACACAACATTCATCGCAGCTCTGGTGGACAATATTGGTCCGTCTGTGTCACTGTGAAACGTTTTTGTTTTTCAGGCCAAGCTTCGTCTGGAGATGGAGATGGAGCGACTCAGACAAACTCACTCCAAAGACATCGAGAGCAAAGACGACGAGGTGGAGGAGATCCGACAGTCCTGCAGCAAAAAGGTCAGAGAGGAAAAACGGTTTCTCTTAACTATTAAACTGATCATGAGAAACGGAAGATTTAAGCTTTTACAATGGCCTTTATGAACCTAAGCAGTCCATTTAAAATAACCTTAGTCCATTTAACAGTCACACTCCTCCACAGAGAAGTGAAGCTGTATGTACAACTTGTATTTAGTGATGTTTATGTCAGTTTTTTGCTGTTTTCACTAGTAACATGTAAAAGAGGACGATTAGTGTCATTAGAGTTCTAAATGATCCACTAGCTTAGAAATCTCTATGTGAAGTTTGCTAGCCGTTAGCAGTTTTACACACAAACTTATAGCCTATAAAATAAACTAAAAAGTTTGTAAACTCAACAGTAAGTTGTAGCGATGCTCTGACCTTTGCTAAATGTGGTCGGTAGGTTTGTACAGCTGACACTCTCCACATCTTTCATAACTTGGGTGTTTTGCAGGCTAATGCTAACGGCTATAGGAAAACAAACAGAAGAATGTTTCAGAGTTCTTCAAAACATACCGGACTAGCTCAGATGCTAAGTGTTTGATAGCATCAGAGTCGAACTGTGCGTCTACTAATTATTTGTCTACGGTTCGAAGCATCTGAACCTAGAAGTCGTCGAGAAGACACTTTTTTGTTGAATACAGTCGAGAGAAAAAGCACAGGCAGACAAATCTCCTCTGTGTGCAGGCTTTTTAATGTCAAAATAGTCTGTAATTCTATTGAAATAGGCCGAAATGTGTCTGATGACGACGCCATGTTTGTTTTGGCTCGAACGCACACTTCCGCGCTTTGATTGGTTTGCTTCTGCACTGCAGTTTGTCCGGCTGCTCATGGCCGTCTCTAACCGTACAGTGGTGTTTCTCCAGATAGAGTCTTTAAATTTTGTGAAAATTAGAAATATCACGAGAATCCATCTGGTACAGCCAGGTTATGTAAGGAGAGCACCACAGCTGAAGTTACATAGCTATTCATTAACTCTTTCCCTGCCAATGACGGAAATTTCCGTCATAAGCTTTTTTTTACGTGCGGCGATAGAGCGCTCTCTGATGTACGTGTTGAATTCATCAGCATTAAAATAGCATGGTGCAGTTTCATATATTCACCACCAGAGTGCAGTATCGCATTAGCACAAGAGCGCAGAGCAAGTCAGAGGACCCGGAAACTCACGTGTTGTTCTATTTACTTTACGGAGTGCCGTCGGCTGTGTTTACGTGATCATCCGACTCTAAAGGATCGTCTTTCTTTTCAAACGGATTACAGGCAACACATCTTGGACTAAAAACATAGTTGAGTAAGTTTAGAGCAGATATTTGATGTTTAAAATGAAGAAAAGACGATCCTACAGGACTAGGACTCTGAGGAGAACGACACATGCAGCGAGTCTAGAAACTTTCTCTTCAGTGAGCGATCTAAAAGTGTCAGAGTAAGTCAAACTACTGGATTTGTTCATGTTTTAAGGGTTAAATATAATGTTTCCCCCATGAAAGCGTCTGAATCTCTAGAATCTGCATCAGAAAGTAAAGTTGCCTCCTCGTCTGTAACACAGCTTTTGTTGTATTTTTATCCTAAAAACATTATTTAATTGCAGTAGTTAATTTTCTTTCACCAAAAAGTAGAACAGACAAAAACAACACTGACATGAAGTTTGATTTAGAAAAAGGACGTTATCTCAGAAGTTTCTCGTCGAACGCTGAAATCTAATGAAAACGAGGAATTTCAAATGTCTATAAAAAGAGAACGGAATAATGTAGAATAACAATTATTTTTTTAAATGAAAGTAGACACTTGTAGGTCTCATTTGGCGTATAACATGTCATGATTCCAGTTGCACAAGGTTTTTTGTGGAGCTGTGAATATTGCTTAAAATGAGCAAAAAGTCCTGGCAGGGAAGGAGGGTCAAAGTCAGAATAGGGCTGGCAGTGAAAGAGTTAATAGTAGAGAAAGACCGATATATCAACCGGCCGATATTTTGGGGCAGATATTTGGATTTTTTTGCACATCAGCCATCAGCCTCATTTTGGCAGATATTTCATCCGTTTCATCCGACAGTTGTTTAAACAGTTGTCTGCACAGTAGAGCTGCACTCACAGTTATAGTTTTGGAGAGAAAGTATACGGTTCGGTTTGTTCTATATTTCTCCATTTTCTTGTATTTTGAAAAGCACTTTCTTGAATTACTCTTTAAAATGTTCTGTATTGTGCATTAACATGTTGTATTCATTAAACAATGAGACAAAATAATAGTTTAGAAATAACTTTCTTTTTGGATATACAATCTCATCTCAGCTATGTCTTTGAAAAGCTAAATCGGCCATTGATATCGTCATTGGTATCGGCCCAGGAAAAACCCATATCTGTCGATCTCTAATTAAAAGTATTGTCCACTGGCAACAACAGGAGCCCAAACATCAGATATCGGTCTAAAAAATCAAGCCCAAGCCAATGTTAAAATAAAATAATATTCTTTTAACTCTTGGACTTGAAATTCAATAAAACGTTTGAGACATTAAAGGTGCTCTGTGTACCTTTTGACCAAAAAGAAGCATATTTTTGTCCTTTCGATTTCTTTATTGCGCTAAAGCAATAATACAAATCTGTGGTTTTGCTTTGAGGAGGCTGGCATTAACACAAAGTTGAGTTTTTTGGTGTAGAAGAGGGAAAAGATGTTCCTTTAGCTGTGTTTTTTCCACATTATTGAATAGGGATGCACCGATCCAGCTTTTTCAGTTCCGATACCGATCCCGATACTTTAGAATTAAGCATCTGCCGATACCCGATACCAACCGATACTTGTGTAAGGACTGAAATAGCTCTTTTTTACTTTTCAAAACATAAGACTTTTGATCATAGTGTTATTTATACTGAACAACTTAAGAAGAAGAGAGAGAGAAGAGAGAGAGAGAGAAGAGAGGGAGAGAGAAAGAGAGGGAGAAGAGAGGAGAGAGAGAGAGAAGAGAAGAAAGAGAGAAGAGAGAGTGAGAAAGAGGGGAGAGAAAGAGAGAGGAGAGAGAAAGAGAGAGAGAGAGAGAGAGAGAGAGAGGGGAGAGAGAAGAGAGAGAGAAAGAGAGAGAGAAAGAGAGAGAGAGAGAAGAAAGAGAGAGGGAGAGAGAAAAGAGAAGAGAGGAAGAGGAGAGAGAGAGAGAGGAGAGAGAGAGAGAGAAGAGAGAAAGAGAGAGAGAGGAGAGGAGAGGAGAGAGAGAGAGAGAGAGAGAGAAAGAGGAGAGAGGAGAGGGTAGAGAAGAGAGAGAGAGAAAGAGAGGAGAGAAAGAGAAGAAAGAGAGAAAGAAAGAGAGGGAGAATGAGAGGAGAGAGAAAGAGAGAGAGAAGAGAAGAAAGAGAAAGCACGAAAGGAGAGAGAGAAAGAGAGAGAGCGCGAAGAGAGAACGAGAGAGAGAAAGAAGACAGAGAAATAGAGAGAAGAAAGAGAGAAAGAAAAGACAGAGGACAGTGAGAAGACAGAAAGAAAAAGAGAAGAAAGAAAGAATAAAATGTCAAACATTATGAGACATTCTGGCTCAACATCAGACATAAATCAGACTCATTATGTCCAATCAAACACAACTAGGATATCGGCTGAACCGATATCATGGAGCCGATACTCGATCCAGCAAAATGTCCTGGATCGGCACCGATATTCGATCCCAGTATCGGATCGGTGCATCTCTATTATTGAATAAACATGTTTATTCTCTTCCTGAACGACCCAAAGTCTTTCAGAGTTATGTAGTTTCTACCTATAGAAAGTTACTCAGTGCACCTTCAAAATAAAGTTGTGTGTGGCAAATTGTCAATAATTTGCATGTATTTCTTTTAAATTAAGAGTTCCACAATCAATTCTTGCAGTAAAAATGTGGTTTGGAGCAGAAATCAGACTAAAGAAAAAGACATTTCATTGTTTTCTGTCTGAATTAAAAACATAAACTGAAGTCTGTGTAGTTTATGTTTGTGAAATAATTTCCAGAAGCTATTTTTATTTATTTTTGTAAGCAAATATTCAACTTGACCAACATAAAGAGAAAAAACAGTCTCATTGTCACACTGCTGTAGGTGTTCTGGCAGTAATAGCTTATCCAGGTCCTCCATCTTTGTCGATTCTCAACACCAAACAGCCCAACCACTCGACGCTTCTCATGATTTATGATGTAATTAGTAAACACAACCCCGCTCTGACCTCTGCACCTCTCGTCAGCGATCCTATTGGCCGCTCAGGCAGTCACGTGACCAGCCCCGGTGCAGATAGCGCAGCGTAGGCGTAGCATTAGCTTTAACCCGATAGTGCTTCTGTATTGTTTTCCTCCAGCCTCGTTAGCCTGGGTGTAATTAGCTCGGGCGCTCTGCTGACTCGGCTGTTTCTGTGGCATTTACATAAAACATTAAGCTAAACAAACGGAGATAAAGACATGTGTGAGGAAAACGATCTCGTGGGGATGGAGATTTTAATGACTCGAGTTGTTTTGTCGCAACAACTGTTTTATGGATTAGAAAACGCGGTTCAGAATAAATTAAAGACGTAAAGATAAAACTCCCAGTGACATCAGGCAGAATTTGAGTTTCATTTATCAACATAGTAAATTTTACTTTATTGAGATTTTAGCTAAGACTTGTATTGACCATTTGCACCTACGTCACTTGATCACGTGGCTGCTCCATGATGGAGGCAGAAGTGTGTGTACGCAGCATTACAGGGAGCGCAAAACTGACAAATTCTCACATAATTTCTTATTTTTCCGTAAAGAGAGCAGTGGATGCTTCTAGTGCATGTTCAGTACATTTGTCTGTGGAAGTAGGACGTCTTTTAGACGCACACAAAGCAAGGTATTTGGAAAAGCTAATGAATGCTAGCTGATTTATGACCTCTTCCTCCTGCTATGTTTGCCGAATAAATAAAATCTTCAAGTTTGCCTGACTTTACTCCTCATGATTTGCACCATTCTGTGGTAAACAGGGTTTTGTCTTACACTGGAGCAGATTTAAAAGCTACAAGAGGTTAGTTTTCAGTAACTTAGCTGTATATCATGTGAGGCTAGTGTTAGCCACGCATAATGCAGGCTGTTTCAAATACTCATTGCATTTATGTTTTGTCAAAGGTCATTTTTTTTTTTCTTTAGCATTGACTTACTTTGTTTAAAGTGTTCACTGCAAATCTGTAGCGATTTAGAGGGATTCCAGTTCTTTTGATTTATTGCTGCCATCCACTAGCGTCTTCTATCTTCATCAAAATGTAAACGAAAAAGCTCCAGGTTTAGGCTTAAAACCTCGATCTTGCCTGTTAGTGCAGCGTGTTCCAGATACAGCCATTTTACAATTGAAATCAATTAAAATTACTTAGAAACGAGCAGGTTTTCGGCAAAGATTCCATTGCTGTAATCTGCACAGACAGCGCTTTTGCCTCCAGCATGGAGAAGTGGGCGTTCCCTCCAGGAGCGTGACGACACGTGCAAATGGTCAATAGCAATTTCCACAGCTTGTCACATGATAGTCTGCAGTTCAAGAGTGCCCAAACTTTTTGACTTGAGTGGGCCAGAATATATTACATTGAATTATGCCCAGGGTCAAACTGACGGCTGGGCAATATTGGTATCGGGAATAATCGGTATCGGGATAATATCGTGACTAACTTGTTGGCAATACGCGCATCGATACAGCGAGGTGTATCAGGATACACATCGAGATACCTAATCTTAAAGGGGCCCTATCATGTTTTTTTTCCAACTCTTTAGTAATAAACTAGAACACATGTAGATCAGCAATTTACATTTAGTTCACTGTAAAACCCCAAAATGATCGAAAACGGCTTGAAAATCATAAAAGCATAAGACTAGATATTTTTAACAATTTTTAATTTTGTTAAAGAAGTATTAATATCTGTGAATGTGTTTTTGCAGTTGAAACAAATGGAGGTGCAGCTGGAGAAGAGTACGACGAGAAGCAGAAGGTTTTGAAGGAGAAGAGAGAACTGGAGTCTAAACTGATGTCAGCACAAGATCAGGTAAAACCATCACTGTGTTTGTATAAAAGAATGTTTGGGCATGTTTCATGTGTTGTTCCGTTTGCAGGTCCGTGGAGGTGACGTGGAGACAGAGAAGCGTTTGAGAAAGGACCTGAAGAGGACCAAAGCTCTTTTAGCCGATGCTCAGATAATGTTGGACCACATCAAGAACAACGCCCCGAGCAAAAGAGAAATCGCTCAGCTCAAAAACCAGGTACACAGCTCTGCACTGCACTGGGCCTTTTCCTCTTCTGCTCTGGAAAATGATATTACAAACATTTCTGTGTTGTGAAATGACAGTACCATAGACATGAAGTTTGACTCTGATGCTATCGATCAGAGCCAGACCTTCCTATACGCAGACTACGCAAGTTACGTAGGGCCCCACATTTATGGAGGGCCTCGTCTTCTGAGCGCTGATAGTTTTTCGAGTTTATGTCAGTAGTCCATCTATCATCATGCCTGTTGGCTTCACTCTCTAGTTTGCGCTGTACATATTCCCTGCTTGATCCATCGTACAAGCTTAAAAGTTATCAGCCCCCCCCTCCTTTTCTGTTCTTGTGACACAGCAGAGATGCAGACGCTTCCCCTCTGCTGCGCTCAAGACTGACAGAAGCAGAAACACAAAGCACAAAATCAAAGACTTTGGAAACAAGTTGGACAACAACATAGTTAGTTTTTTTATATGGACCTTGAGTCTGAAATAAACTTTGATTATTATTATTATATACCAGTTCTACATCTCATAAGCTACTATCCAATCTTTATTTTGCGTCAGTAGAACAAATATTGGCTGAACTACAAATAGCTGATGAACTAATACGACTTCAGATTTAATCACTAAAATTACAATGGGGAAATACGGCGACTTTTTACACACTTCTGATGAATATTTCAGAAACCACATAAAATATGAGGCTATTTTAGTAGTTTTGTTCATAAAGTCCAGTGCGATGATACAGCTGCTCTCAGGAGGAGGGACAGGGCTGGGCCCCAATTAGAAACACTTGCCACCAAGTGAAACTTCATCAGTCATATTAGTGCTGGGCGATATGGAAAAAAACGTATATCCCGATATAGATTTTTTATATCACGATAACGATATATATCACGATATACCACAATTAAGTACGTTTTCAATTATTCACTGTAAAGTTTGACACTATTTCATTGCTTACTTTTCTCAACTTTATTTTGAAGTGAATTTAACTGAACTGTCACAAATGAGACTCATTAGAGTGAAGAGGAAAGAGAAAAGTCATGTTTTCTATGTTTATAATTGTATTAAAACATGTTTATGTATTAAAACAATATTTTCCAATTGTGTAAATGCTGTAAAATAAAAATAAATCCATTTATAAAACAATTTGCTAATTTACTCATCAAGTAAAGTTAGATTAAACAAAACAAAAAAATATATACAGTTTTTATTGAATTTAAGAGCTTATTTGTGCTGTATTTGGCACTGGCCCTTTAACACCTACAGGTTGGGGCTGTAGTTAGCGCTTTAGTTTCCCGTCGCCAACAACAGCCACACGTCAAAGTAAACTACGGAGCAGAGTGATTAGGAGTGCTTTGTCCCGTTCATCAGCGCTGCTTCGCTGGTGTTTAACGGAGCGCTATTGGGTCATTGGCCACGGCAATGCGTACATGGAGACAGGCGGAGCGCTCCCGAGGCTCTGGCTGCAGACCTGCACCGAGAGCGCGCGGACCGACAGGCAGAGTGAACACAGATATAGCGGGACGCGCGCACGGCAGGCAGGGCGCGGTGGAACTCTGGCGAGAGTGACAACGAGTGACGAAGGAAAAAGCGAGCCACACCGGCTGTCTCTGTTCACGACTGCGGCGCTGACTGCAGCCCGGGCCACTCCTCCTTCCTCCGGACAGCGGTCTTTACCATCTCTGTCTTCTGACGCGCTCAAAGACGCGCTGGTGCGGTGGGAGAGAGGAAGAAAGGGCGAATCTGACGATGTACAAAAAGTACTTTAACTATGGTTTTGTTGAAGTTACGCTATAACACGTGAGACAAAGCACGTTTAATACCACACACACGACTTATTTGCTGAAATGATTGATAAAATTACAGGTTACAGACGATAGAAACGATAGAAGAGAAATGGCACGATAGACACTTTCTATCGTCCCCACGATATGTATCGTCATATCGCACAGCCCTAAGTCATATATTAATCATAAAATTACACATACAATTAGACATAAATTGACTATTGTAAAAGATTTGTTGGTCTAAAATAGTCCCCTCCAGATTTAGGAAAAATGCATCTATTGTGAAAAATTTTATTTAGAAAAAAAGTCTGTCTAAATGCTACTTTGTCTTGACTGATTAAGATTGGAGGGTCCCCGAATCTGATTTTTGCTTGGGATCCCCAAAAGCAGGTTTACAGTAACCCTTGGCTGTACACAAGAACTTAACAGGGGCTACTTGAAATGAGTTCAGGCTTAAAAAGAATATGAAGTATTATCTAAATGTAAGAATTTTGTCTGTGGGCATTGTTGAATCTGTTTGGAGGATTTTATGAATAAAAGTCAATAATACAAGACAATATGATCATAATTAAGAGTTGAATATGACGCTGTCTGTGGTATAGTAACTAGACAGAGCCGCTGATTGCATGTCCACTAATTTAATGTTTATGTAGCTTTAAATATGTCTGTTCTGTCCTGGTTTGTCTTAATTCAACATGACAAACTTGTCTGTGATGTTTCTCAGCTGGAGGAGTCGGAGTTCACCCTGTGCTGCTGCCGTCAAAGCTCGTAAATCCATGGAAGTGGAGATCGAGGACCTGCACGTTCAAATGGAGGACATCTCCAAAGCCAAACAGACGGTTAGTTCAGTGTGTTGTGTGGGCTGGACATTTGTGCAAACCAAACAACAATTATAGCAGTTACACTTTATATTGGATGCTACGGACTCTTCTTTTTTTAAGCAGAAGTGTGATAATTTAGTGTTTTGATAAAAGAGCAGAGCAGGTTTTGTGGATGGGAAATTGGTTTGAAATTATCAACTACAGTAAATTATCTGCGTTTTGCATTGCTTTTTTCAATGGAAGTGTTCTCAAATTGATAAATGAGCCTTGAGTGCAACATATTTGTCTTTAATAGCACTATGCTAATGTCTACCTATACAACTATTTTTTAAGACAACTTAAATATTTTTTGTCGCAGTACAGAATTGTCTAGATGTATTTTCATCTAGTTCAGGTCTTACCTGGAGGTGAAGTCCTGCTCTGCCAGACTAGTGGTGAGCTCCACCTCGTTCTCACGCCTTTCGTACAATGACTGTGAGGTGGGTTTGGTTCGAGACTCATGTGGGCTTCTGTCCTGTCGGGATTTGCCCAAAGCCACGTATATTCACGTGAATTCTCACAAGAATAACTTGAAAGCTGCATCAGACCGCTACAACCTCCAGAAAAAAATAGACTCTCTACAGATTCTTTCTGCACACTCTTACAGCTTTCGGACGTGTGCTCACACTTCTTCAAAGTCTGTATACCAGGGTGCATTGGTTTTAAGCACTTTCTAAGTCTTGAGGGAACTAGCACTCAGTGTACGATGGGGTCAGACAGGAGTCAGCCCCTCTCCACTGTGGAGTCCCTCAAGGTTCATTTCTTGCAACCATTTTTTACACTGTACTTCCTCCACTTAGCCTGAAAAAGACAGTGTACAATATAAGTTTTAGGTTGATGACATTCTTCATTCTGCTGCACCTCTGCCTTGAATGCTTTAGTGACGTCAAGACTTGAGTCTAAATTAGCGTAAATCGAGATTGAATTGGGTGACATAGTGGCACAGTGGTTAGCATTTTGGCCTCACAGCAAGAACACTGCCAGTGCTTTCGGTTTCCCCTATCACTAAAAACATGTCAGTAGTGCCTCTCCCAGGACCACAAATGGAAATTAGCTGTTAAAGCTAGAATCTGGTGCAAGCATCTGTGTTATTGCGCTTAATGTAATTGTACCTTGCCTTAATATAACCAACCTTAGCCTTATTGTATTTGGAAATACAGCAGCTGCTGTGATGTCACTATTGACACAGATTTCAAACTCGTAGAACCGATTCTTCAATTCCATCTCTACTTGTTTTGTCCGATAACTGATCTGTAGCAATCCCAGAGGCAATATAGAGCACCTGTTCATTTGAGAAATGCCAAACATTTTAAAATGCCCGCCATCACTTTGTCATAATTTTCATGCTGTTATAAAACCATATTGTTCCGTCTCTAGTAACCCTACAGTAATGTAATAAAAGAGACTTCTCCCTACGCTTTTACCAATCGGGAAGGCTTAAACAGGGTGATTATAGAAAGAAGCTNAGAAAGTGCCCTTTTTCTAACATTTTTTTTTTTACTTTTGAGACAACCTAAATTTACTTGTTCAGATTTCTTTGTTATGAATAAAATACTGTTTTGTCCAAACTTTGGCTGATGATTCTATGATAGCACTAGATCAGGGGTTCTCAAACTTTTTATCCAAAGGTCCGAAATTAAAACACGATCAAGTTCAAAGGTCCGGATGAAAAAGTATAACATTTATTTTTGTTATTATTCAACTTAATGACATTAAATTAAATGCTTATAGCACAGTGTAAACATTAAAGTCATGTAAACATAACATAACGTGCATTTTAATGCGCCCCTGATAGATATAAATTGTAGTGCTCCCCACGCCCCCAACCCCTCTAACGAAATAAATTTGTATTTAATTTAAATCTACAGACAGACCCTTAGACCCATAAGCCCTTAAATACAAATATAGTTCAATCTAACAAGGTTCTGATGTAATTCAGGGGGCTGGGGGAATTGTCCCCCAGGAGAATTTTTAAAAATTCAATGCAATTTCCTGTATTTTGGTGAGTTTTAGATGTGATGATCCTATTGTGTGATGTCTTTTTTAATATAATTAAAAAGACATGAGGCAGTTAAATAAACAAAAATACAAATAGGGTCCCCCATAGAAGCCAGGTTTATGGGCCCCAGCCCCAGATGTCTTTAGCTCCGCCCCTGTAAAACTGGGCTTTAGGAGCGTCAGGCAGACTGACTCGGCCTGACAGGACTATCCTGAGTGATCAGAGCAGGGAAAACACGAGAGCTGCTGCTTTTATAAGGTTAGTGTCTGTTTTATGTCACATTCAGGCAAAAGTAAAAGTTGTAAAGACCTCTTCAAACATTTCCGCGGTGCGCCGTTTTGCGTAATTTTCTCCGCTGTTATTTACACACGTTATCTTTCACTGTACATTTTGGGACTTTTCTCCGTCAGTATAAGGCTGATTTGCAAAAAATAAGGATCAAAATGAAGCTCCAGTTTCACAGAATATCACTGGAAGTTCGAAAAGCTTCTCAAAGAAACGATCTGTCTGTTAAATAGCTCTGCTTTGACGCTGCACTGACAGTGGCACGCAGCTTCCAGAGAGAGAGAGGGAGAGGAGAGGAGAGGCGAGGAGAGAGAGAGAGAGAGACGTGCGGTAGGGAGGAAGCGCTTCTGGTGGAGAAGCACTGTAAACATGTAAACGCAAGGTCCGCTCATGGGTGTAGAGCACAGAATTAAAAATACGAGGGAACGGCTGCCCGGTCCGGACAAAATGGTCTCGAGGTCCGGATCCGGACCGGAGTCCGGACTTTGAGTAACCCTGCACTAGATAAAGCTCACATGTGTTTTCACAATTGCGTAACATTCGCAATGATATACTCAATTTTAATACAGATCTCTTCGAGATCTCTTGGCAAGCTTTATGAAATATATGCTCCAATAACATCACACCTGATCTTTGCTCATAAACAGCAAAATCAATATCACAGATTCAAATTTCTCTGAGAAAATCTCTGCTCACACACTTTCATGTGTGAACATGTCGGAGAGTATCTGCAACTGCTGATCGAATGCATCTAATTATTGCATTTATTTGCAGTATTTCCTTACAAATTTAATCTTTAATATATCCTATTGTAATCTGGTTTAGTCTTGGTTTAGCTCTATTATTAAATGTATTGATTCTGTTGAACTTCCTTGGTCAATACAGTCTTAGTCAATCTGAATAAAATTAGCTTTGTCCTTCAGCCAACACAGTCTCAGAAGCAAACATAGATATACAACGAAATGTCAAAACATTTCACACCTTTTTACGTCAATATATGTGTACCTAAAATAACCACAAATTAGTTGAACCCACGTGGCGACATGTTCTTTGGGTTTAATGGGTAAGTTTAGGACTGAGACTTGGGGTGGTTTGGGCTTTTTGTAACATTGACGGAAAAAGACGTGAAAATGTACGATTGATATTTCATTGTACGTTTTCTACAGAGACTGGGCTACCGTGGACACACTTCAATGTAATGCATTTTGACCCAATGAAGACAAAAAAATGTTAATTTTGGCCCACCAAGGAAAAATGTTTGAGCATTCATTCCTGATTTAGCTGATTGAATTATGTTAAATGGTGATTTAAAATTTGATCTTGTTTATGCTCATAAGATTAATATTCAAATCTTTCTAAGAGAAATGTAACATGCATACTTTAATTCATTTTTTGCAAATATTCTTCTTGTACAATTTCTAGTCTTAAGCTTCAGTTGGGTCATGAAGTGGGACCCTGGACCCTCCCTGACAGAGAACCTAATCCCCCTCCGCCCCCTCACCCACTTTCACAAGTGGGATCTGGAGAATGGAACAGAGGAATGTGGTCCACCCTCCTCTGCAGGACCCCAAAAGCATTATGACTGATGGTTGAAATTTAACCAGCAATTATAATACCGCTGTGCTCCAGTGCTTTAATTTGCTTTTGCTGCATACCGTAGAAGAGCTGCAAACAAAACAAAAGCTTAATAAGGCTAAACCGTGTCTTACCAGGTCTGAGGTGCCAGATTCATGGGTTGTTTTTATGACATTGATATTTTGGGCCAAAAATGTCTCAAAACATGTTGAAATTGTTGTGAAAACAGATGTGATGTTAGCTTACTCCTTTTTGGCCGTGTCTAAATTAGAAGCACTCAGTTGAAATGGCTCGTTAAAAACTTGGAGATCAAGTGGCATGTTTGTGGGCCAAAATGTGATGTTAAGCAGAGATTGGGGAAAAACACTGGGTAAGAGGTAAAAAGATTGGGTTCTTGGAAGAAGATGCAGTTCTAATCCTTGCTTTATTCAAAAGGCTCATTGGATTACTTTTAATTAACACATAATTTCACAACATTTAGGCTGTACACCGAGACAACATGATGCATACACCAACTGGAATGCCAGATTGCTCCCCGAAATATTTCTGGAATGTATAGTAAAGGCAAGTATGACAGATGGCTGGTCACAACATCGAGGAATTTTTTTGGTCAAATGATCACTGAACATAGTTGATAAAAAAGTAGATTTTTACATATTGCATGTTAAAGGAACTATTCTTGATTTTTATTAAATAATTCACTTTCTGAGTTTTCATCTACATCCTCTCATCAGTAGTTTACTCGGTGATATATGGGTGCACGATAGCAGGGTGGTTGTCTTCCATGTTACCATGCAATCGTTGTAACTTCCTTCCACATTTAAATACATGCATGGATAGGTCAATCGACAAATTATGAAATTCCCCTAGTGAATGAATGAGAAAGTGAATGATCTATTCTATACAGTATCTGTTAACCTTGCAATGTGCTTTGGTTCTGTAAAATTTCCTGTCCATAGTTCCCCTGCCTAAGGCCCAAAGTCACTGGGGTAGACTTTAGTCACCCACCACTCCAAACGGGAAAAACAAACTTGATCTCAGAAATTCTTGTTTTCACCTACCACCTATCCCTACCACTTTTTGTTTTTGTGGTGATCACTTGTGAATTAAACATGTACCCAGTGCTATTCAACTTTATTTGCCAGAGGGGCCAGATTATACCGAGGACCATGGCTTCTGGGCCGAGTAGTTGTGCAATACGTCACCACTTGTGGTGGCACTAAAGTGTATTTTTATTGCTCCACAAATTGTCCAAATCAGCGTTAAACAACATAACCAAATCTGAACCCGCAGTATCTCAACATTAAGTCAGATCTAAACCAGAACTAAACCAGAACTAACCCAGGTCTAGAGCAGAATTAGAACAAAATCTGGACTAAACACTGTAAAAAAGTGACTTAAAATGAGTGTACAAATGCTTAAATTAAGTCATATTATCTCAACTGTTTTTAAACAAGATTTGCTAATAGAACAAGAGCAAAGTGGATTGTTTTGCTAAAAGAAAAAAAAAAAAGAGACAAAAAATGCTACTGGGAATTGAAACAAGAAAAAACATATTAGATTCATTGGCAAATCCTATTTTGAGACTGTAAAATATAATAAAATCTATTGCTTAGTTTAAACACTTTTGACTTATTAAGAGATTTAAGTTGACCACTATTTCCAAAGTAATACCCCGGAACAAAATCTACAGACAAGAAAAAAATATATTTTTCTAATGTTATGAAATTTAATTGATTGCCGGATCAAATTTTTGGAGGGCCGAAGTTGAATAGGCCTGATGTAGACTTAAAATATGTCAAGTAGTCACTTTTCAAAACTAAAAAATCAGCTATTTAAAATCTGTTGCTATAGTTACAGTTCAATTTTACTATCAGACTCAAGACTTATCAGCATCCCTTACATGTAATAATAAGACACTTTATTCCTGAAACTCTGGTAGCATGCTTATTGTTGTGCTGGCATGGCTAGTGCCCATTAGCTTTTTGTGGATGATTAATCTCGCGTGGGCATTTCAAAGTATGAATGTGTTTATTTACATGTTTAAGGATAGTGATATAATATTCATTTCTGAATAAATTGTACATTATCTTCTTCATTGTTCACATTTTAGTCATGAAAATTCAATTGAGACGCGTCACATTTTTATCCACTTGAATCACACATTTACGGAAATTCGTGGAGTACAGGACAAACTCAAAACATTGCATCGCTCGAGGAAATGGAAAAGGAGCGGACGAGGAAGCCATGATGTCAACAAGAGACTGTATTTCCTGTCTTACATTCTTATCCCGTCCTGGCAGCACAAACTTTAGCGCGCTGGTTTAAGTACTTCGCAGATGGTGCAGTGAAGTGGAATTAGAACATTTGACAATTTCAAGAGGCTCATTGATCAAAATCTCTGATCTTCGCTTTAAATTCACTCACACTCAAGTCTCCCTTTCCTCCAATTATCGCAACATGGGCCGAAAATCTTGTTCTTGGAATTCTTTGAGGAAGGACGGGGCTTAGACAGTCTGATGATGTCATGCTCTTTTTGTATACAGCATACAAAAAGCACCCTTCACCCTCAGCACCCCTCCGTAGACATTCCTGAGCGCTGGGACACGTTTTAAACTGATCAGATAGAGATTTGCGTCATTACTCCATCAGGCTGTGGTCACTATTTCCAAGTTTTGTCTAGTTTATGTGAAGTTGTTTAGGTTTGAAGTGTGCAATCAGAATGTTATTTAAAGTTTTTAGATTTTTTTCTAAAAGCAGTACATGCAAGGAACTTAGACTATTCAATTGATAGTCGGAGAGTCTTGTTTCATTTATATTAAACATTCAATTCAGGGGAGTATTGACAAATTTATCTCAGGAATGTGCTAAAATATGCTTGTAAAAGTTAAAGAGACTATACTTGATTTTTTACAATAAAATAACTTAAGATCAATTTTCCCGGCACAGATATCTTGTTAATGTATCTGTACAGTTAGTCTATAATAATGTTCGCTTTGGTCACCCATCCCACTAAGTTAGTCTGTTGTTGCTGTTAGCATTGTGGCTAACTGCCGTCTCACTCCCAACTGCTTAAAACACATCGTGGTAAACAATTCAGAGGCTCAGAATGGCATTAGTTAAGTGAGCAAACTGATTGTAGGAAGACAACATTTAATTATTTCTGTTTATTTACATTTTTTGTCTGACGTGTCTCTCTTTCAGTCGCCTGAATGTAACTAGTAGGATTGAATTTCATTCACAAAAGTTTACTTAGCGGCATAACTTTTGTTTTCGGGAAGTGATAAACTCTTGTAGCTAGCTGACAACTGAGCTTTTTTGACTTGTTTCCACTGTTTGTGTCTATGAGCGGCGACTTTTTCTACACGTGCATCGCCCGTATTTTTTATTTTATTTTTATTTTTTTAGACACACAATAGACTGTTTCCGCACCCCAAAAACTTTATTCATATTGCCTTATCGTTCAATTCTAATTCTTTCTAATTATTTTTTTCTGTTTACTTTCTAAAAGCAGTTCATGTTTCAAAATGACTTTATTATAGATTAATAATAGATTTATTATTTTTTTTTTTTTTTTACATATGACACGAGTAGACCATTAACTTACTGATAACAGAACGAGCAACTACTGTATGTCTGCGCTACATTTTTGTCCTTTTAACCACTTTATGGACTGCCTCAGAATCTTCACAGCAGTGATTCTCACCATCCCGCTGTTGCCCAGAGGCGCTGTGGGTGCCTAAATTAAATTGTTAGTATGTATGGAAGTTTAGGAATGTGACTGATGTGGGCGAGTCAGAGAAAGAGAGAGAGAAGAGGATGAGGCCTGAGCCAAAAGGAAGTGCACTCCAATCAAAACTTTAAATGTCTCAGAGTGACTCACTGTCCACTCAGGCATTATACTGCGCTCCTATAGTGCTCCATTGTGTAAGATGATAGGGGAGTTTGTTATAGTGAAATGCCAGCCCTATGAGACACTGTTATAACTGGAGCTTGATGTATGTGTCATGGCTGGGATTCCTCATAAATGACTGTGATCATCCTCATGTAAATCACAAAGTGACTTATATCTTATTTTGTTTTTGTTTACTGTATGTCGAAGTCATTTCAGATGTGGTCAAACTCACCAGCCTGTATTTAAAGCTACAACAAAATCACTGACTTATTCAAAAGGTTTCACAAACAAAAAATGCAACCACTTTCTTGCGATAGGTAAGGCCTCTTATATAGAAAGAAACACATAAAACTTAAAAATAGAGATGCACCAATCCAGCTTTTTCAGTTTCCGATACCGATCCGATACTTTAGAATTAAGCATCTGCCGATACCCGATACCAACCGATACTTGTGTAAGGACTGAAATAGCTCTTTTTTACTTTTCAAAAACATAAGACTTTTGATCATAGTGTTATTTATACTGAACAACTTAAGAAGAAGAGAGAGAGAAGAGAGAGAGAGAGAAAGAGAGGGAGAGAGAAAGAGAGGGAGAAGAGAGGAGAGAGAGAGAGAAGAGAAGAAAGAGAGAAGAGAGAGTGAGAAAAGAGGGAGAGAAAGAGAGAGGAGAGAGAAAGAGAGAGAGAGAGAGAGAGAGAGAGAGGGGAGAGAAGAGAGAGAAGAAAGAGAGAGAGAAAGAGAGAGAAGAAGAAAGAGAGAGGAGAGAGAGAAAGAGAGAGAGAGAGAGGAGAGAGAAAGAGAGAGAGAAGAGAGAGAGAGAAAGAGAAGAGAGGAGAGAGAGAGAGAGAGAGAGAGAGAGAGAGAAAGAGGAGAGAGGAGGAGGGTAGAGAAAGAAGAGAGAGAGAGAAAGAGAGGAGAGAAAGAGAAGAAAGAGAGAAAGAAAGAGAGAGAATGAGAGGAGAGAGAAAGAGAGAGAGAAGAGAAGAAAGAGAAAGCACGAAAGGAGAGAGAGAAAGAGAGAGAGCGCGAAGAGAGAACGAGAGAGAAAGAAGACAGAGAAATAGAGAGAAGAAAGAGAGAAAGAAAAGACAGAGACAGTGAGAAGACAGAAAGAAAAAGAGAAGAAAGAAAGAATAAAATGTCAAACATTATGAGACATTCTGGCTCAACATCAGACATAAATCAGACTCATTATGTCCAATCAAACACAACTAGGATATCGGCTGAACCGATATCATGGAGCCGATACTCGATCCAGCAAAATGTCCTGGATCGGCACCGATATTCGATCCCAGTATCGGATCGGTGCATCTCTATTATTGAATAAACATGTTTATTCTCTTCCTGAACGACCCAAAGTCTTTCAGAGTTATGTAGTTTCTACCTATAGAAAGTTACTCAGTGCACCTTCAAAATAAAGTTGTGTGTGGCAAATTGTCAATAATTTGCATGTATTTCTTTTAAATTAAGAGTTCCACAATCAATTCTTGCAGTAAAAAATGTGGTTTGGAGCAGAAATCAGACTAAAGAAAAAGACATTTCATTGTTTTCTGTCTGAATTAAAAACATAAACTGAAGTCTGTGTAGTTTATGTTTGTGAAATAATTTCCAGAAGCTATTTTTATTTATTTTTGTAAGCAAATATTCAACTTGACCAACATAAAGAGAAAAAACAGTCTCATTGTCACACTGCTGTAGGTGTTCTGGCAGTAATAGCTTATCCAGGTCCTCCATCTTTGTCGATTCTCAACACCAAACAGCCCAACCACTCGACGCTTCTCATGATTTATGATGTAATTAGTAAACACAACCCCGCTCTGACCTCTGCACCTCTCGTCAGCGATCCTATTGGCCGCTCAGGCAGTCACGTGACCAGCCCCGGTGCAGATAGCCAGCGTAGGCGTAGCATTAGCTTTAACCCGATAGTGCTTCCTGTATTGTTTTCCTCCAGCCTCGTTAGCCTGGGTGTAATTAGCTCGGCGCTCTGGCTGACTCGGCTGTTTCTGTGGCATTTACATAAAACATTAAGCTAAACAAACGGAGATAAAGACATGTGTGAGGAAAACGATCTCGTGGGGATGGAGATTTTAATGACTCGAGTTGTTTGTCGCAACAACTGTTTTATGGATTAGAAAACGCGGTTCAGAATAAATTAAAAGACGTAAAGATAAAACTCCCAGTGACATCAGGCAGAATTTGAGTTTCATTTATCAACATAGTAAATTTTACTTTATTGAGATTTTAGCTAAGACTTGTATTGACCATTTGCACCTACGTCACTTGATCACGTGGCTGCTCCATGATGGAGGCAGAAGTGTGTGTACGCAGCATTACAGGGAGCGCAAAACTGACAAATTCTCACATAATTTCTTATTTTTCCGTAAAGAGAGCAGTGGATGCTTCTAGTGCATGTTCAGTACATTTGTCTGTGGAAGTAGGACGTCTTTTAGACGCACACAAAGCAAGGTATTGGAAAAGCTAATGAATGCTAGCTGATTTATGACCTCTTCCTCCTGCTATGTTTGCCGAATAAATAAAATCTTCAAGTTTGCCTGACTTTACTCCTCATGATTTGCACCATTCTGTGGTAAACAGGGTTTTGTCTTACACTGGAGCAGATTTAAAAGCTACAAGAGGTTGTTTTCAGTAACTTAGCTGTATATCATGTGAGGCTAGTGTTAGCCACGCATAATGCAGGCTGTTTCAAATACTCATTGCATTTATGTTTTTGTCAAAGGTCATTTTTTTTTTTTCTTTAGCATTGACTTACTTGTTTAAAGTGTTCACTGCAAATCTGTAGCGATTTAGAGGGATTCCAGTTCTTTTGATTTATTGCTGCCATCCACTAGCGTCTTCTATCTTCATCAAAATGTAAACGAAAAAGCTCCAGGTTTAGGCTTAAAACCTCGATCTTGCCTGTTAGTGCAGCGTGTTCCAGATACAGCCATTTACAATTGAAATCAATTAAAATTACTTAGAAACGAGCAGTTTTCGGCAAAGATTCCATTGCTGTAATCTGCACAGACAGCGCTTTTGCCTCCAGCATGGAGAAGTGGGCGTTCCTCCAGGAGCGTGACGACACGTGCAAATGGTCAATAGCAATTTCCACAGCTTGTCACATGATAGTCTGCAGTTCAAGAGTGCCCAAACTTTTTGACTTGAGTGGGCCAGAATATATTACATTGAATTATGCCCAGGGTCAAACTGACGGCTGGCAATATTGGTATCGGGAATAATCGGTATCGGGATAATATCGTGACTAACTTGTTGGCAATACGCGCATCGATACAGCGAGGTGTATCAGATACACATCGAGATACCTAATCTTAAAGGGGCCCTATCATGTTTTTTTTCCAACTCTTTAGTAATAAACTAGAACACATGTAGATCAGCAATTTACATTTAGTTCACTGTAAAACCCCAAATGATCGAAAACGGCTTGAAAATCATAAAAGCATAAGACTAGATATTTTTAACAATTTTTTAATTTTGTTAAAGAAGTATTAATATCTGTGAATGTGTTTTTGCAGTTGAAACAAATGGAGGTGCAGCTGGAGGAAGAGTACGACGAGAAGCAGAAGGTTTTGAAGGAGAAGAAGAACTGGAGTCTAAACTGATGTCAGCACAAGATCAGGTAAAACCATCACTGCGTGTTTGTAATAAAAGAATGTTTGGGCATGTTTTTATGTTGGTTGTTCCGTTTGCAGGTCCGTGGAGGTGACGTGGAGACAGAGAAGCGTTTGAGAAAGGACCTGAAGAGGACCAAAGCTCTTTTAGCCGATGCTCAGATAATGTTGGACCACATCAAGAACAACGCCCCGAGCAAAAGAGAGATCGCTCAGCTCAAAAAACCAGGTACACAGCTCTGCACTGCACTGGGCCTTTTCCTCTTCTGCTCTGGAAAATAATATTACAAACATTTCTGTGTTGTGAAATGACAGTACCATAGACATGCAGTTTGACTCTGATGCTATCGATCAGAGCCAGACCTTCCTATACGCAGACTACGCAAGTTACATAGGGCCCCACATTTATGGAGGGCCTCGTCTTCTGAGCGCTGATAGTTTTTCGAGTTTATGTCAGTAGTCCATCTATCATCATGCCTGTTGGCTTCACTCTCTAGTTTGCGCTGTACATATTCCTGCTTGATCCATCGTACAAGCTTAAAGTTATCAGCCCCCCCTCCTTTTCTGTTTTGTGACACAGCAGAGATGCAGACGCTTCCCCTCTGCTGGCGCTCAAGACCGAAGCAGAAACACAAAGCCAAAATCAAAGACTTTGGAAACAAGTTGGACAAACAAGAGTAATACATTTTTTGTTTTATTATATATACCATTCTCATAAGCTACTATCCAATCTTTATTTTGCGTCAGTAGAACAAATATTGGCTGAACTACAAATAGCTGATGAACTAATACGACTTCAGATTTAATCACTAAAATTACAATGGGGAAATACGGCGACTTTTTACACACTTCTGATAAATATTTCAGAAACCACATAAAATATGAGGCTATTTTAGTAGTTTTGTTCATAAAGTCCAGTGCGATGATACAGCTTAGCCTCTCAGGCGGGAGGCAGGGGACCAGGGGCTGGGCCCCAATTAGAAACACTTGCCACCAAGTGAAACTTCATCAGTCATATATTATATAAAAAACATATCCATATAGATTTTTATATCACATAACGAATATATCCGACCATAAGTACGTTGTAAAGTTTGACACTATTGTAAAAGATTTGTTGGTCTAAAATAGTCCCCTCCAGATTTAGGAAAAATGCATCTTTGTCTGGGAGACTTTTTTATTGTGAAAATTTTATTTAGAAAAAAAGTCTGTCTAAATGCTACTTTGTCTTGACTGATTAAGATTGGAGGGTCCCGAATCTGATTTTTGCTTGGAAAGATGTCGGCCCTACAAGCAGGTTTAACAGTAACCCTTGGCTGTACACAAGAACTTAACAGGGGCTACTTGAAATGAGTTCAGGCTTAAAAAGAATATGAAGTATTATCTAAATGTAAGAATTTTGTCTGTGGGCATTGTTGAATCTGTTTGGAGGATTTTATGAATAAAAGTCAATAATACAAGACAATATGATCATAATTAAGAGTTGAATATGACGCTGTCTGTGGTATAGTAACTAGACAGAGCGCTGATTGCATGTCCACTAATTTAATGTTTATGTAGCTTTAAATATGTCTGTTCTGTCCTGGTTTGTCTTAATTCAACATGACAAACTTGTCTGTGATGTTTCTCAGCTGGAGGAGTCGGAGTTCACCTGTGCTGCTGCCGTAAAGCTCGTAAATCCATGGAAGTGGAGATCGAGGACTGCACGTTCAAATGGAGGACATCTCCAAAGCCAAACAGACGGTTAGTTCAGTGTGTGTGTGGGCTGGACATTTGTGCAAACCAAACAAACAATTATAGCAGTTACACTTTATATGGATGCTACGGACTCTTCTTTTTTAAGCAGAAGTGTGATAATTTAGTGTTTTGATAAAAGAGCAGAGCAGGTTTTGTGGATGGGAAATTGGTTTGAAATTATCAACTACAGTAAATTATCTGCGTTTTGCATTGCTTTTTTCAATGGAAGTGTTCTCAATTGATAAATGAGCTTGAGTGCAACATATTTGTCTTTAATAGCACTATGCTAATGTCTACCTATACAACTATTTTTAAGACAACTTAAATATTTTTTGTCGCAGTACAGAATTGTCTAGATGTATTTTCATCTAGTTCAGGTCTTACCTGGAGGTGAAGTCCTGCTCTGCCAGACTAGTGGTGAGCTCCACCTCGTTCTCACGCCTTTCGTACAATGACTGTGAGGTGGGTTTGGTTCGAGACTCATGTGGGCTTCTGTCTGTCGGGATTTGCCCAAAGCCACGTATATTCACGTGAATTCTCACAAGAATAACTTGAAAGCTGCATCAGACCGCTACAACCTCCAGAAAAAAATAGATCTCTACAGATTCTTTCTGCACACTCTTACAGCTTTCGGACGTGTGCTCACACTTCTTCAAAGTCTGTATACCAGGGTGCATTGGTTTTAAGCACTTTCTAAGTCTTGAGGGAACTAGCACTCAGTGTACGACTGGGGTCAGACAGGAGTCAGCCCCTCTCCACTGTGGAGTCCCTCAAGGTTCATTTCTTGCAACCATTTTTTACACTGTACTTCCTCCCACTTAGCCTGAAAAGACAGGTACAATATAAGTTTAGGTTGATGACATTCTTCATTCTGCTGCACCTCTGCCTTGAATGCTTTAGTGACGTCAAGACTGAGTCTAAATTAGCGTAAATCGAGATTGAATTGGGTGACATAGTGGCACAGTGGTTAGCATTTTGGCCTCACAGCAAGAACACTGCCAGTGCTTCGGTTCCCCTATCACTAAAACATGTCAGTAGTGCCTCTCCAGGACCACAATGGAAATTAGCTGTTAAGCTAGAATCTGGTGCAAGCATCTGTGTTATTGCGCTTAATGTAATTGTACCTTGCCTAATATAACCAACCTTAGCCTTAATTGTATTTGGAAATACAGCAGCTGCTGTGATGTCACTATTGACACAGATTTCAAACTCGTAGAACCGATTCTTCAATTCCATCTCTACTTGTTTTGTCCGATAACTGATCTGTAGCAAATCCAGAGGCAATATAGAGCACCTGTTCATTTGAGAAATGCCAAACATTTTAAAATGCCCGCCATCACTTTGTCATAATTTTCATGCTGTTATAAAACCATATTGTTCCGTCTCTAGTAACCCTACAGTAATGTAATAAAAGAGACTTCTCCCTACGCTTTTACCAATCTGGGAAGTTTAAAAGGGTGTTTATGAGGCTCAGAGATGAAGCAGAGAGGACAAGCTTGTAAACAGAATCAAAGAATCAAGTCTCTTGACTTTTCAGACACATGGAACAAGTTCTTCAATATTTTGTGTTCTGTTCTATTTATTGCATTTGATCTTGTTTTATGGATTGTCATTTTTTGACTGTGTTTGAAATAAAACAATAAATCAAATTAAGCTAAATACAAACCTAGGTATTGTACGTTGATGAGGAGATACTGTATGTTGGTACCTTTTGGATGACATGACCATTCTTTACACACAATAGTCTCAGTATTACATTATGCATGATGTTTTTTTGAAGCTAGTTTCCATCTGCACATGTTTTATTTGTTGGATTCTACCTGAGGTGCCTTAATGTGATTTATATTCAGAAAAAGAATGCATTATCTGTGTCTTGACTGCTGGTTAAGCGTCTCCCGAGTGGAAAACCTCCTTCTCCATCTGTGCTTTAGGAGGACTTCTTATGGAGACGGTGCAGTTTTGCCTTCAGCTAAAGATTCAGGGTCAAAGGTCACACCTGTTCTCCTGCTGCTGCTCCTCCCACTGTTCAGCTGTTGTTCTGATGCTTTTTTTTATTACACACTGTAAAACAAGGAATCTTTCACTTCACACCAAATACATAAAAAAATCCTAGAATTTTAACAGTTTTTCTTTGGTAATTTTGAAATGAATCAGTAATTAAGATGCTTGTTTAGTAATTCATGTTTGCTGTCGTCGTTAAGAGCATCTAGTAAAAGGCTGATTCCTCTTTTATCTATAAAAAAAATTGTTTAGAGGTAGATTTTACTATCAAGCTGATTGGGTGACTTGTGAACCAGCGCCACCTACCTTAGTTTGTGTTTGACCAATTACAGCAACAAATTATAATGACTTGCTGTCGTCTTTGTTAACAACCCTCCTCAACCCATCCTGCTGCAATGTGATTGGGCCATTAAACCACTGTCTGGGATCCAGAGTTCGCGCTTTAGCAAATTGTGAAGAGTGGGTCTGGTTGGTCAACCCCCCGGATGAGTGTCAGATCAACTCCACAACAAACCATCCAATCAGATTAGACAAAGGAGCTGATTGGTCATCTGTTATTTAGACCAAAGTGTGACCAGACCCACTCTTCGCAGTTTGCTGAAGCAGAGTTCTGGATCCCAGGCAAGGACACGGTGGCAAGACATATATTAATTAATTCATTTAATTGACCTTTATTTAACCAGGGAAGTCCCACTGAGATCAGAATCTCTTTTGCAGTGGAGCCCCGGGTGGAAGGGTCAGGGGAGACATTAATGGACATGTTTTTAGTTGTAGGAGGAAACTGGAGGAAACCTACGCAGACACGGGAGAACATTCAAACTCCACATAGAAAGGCCCCGGGCGGCCCGGGAGTCGAACCCAGGACCTTCTTGCTATGAGGCCAGAGCGCTAACCGCTGCGCCACCGTGTGTATATACTGTATATATCGTCTATATCGTCTAGATTTTCCAGGCAACTTAAATCAGTGGTTCAGATTGCAACCCAAATGGATTCTCTTAAGTTCTTATAAGTTGGCCAAGTTAGTAGTATCCTCACAAAGATTCTCATTGTTTGTAGTAAGCACCCAGTTCTCTTGTTCTCTCTCCAATGCTCTCAGGCTGGACTTGAACAGAAATAAACCCTGAATAGTTTGTCAGGACAAGTATCTTCATGTTTTATCTGACTTCTATATGAATCTATTTGATCAAATCTGCAGTTCAATTAGTCCATCAGATATTTGTGCTCGTAACTCAATGAATATGTGTCGTATTGAGATGAAGCTAATGGTAAAACATTTGTTTAATTTACGGCTCTGTGCTGTGAGTGATCAGACACGTGTCAGACTTCTGTCACTCTTTGAGATTCAGCTTAGGGCATCTCTGTGTGCCCCTCCCTTCAGACTGTGCCTTTAGCATTTACCTGTACAGCCTATACTACGGGCCGGCTCTGTTAGAACTCATTTGTACACTTTAAATTTCATTCATCTGTGTACATCTCAAACCCTTAAAAAATCCTTATCTTTTACCTTTTCTTAGCATCACTTTTGCCCTGTTTTGCCTGTTCAAATCCAAATATAGTCCTCTCCTTTTTATTCCACAGCTTGTTGATAATATGCTGATGAAATGGCCTCTAAAACGCCTTGTTGATAGCTTGTCATCGGGGTCAACCACCGTCTGAAATCCACTCGCGGTGAATGGCAGTAAATAGCAGGCCGAGCCATAGCCGTAAATGGTTATTGCATAAATTGTCTTTTTTCCTCTGCTCCGGACCACATTTCCGCCTGCCATTCAACTGCAAATCATGCAAATGGCCTTGGTTTCCGCTCGGATGCGACAACGTTTTCACTCGCGGCTCCTTCCTGGTAATTGCGGTGCTTTGGGAAAATTGTCTTGCATGTTTTTGATGTTGCCACCGAGAGCCAAAGCGATATTAGGGAAAAAGAGGGAGTTCAAAAGCAGAAACTTGGGAGAAGTGGTGGTGAAAAGCTGATTGGTTAAAGTGTGAAATGACTTGTAGTTTAGGTTTTAACAGTGTTTGGTTTGGTTGGACTGGCTTACTCCTCGAATAACGGTTTTATATTTGGAAAAGTGGAGATGGATTTTGTGAGAAATGACTTTATTTGGGCGTGTTGTGAATGTATTTGACGGATCTGTTGAAGATTAAGTTTCCAGTTTGAAATAACGTGGAGCTGAGCAGAGGAAGAAGAGTTTATATTGGTAGAAGGAGGTTGCTTAGAAACGGCATGACAAATGAGATATTTATAGATGCAAATAAATATATTTATTTTTATTACACTCATTAATGATGCACTGCACAGGCTTTCTCTCTGTAATGTTCTGTTATTCATAAGAAAGTTTTTCTTAAGTCCCAAGTTAAAGAAAGACAAGTCCAAGTTAAGTTCCAAGTCAAAGAGAGACAAGTCCAAGTCAAAGAGAGACACGTCCAAGTCAAGTCCAGAGACAAGTCCAAGTCAAGTCCCAAGACAAAGAGAGACAAGTCAAGTAGTCAAGTCCCAAGTCCAAGTCAAAGAGAGTCAAGTTCAAGTCAAGTTCCAAGTCAAAGAGAGACAAGTCCAAGTCAAGTCCAAAATAAAGAGAGACAAGTCTAAGTCAAGTTCCAAGTCAAAGAAAGACAAGTCGAAGTCAAGTCTCAAGTCAAAGAGAGACAAGTCTAAGTCAAAGAGAGACAAGTCCAAGTTAAGTTGCAAGTCAAAGACAGACAAGTCTCAAGTCAATGAGAGACAAGTCCAAGTCAAAAGAGACAAGTCAAGCAAGTCCAAGTCAAAAGACAAGTCCAAGTAAGTCCCAAGTCAAAGAGAGACAAGTCCAAGTTAAGTTCCAAGTCAAAGAGAGACAAGTCCAAGTCAAGTCCCAATCAAAGAGAGACAAGTCCAAGTCAAAGAGAGACAAGTCAAGTCAAAGAGAGACAAGTCCAAGTCAAAGAGAGACAAGTCCAAGTCAAAGAGAGACAAGTCCAAGTTAAGTCCCAAGTCAAAGAGAGACAAGTCCAAGTAAGTCCAAGTCAAAGAGAGACAAGTCCAAGTCAAGTCCAAATCAAAGAGAGACAAGTCCAAGTCAAAGAGAGACAAGTCTAAGTCAAAGAGAGACAAGTCCAAGTCAAAGAGAGACAAGTCAAGTCAAAGAGAGACAAGTCCAAGTCAAGTCCCAAGTCAAAGAGAGACAAGTCCAAGTCAAGTCCAAGTCAAAGAGAGACAAGTCCAAGTCAAGTCTCAAGTCAAAGAGAGACAAGTCCAAGTCAAGTCCCAAATCAAAGAGAGACAAGTCCAAGTCAAGTCCAAAATAAAATAGAGACAAGTCTAAGTCAATTTCCAATTCAGAGAGACAAGTCGAAGTCAAAGAGAGACACGTCCAAGTCAAGTCCCAGAGACAAGTCCAAGTCAAGTCCCAAGACAAAGAGAGACAAGTCCAAGTAGTCAAGTCCCAAGTCCAAGTCAAAGAGAGTCAAGTTCAAGTCAAGTTCCAAGTCAAAGAGAGACAAGTCCAAGTCAAGTCCCAATCAAAGAGAGACAAACCCAAGTCAAGTCTCAAGTTAAAAGAGACAAGTCCAAGTCAAGTTTGAAGTCAATGTCCCACAAATTCAAGTCAAGTCAAAGAGAGACAAGTCCCAAGTCAAAGAGAGACAAATCCCAAGTCAAAGAGAGACAAGTCCAAGTCAAAGAGAGACAGTCCAAGTCAAGTCCAAGTCAAAGAGAGACAGGTCCAAGTCAAGTCCAAGTCAAAGAGAGACAAGTCCAAGTCAAGTCTCAATTCAAGAGTCAAGTCCAAGAAACAAGTCAGCAAGTCTGAAGTCAGTGTCAACCAATCCAAGTCAAGTCCCAAATCAAAGAGAGACAAGTCCAAGTCTTTGTCCATTTTATTAAGTCAAGTCTCAATCAAAATAGTGACTCAAGCCTGACTCAAGTCCAAGTCACAACTCTCTTATAAGAGCAGAGCTACACAGAAACAGTTAAAGTCTAGACAGTATTTCCTTACCTCACTCATTAAAACACACATATTTCTTCTTTTCCGTTTCATTACAGTAAATCAACAGTTCCAACGAGGGCACGTCTGAGCACAAAAACGCTTGTATGTAAATGAATTTGCCCTAGATTCATCTTCAGATATTTTTAGCCGTTTCTGAAGCTCACCTCGCCTCCTGTTTTCCTCACTTTCTCTCCGCGGCGTGTGGCACTTGTAAACAAAACACAAATAAACCCTTCCCCTGATAATAACCCGAGACGCCTTTTTGATTTGCGCGCTATCTTCGGGACACTTTTAATCAGATCTGAGCCCGCCTGTCACCTCTCAGCACTTCTTCGCGCCTCTCTTTTTCTCTCAAATGAGTTTATTAGCTTGCTCCAATCCTCATATTATTCATCATTTATTAATCCAGCGCCGCCCTGGCTTCTCTCTAGCGCTCTACATTATCCTGCTCATTACCTAAATAGGATTAGCCTAGCGTAGCGTCCCTTGTCTGTAGTGCTAAAGGTGTAAGCTAATTAAAGGTGTCGTTTATGACTCTGGGGGCTTACATAAACGAGAGAGAGGGAGAGAGAAAGAGTGTGGTCCGTCCCCAGATCAGAGGAGTTGTTGGAGAGGGTTAGCGTGCGTGCGCTAAAAGCTAATGGAGTGCTACTTAAAAGGGGAGGTGCACAGGACAGAGGGCATGAGGTGGACGTGAGAAGATGAGAGAGAAGCGGAGGGTTAATAACTAGGATCAGTTTCATTTCACTCTAGATACTAGATCACACTGAAAACCAAAAAATTCAGTCTGTTTCCTCATAAATTTTCTTTACAAAACGAGTAAGTACTAAAGACACTAAACTGTTAGAAAACTCAACAATGACTTCTAACAAAGCTCTGACCTCTCCTAATGTGTTCCTTGGATTTGATACTCTTTATAACTTGTCCTTCATGCAATAAGCTTCTGTAGAAATCAGCACAAAATAATGCCACAGGTGCAGTTTGCTGTGAGTTTGTAGTTCTCCACTTTGTTGATACTTAATTAACACAAATTACACTAAAATCTTTATCATTGCTGCGGTAACTCACCTCCTGTACTTTAAATTGCATAGTAAATACATAGTCAAACTCATCAAGGTATTTGTATGCTTGAAGCTTTTCTCTTGTGAAGCATTTGCATATTTTCAGTGTGACATTCATGATGTGATCTAAAATGTTATATATTGCCCAGCTGTAGATAGGATTAGTATTTTTTGGTGTGTAAATTTAGGGATTTGGGAAAGGTACACTACTCGGATCACAACATAGGCTATCTTGAGTAAAAAGAAGGTATCTGACACACACGTTTTATACTCTACTTCCTGGACTATGCTTATAGTTTATATATTTTTAGTTAAAGCAAAAAAGTTGTTATCAGGTAGAAATGTGCTAGAAAATAGAGATCTTTTTTTATTCGCTAGTCACATTTGCCCACAACTTTGACCTCAGAGCACAGTTCATTCTTGTGTAACTTTGACCTCTTTATTTCAGTAAACAAGTCTGGATCAAACTACTGTAGTTGTGCGAATTACCCGCTTTAGTCTTGTACTTGACTCTGTACTGACACTCTCTCTCGTGTTTTGTGTTTCTGCAGCTGGAGGAGCAGCTGAGTCGTCTGCAGAGAGAGAAAAACGACATTCAGTCCAGGATGGAAGAAGACCAGGAGGATCTGAATGAACTGATGAAGAAGCACAAGGCTGCAGTGGCTCAGGTCTCACACCACACATTACATCTAGCATACTGAATTTGCATTATAGTTACATTATTCATTCATTATTCATCTGTCTATCAAACATTTTGAGACCAGGGACACCTTAATGAGCAAAAAATACCTCAATGTCCCTCCATCATTTTAAACAATGGCGCGCAACAAAATTTAGTTCAAAATCTACAGTAATTTCAGAAAGTTCTTATATAATTTGTAAGTTGTTGTTTTTTTCATCCAAAACATTATATACATCATTGGAATTACCTCTGTGAAGTTGGCCCCCCATCAAACACACATCTACACAAAAACGATCTCAATCGTCTGTGTTTCTTTTTGAGATATTAACGATTCTTTTATAGGTCATATTAAGGCAATGCAGCCTCTCATTAAGCTTGAAAATGCTCCAAAACGACCCACTATGTCAAACTATGTCAATCAATTGTTCTTCAATCTCTTGTGCTGCTTCCGCTGTAAAAACATGCATTTGTGCTACTTTAGTTTTTTTCAAATTAGCAATTGTATTCTATATTTTATCATTTTATTTTCCTCAGGCCGCTGCTGACAACTGATTGGAAATGACGTCATACAATTGCTGCAAACCAAAAAAAATATATCTGTTTTATAAATATGGTACTAAAAAATAAAATATGCCCAGCACTAAACAGCACTAACAAAGCATAATTGATTGACGTCCTTTTGGGCCGTTTTGGAGCTTTTTTAAGCTTCCTGAGAGGCTGTAATATGACCTATGACAATTGCTAATATTTTAAAAACTAAAGAGATTGACGTAGTTTTTGTGTAGATGTGCGTTTGATGGGAGGCCAGCTTGACGGAGGTATTGGGATTGTTTATCATAAGAAATAGTAATACTCAAGTAATAATATAAACCACATTGTTGTCAAAGATTTTGGTTTGCTCTCAACAATTGGCTCGGGGACCCCACTTTGAGAACCACTGATCTATAACATAAAAAAATGTGTACTTTTTGTCTAAATTTCTTGCCCCAATGCACACTGCACTGTTTCCCAATTTGGTCTGAGCAATAGAACAACAGAAGTTTTAAGAAAGTATCTAGAAAACCACCCTTATTTGATTGCATTTTTAAAAAATACATAGTTAAACAATGTAGATGGCATTTAAAGGAGACATATTGGGTTTGGGTAAACTATGACATATGTAGATAAACTTACATTTTGTTCATTGTAAAGCCGATCTAAACTGTTTATAAACTAGAATCAGGTGCATTGACTTCCTGAACAAAACAGCAACATTTATTTGCTTTGGTCTTGTATGCAGGCTGTTGGAAAATTATAGGCCTTCATATCGCAGATTTATAATTATTGGTTGAAACCTGTGACTTGTAACGCCTAATTAAACAGTTACGCTGCTATAATTTATCCCTTTAATGATATTTCAGGACATTTATAACATTAAATAGATTTCTCAGAAAAGTGGATTTTACATAATGAGTTCCTTTTAACACAGCATTTTTATTCTGAACTCTTTCAAATTTGATTCTTTTACTGACAATAGACTTCTCAAAAACACTTCAGATCAGTTACTGTGAGAAATGACTGAATTTTAGGTAAATGGTATGTTATTAAAAGCACAATCCTTCCTCTCTGCTTAAGCTTCAGTTCGTTCTGTATTAAAACAGCTCCACATTTTTGCATTTCTCTCTTAATAACCCGCTCCAGCAGCAGCAGCAGCAGCTCTGGGGACACTCGGAGGGTCTCTTGTGTTTCTGGAGAAAGCTAATGTTGTGAGTAAAAGGCTCCCTGTAGTTTTCAGAGCTCACTTGTCCCATCAGAGGCTGTCACACGGAGGAGACGCACAGATGGTGGGTGGAAACGGGACACGTGTGCAGGCGGCTGTACAACACTTAATTGTGCTGTCATTAGAGAAATAATGAAATAAAACTGTGAAAAATATCATGTTTACTGCTGTCACGTCTATGGACCCACCGGTGTTTTGTAATAACCTGAAGCATAATATTGTTTGACTGAAAACAGAAGTAGTTTTGTATTGTTGGAGAATAGTGAGCAAAAGGGGTTGGCAATATACAGCTTTTACATCAAGTATCGCAGAACTACAGGCGGATTTCAGGAAGTACAATCTTCCAATCAGCGGAAAAAGATGAAGTGATGTCTTGGCCAGAACCAGCCTGAGTTTAGATCGTAAACTCACGCCGGGATCCCACTACATGCAGCTCCGCTCCGCTCTGTTCCGACTGCCGGATCAGCTGCTGTTTTAATGAATGAAGACCGTTCTACATCCTCGGTATCCGCTGCGCAGGGCTCCACCTCAGCTTCGTCGCTCCGTCGCTGTACGACCAAAATACGGATCAAGGCTATTTTCTTTTCCGCCCGAGTCTGGCCAAGTCAATCTCTGCCAATCAAAACGCACCAAACAGGAAAAAGAAAATGAACTATGTCCGGAATTACAAAGTAAAATCACTCCGCAGGCTGTTAACTACAGACGATGTCACTGACACATGAACAGGAAAACGTTAATGGGTTTGTGCTCGTAACAGTTTAAAGCCTCTTTACCCTCAGCGGAGGAGGAAACACGTCCTACTGTTGTGATCCGAGCTAAAGAGCGATCTAATGAAACACAGGAGTTGTCTGTGCTCCTGATTTAGTTATTTGATCTTCAACCAGAACTTCACAAAACTCTTCTTGATCTCCTCGGGAATCCTTACCTGGCCACACCTCCCTAAACTCATAGAGGGAAACATTGGGCTTAAAATTAGGCCAAAACTTCTTTATTGTGCAGAAGGCTTTACTTACCTCAAATCTGTGTCTAGACCAGTAGAGTAAATATTGTAATAATCTCCCTTATCTTTGTCTTTGTCTGTGTTTAGTCGGCTCAGAATCTGAACCAGATCAGTGACCTTCAGGCTCAGCTGGAGGACGCTCTGAAGGAGAAACAAGAAGTGCAGGAGAAGGTAAGAATGCACACCTCAATGTAGTAAAATGTTCAGACATCACTCACCAGAAATACACCACAGTCTTTACCGTAACCTGGTTCACGCCAGACTGATGCTACATGTGAACCTCTCTGAATTGAGTTCTACACACTATTAATTTGAACAGACACTGACGCTGAAATCCATCAGGGAAAAAAACACAAATCCTCATGGCAACATTTTGATGAACTGATTAGTTGAAATTGCAGACAGGTCACCTTTTTTGTTAAATCCAAACGAAAGAAAAGCTTTGAAAACTTTCCTGTCCACAAATGTGCAAACTGCTTTGGGGAAGTTTGTATAAAATCAAAATAGTCCATAAGTCTATAAAAAACAAGCCAAAGTACCTTTGTTTGCGCGTCCATCTTTGCTGTTTGGACATTCACTTCCGTCCAAATCATCTGCGGTTCAGCTGACAGTGGCTGTCTATGTTTATATGGCAGGCGTCTCTCTAGATCAGTCGTCTCCTACCAGTAGCTCGCCAAAGGATTTTAGAAACATACAAACTATGCTTTATTTCTCAAAGTGTATTTATTACATGTCCATTTCTATTGTAAAAGTATCATTAGATCCCTAATTGTGTCCACTTCTATATAGACATTGTGTAACTTTTCATATCGTCCTCTTCACTATGCCACCGTTAACTTCAATTTTTGGACATTGCTAACAGTTTTCTTTTGCAAAAGTAGCTCTCCTGGTTGGGCACTCCTGCTCCAGATGGATTCTTAAAGCGAACCCTGGCTATAATCACATGTTTACCCTAAAACACTTATAATATCATCACTTATATAAATACAGGACAAATACCTTGGAATTATTTGTAGTTTTATTAAAATAGTAGTTTAAAGAAATTACTTGGAGGCTGCCATTTTGCTTTGGTTATGACGTCAAATGGTTGTCTGTGCCCTCTGGTGGTTGTCAAGGTAACAACCTAGGGAGCAACTATGGTAGGAGCAACCATGGCAACAACCAAAAGCAACCATTTGACATCATCAACCCAGAATGCATTTCACCTGGACAATATGGCTGCTCCCAGTGGTTCCAAAACAATGACAATTTTATGAAAAATAGTAAGAGGTTAGATATTTGTTTGCGATTTATTTTAGTTATCATGAACAGTACTAGCATTTAAGCCATATTTATCTTCTTAGCCAGAGATCCCTTTAAGATTATGTATCACAAATATTGTTAAAAATCTATCTGGTAAAGCCAGGTTGCCTACAATGGCCAACATTATGGACGTTTTTCTATATTATAATCTTATTTTCTCATCAGAAACACAGCTGGAGTTGCATTTAGTTTCATTTACACATTTTACATTAATCCTTTTACCGTACAGACCTGACTTCTCTGCCAATCTGAAAACAGTCGGTTCTACTTTGTGATGTCATTAAGTGGCAATACAGGAAGTCATCCACAGTGTTATCAAACTCCACACTAGAATTTAAATCATTTAAGCCCCGAAAGAGCCTAAATTTACAGCTACAGCTAATGTTCCAGCCTTGTTTAAGCTGCTTGATTGCTTGTTGCAGCAGTATTAGAATATAGAAGAGTTTTTGTAACAATCACAACTGAACTATAAAAAACTAAAAAGACAGGTATTCCTAGTTTAGTGTATTGTTGCGTAAATTACCTTAATGAAGCTAAAATGGCTGCTAACATTAAAACTACTACATAATGACATCACAAGGTGCGACAAAGCTTTACAGATGGAGACAACAGGATTATTCAAACCTTTGTGAATCAATAAAAACACATCTTTGGTTAGGTTTTGATAAAGAAACAACATTACAACATGACTAAAAATCTGACTGGAGTGAATTCTGTGTAACACCTTTAATTCCTGAAGCATTTTACCAGCTCAGAGCCACAAAGTACGAAAGTGAGCAGCGTATATTCAACAGAAATTGCATTGCCAAACCCCAGACAATTTTCTTCTCTCGGAAAAAAGCAGCCTATTTCTGCATAAAGTGCCTGGCAACCCTGACATGGACTGACAAGAACATTACACACTCCTAACCTCTTATTTTAGCTGGATTTTAGCTCAACACACTGGCTTACTTTGGTTTTTACACGTTTTATTCGATCCTTTGTGAAGTTGTATTGAAAAGAAGCGTGGGTGTGGATCTGTAAAGTGTTTTGTCAAAGTGATGTCCTTCACCAGCTGCGTTAAGCTAGAGATAAGCTAAATGATTAAATGCTCACCAGTGTAATTTATAGAGGTGCTGGCATGTGTAATTTAGTCCTGCAACTCGTTAATATTTAATCTTTATTACTGATCAAAAGGGCTGGGCACAGAAAAATGGTTTGGAACCGACAGAAAACGTTCAGGAAATAGTAGAATCGAAAACACTTTTGGTCCCATTTTTTGGTTCCTTGCCTTTAAATCTCCGCGTCAATGAGCAGACAACAGAAACACCACACGTTCTACAATGAGGGCGTTAACATGTGCATGAATAACCCGGTTATGAGCAGTATCCTGGTTATGACTATTTTCTGGTTATGGTAGGGTTGGGCGATCTGGGAAAAAATATAATCACAATTTTTTTTTTTCTCATATTGAGCGATTCTTGATTCGATTTTGTTTAACCTTTTCAAAAACAAATGAAAAATGCCTTTATGTACATAAACGAAACAAATACTTTTCTAAACTTTACATCAATATTATGCCTCAAAGTTTGACTTTTGCTTCAAACTACACATTTTTACTGACAAAAGATTGCTTTTCGATCTTTCGATTCAAAACTCACCACCAAATAATTCACGATTTGTTTCGGTTCGATCTCGATAATGGCCCAGCTCTAGGTTATGGTGTTTACACTCACAACACCAGAATATTTAAAAATCCTCACCATAACCAGGTTATTTGTGCGCATGTAAACGCCCTCAATGACATGAACACCTCTCCACAAAAAGCAAAGACACCATGTAGCTGATGTGCCAAATGTGGATTCAAAAATAACACAAACTACGCTCCACGTCACAGCAAGTACTTCTTATTTCTCCCAAACAAACTGTTAGCGTCGGACTGCACCTTGCACAAACGAGCGACACAATTCACGCCTTACTTCTCAAACAAACTGTGCACGAGCTTATGACTCCGCTCTGCACGAGCTGCTTGTCTCCCAAACAAAGCACAGTGTGTCGGCTTACCTTCTTAAACAGAAGAAAGAAAGAAACAACTGGTCCAAAGTCTTTTTATCTTCATTCATTCCTCGGGAAAGTTTTCTCCCGAGCTGCTTCTGCTGTTGACCTGCAAGAGCCTGCTTTATTATCTATCTGGTTGCAACTAAATTCCCACATTTGCAATGAAAGCAAATGATTCAGTCCAAGAAATGTTGAATCCTCTGTTCTCCTCAGCTATCGTTCTCTTTATCCCTTTTGGATTCATGGCCCCTGATGCACCTGCCGATTTGCTTACCCGCAGAGCTTAAAGAAACGCTTCTCGGCGGCTGTGACGTAAATCTTCGTTGACAGAAATGTTGAAATTAAGTATTTATTCTGCACATTTTTACTGCATCAGGAAACTTTAAGAGTGTCATGTTTTTTCTCCTACAAAAATGTTATTAAAACCCTTAAGGCACCAAGGGGACATGTGCGGTACATCAAAGCGCCTTGTGCGCTTTGAATGCATATACAAATAAACTAACTTCTGTATATTTAGAAGAAGGGTTAGTTAGTTGATGTAACCCTCTTAGTTACAGTCAAATCAGACATTCTAAGACGACTCTGTGCCTGTTCAAATGCTCTTCTGATCAACAAAAAACACAAAAATTAATAAGTCGTCTAAACTTTTTAAACCTATTTTGGGTCCCTAGATCTTATCTTCTGTTGAATTATCTTTAACAAGAAGAAAAAGTTTTATCAAATCCAACATTTTGCTCAAACTGTGTTACTCTGGCTGCAGATAGTGCCACCAGGCTTATTCTTGTTTAGGTTTACCAAAGAAAATCTGGGCATTTTAGTGAATAAAGGCTGGTTCCTTATGGTGTTAAAACAAAAAATATATTCACACATTTTTCCACTTTCATATTTTTTGAGCCAGGGGTTGCTAACCCCCGTATTACACAATTAGGCACCACGACGCCTTTTGGATCATGCTGGATGTGTTTTCAATGACACGTTTTGCACATTGGACATCTATCAACCTGTACAATGCACTGGTCATAGTTCGAACATCCCCAACTTGATTCTTTGAATGCAACTCTAACAGCAGTCTTAGTGATGAGTTGACTACACACGCTGTTCTCTGCTGACGCTGCCCACACACGACAGTCATGTCACACAAGTCGCAAGATGTGTTTGTGGTTTCCCGTGATGTGTAAATATTCTATGAATAACCCACCATGGCAGAAAATACTTGTGATTGTTAAAAAAACTGTTAATCTCTATATCATTAAGCATAAGTGGCCGAAACCTTTTGAGGGATCTGAGCTAATGGAAACATAGTCATAGTATTTACCAAAGTTTATGGTCTTAGGTAGGAGTGGAAACAAGTAAGCTCATCATCATTAGTTAGAAGAAATATATAAACATTATATATTCACCAAAACTCATGACAGTCCAGCCTTCCCTCACTCATGACCAAGATTTCTTACTTAAAAAAAAAATCACCGTGAAAATATTCCAGAAGCTTGTAATAACTTGAGTTGAGATTTCAAAGTTACCACAGTATTTTTAAACATTATAGAACTATGAACACGCAGCGCCACATCACCACTTCCCAGATCCCTCCGCCTCTAATGACATGAATGAGAAATATCATTACGTTACATCTCGTCTTGACAAAAACAAGCTCCGGTGTAATGGATGTGTCACTCAGCTCCACAGATGGTTTCAGACGAGTGTCAGAGAACATGCTTGTGTTGTCAGCTCCGTAATGAGCTGCAGCCTCACAAATCAAACACGCAGATATGACAGCGCTTCCTCAAACAACAGACGAGACACTGTTTTCATAAAGCACTCACTGGAAGATGAGATACGCAAATGAGAACATGTAAAACAGAGAAAACTGAGAAGAATGCAGTGTTGAAGTGCATTTATTTATTATAGCTATATCAGTGATACTTATTTATATTTGTAGAGCCGGAAATCACAACAACAGTCGTTTCCGAGGACCTCCCAAGATTGTTGATTTAGTAAAAAAAAAGTTAGAAAATCAAACAATTAAACTTTTTTAGTCAATACCAAAGACAATTGGGAACAGTCACTAGTCAAAGGTGCAGAACAACAAACAGCCAAGTAACCTGTTCAGCCAGATAGTAGTAGTTAGTTTATTTGAAAGGGACAGAACATTAAATATTGTTGCCCTGTTAGGTGCAACAATGTTTAGCTATACAGCCATAGAGCTCAGAGCTAATTTTCAGACTTGGTCCCTTATCAGACAGAACAAAGACATACAATACAATACATAAAAAAAATAAATGACAAAGTATTTACGGTAAACAAACACACAATTCTAATGTTAACATGTTTGACTGGCTTTGAGCCATTGTTTGATCTTACATTTAAAGAGTCGGAAGTCTGTGAGAGGTTTCAGGTCGGCAGCTCAGGTGTTCAGATCTGTGGACCCTTAAATGTGAAAGCTGTGACCAAATGAGGTTTTACATCTAGCCAGTCTGCAGTCTCCGCTGGTCCTGCCTTTGGTTTTGACCCCAACAGGTTCCCTCTTTTTGATCAGATCCTTGACAACAACTGGAGCTAAGCCATTGAGACATTTAAAAAACTGTTTTAGAAATGAGCACTTTATGAAATTATCCAAACTTTCAAAATTGTATTTTTCTAAAATGTTGCAGCAGTGCCACTTCATGGGCTTTTTATCCATCACTTTTAGGGCTTGTTTATATAAACACACGGCACTATTCATTGCCCCTTCACTGGCCTGACCCAGACTGTAATATAATATGAAAAATGGGATAAAATAATTGCATGGAAGTCTGACTTTGCAGCTTTTAGTGACATTCAAGTTATTGATTGATGAATTCTATTTGTGAGTTCACAAACTTAAGAGAAATATATCTGGGTCTCCACCAGCCCCATTGGTTTGCAGTCCAAACCAGTGGTTTAACGGCCCAATCAGATTGCAGCAAGAGGTGTATCCATTTGTAGATATAAAGTTTAAGTCTATAGAGCCAGAGTTCTTTAGCAACTCATTTAACAGTACCTGGACAAGCTAATACTCAAGAGAGATGTGTGAACGTGTTGCATTAGATTCATCAATGGTCCACCTTTGTCACTGGAGCAGCTGCATCTGAAAGAGTTAGACTCGCCAAAGGACAGTGGACCGGGCACAATAATGAATAATGTGAATAACAAAGAACAGATGTACTGTCTATATAGGGAAAGTTGTTGTATTTTCTCTAGTAAACTCAGCCATGACTAGACTAGACATGACTCAGACTTCACTCAACACGTCTAGATTTTACATCTGAAGTCAGTCATTCTCTGCTTCGCAACAGTTTGACAATATTTATTTCAATTAGTTGTCTCTTTTATAGGTCTAGTTTACATATTACCATATGTTAGCACTAGCTTTGAGACACATGTATTGTGCTGTGTTGAGCTCAAAGCCCATTCTACCTCCTGTACTCACTGGACTTAGTCAAAACAAAATAAAGTTTGGTGAAGAAGTAATATTTTGGGTGGACAGAGGTTATAAAGAGCTGCAGGTCGAAAATGTGAAATATTTTGGCGAAACAAACTTGTGTTAACCTTTTGCCCGAGACTGACAGATTTGAAATTGAAATTTGGAAATGCCTTTAAGGAACCAGAGAGAGACGAGAAAGTTTGACTGTGAAGAAGTTTTCAAAGTTAAAAGTCATTGCTGGACCTTTGTGATTTTTGTAAAAGTAACAATGAAGAAAGATGAGACTAAATGAACAGTATTTACTTTAGATTTTCAGTCACAACTTTGGGAACCACTGTTTTAAGACGTCTAGAATTTAAATCTGATGGAGTGTTGATCCCATGTCCTGGTTGGTAAAGTGTGTTGTTGTTGTGTTTGTTTCCCTCAGATGCAGGCGCTGCAGAGTCAGCTGGAGTTCCAGGAGCAGTCGATGGTGGAGAAGTCCCTGGTGAGCCGACAAGAGGCCAAGATACGAGAACTGGAGACCAAGCTGGAGTTCGAGAGGACGCAGGTCAAACGGCTCGAGGTGAGAGACGGGGGAGAGGGAGGGAGGAAGGGAGGGAGGGAGGAGAGAGAGAGAGAGGAAGAGAGGACGCAGGTCAAACGGCTCGAGGTGAGAGACGGGAGAGAGGGAGGGAGGGAGGAGAGAGAGAGAGAGAGGAAGAGAGGACGCAGGTCAAACGGCTCGAGGTGAGAGACGGGAGAGAGGGAGGGGAGAGAGGGAGGGAGACAGAGAGAGAGAGAGAGGAAGAGAGGACGCAGGTCAAACGGCTCGAGGTGAGAGAGAGGAGAGAGGGAGGGAGGGTAGAGGAGAGAGAGAGGGGAGGGAGGGAGACAGAGAGAGGGGAAGAGAGGACGCAGGTCAAACGGCTCGAGGTGAGAGAGAGGGAGACGAAGAGAGGGAGGGAGGGAGACAGAGAGAGAGAGGAAGAGAGGACGCAGGTCAAAGGGATCGAGGTGAGAGACGGGAGACGGAGGGGAGGGGAGAAAGAGAGAGAGGGGAGGGAGGGAGAGAGAGGAAGAGAGGGCGCAGGTCAAGCGGCTCGAGGTGAGAGAGGGGAGATGGAGGGATGGGAGGGGAGAGGAGAGAGAGGGAGGGAGAAGAATAAGAAAAGGAGGAAAATGAGACAGAGAAGAGCTAGAGGGATGGAGGGAGGAATGTAGAGAGAGAGAAGCAGGGAGAGAGAGAGGGAGGGAGAGGGAGAAAGACAGAAAGAGAGGAAAAGAGGACGCAGATCAAACGACTCTAGGTGAGAGAGGGGAGACGGAGCAATGGGAGGGAGAGGAGAGAGGGTGGCAGAAAGGAAGAGAGGACACAGGTCAAATGGCTCAAGGTGAGAGAAGGAAGTAGAGAGGGATGGAGGTAGAGAGAGGGAGGGATAGAGAGAGAGATGAGAGAGGGAGGGGTAGACATAAAGTAAAGACACAGGTCAAATAGTTCCAGGTGAAAGAGAAGGTGGAGGAAGAGGGAGAGAGAGACAGAGAGAGAAGGAGAGGGGGAGAGAGAAAAAGAGAGGAAGAGAAAGACACTGGTCAAACGGCTTGAGGTGAGAGAGAGAAAAGAGAGGAAGGGGGAGAGAAAGACAGAGAAAGAGAGAAGGGGGGTCGGAGGGGGAAGACACAGGTCAAATGACTCGAGATGAAAGGGAGAAATAAGAGGGAGGAGAACGAAGAGAGAAAATTATGGAGAGGGAGGAGGAGAAGGAGGGAGGAAAGAGAAGATGAGGGGGAGGGAGGCGAAGAGAGGGGGAGACAGAGAAAGAGAGAGAGGGAAGGAGAGAGAGAGCACAAAGGAGCCAAGAGAAAGTAAATACAGATAAGTAGGTGGGGACAGGTGTTAGGTGAAAACAAGTCTTTTCTGAGCACAGGAGCATCAGCTGCAGGACAATACAAGATTATTTAAACTAAATACAAACTTAAGTAAACTAATGATGAAACACAAGCATCTTAAACAGAATTTGAGTTTTTTAGACAGCCATCTTCAGTTATTTATGGTCTGGATAGAACCACATTTTTATTAAAGAACACTGAGCTGTGGTGGAGAGCTAAATAATTAACAAACTCCTGCTCAGTGACACAGATGTGAACAGGTGGTGCTTGAGAGAAAGAGAAAGAAAGAGAAAGAAAGGGGGGCTTGGTCAAATAGCTGGAAGTGATGTACGAGAGAGTGAGAAAAGCAGGAGAAAGAGAGAGAATGAGCAGCGTTTCAACCCTGGAGGAGTCGTGTAGGAGGAAAGAGAGAGAGTTCACAGGAGCTGGACTTGAGCAACTGAGGTCAAACTGAGTGTCCACAGCAGAAACGGAAGGCTGGAGCTGCATCAGAAATACAACACGGCAGACCAGGAATGTCAAAAGGATCACCAAACACTAAGAATGGGACGAGATCAGACTGTATGCACATGTAAAACCTTTGAGTATATAATTCATCCAGGGACATTGCCTGAACATGTTCTGATTGACGTCGTGCTTTGCTTTAACAAATTAACCATAACAGGGAATTACATAGGAGCTATTCTGGAGGCAGGAACAAGTTGCGTCATTTTAATTTAATGTAAAAGATGATGGAAGTGTTGAGTGAGAAAACAAGTGAGATGTGGAGAGAGGAAAATCAAACTGGAAGTTACTGGTAAGACTGTGTCCGAATGTGCGCTCTAACTACTGCACTATTCAAGGCTCACGACATTTTGTAGAGGTGTCTGAATGTCCAGCAGGTCAAACAGTAGTGCACTCAAAATTTCCCACAATGCATTTGGAAATGTAGTGAGCATCAATGGTCATTCAAGATCACCATGTCTTACTAGAATCAGAAATACAAAGTGGACAGAGTCAAGAAACATCACGACTGAATGAAATGATAAAAAGTCGGTCACTGTTGAGCCGAGGGAATAAACAAAACTTGTAACTAAAAGCCATTAGCCATAAAGGTGCTAAAGTTAGCTGTTTACCTTAGTTTAGGCTATAAAAGTTGAATTATTCGGTCTGTTAAATGTTTAATGGGATCCAAGCAGTGTTGGGGAAAAAGCAATTACTTACTCATTACTTCTTACTTTTTAACAATGTCATTAGTTACACTACTAAGTTACTGCCTCAGGAAAGTAACTTACAGTAGTTACATTATTTTGGGATTACGCTGCGTGTATTATTGCAAACATCAAACAAAAATAGAATTTTAAAATGTATTATTGGCATTCAAACAAAGGCAAACAACAAATAAGTTTCTTAAATAAACTCATTAAGAAAAGTCAACATTATAAATGATCCTGGACCCTTTTCTAGCTGCTGATCTGTGTCTCTGAGCCACTGTATCTTGCACAATAAGTCATATTTGTTTGTTTTTTTGCTTAAAAGTAACCTTTAGGGATGCACCGAACCAATACCGGGATCAAATATCAGTGCTGATCCAGGAACTTTTGCTGTATCGAGTATCGACTCCATGATATCCGTTCAGCCGACCCCAGTGCCTTTAGTTGAACATAATGAGACAAATTTATTGGCTGCTGTTGATCCAGAACGTCTCATAATGTTTGACATTTTATTCAGATTAAGCTGTTAAGTTGTGACTTGCACTATAAATAATAGTTACATAACACTATATGAGAGAGAGTTTTGGTAAGAAAAATAAGATATTTCAGTCCTTACATTAGTATCAGTTGATATCAGGTATCGGCAGACACTTAAAGACAGATATCGGAACACTTGGTATCGGAACAGAAAAAGCTGGATCGATGCACCACTAGTAACCATGTAGTGATTAAGTGGTCTGGGAATGAGTGTGAACGTTCAAAAACATGGTGATCAACACTAAACACTGTTTTACAACTCAAATTGCTTCCTGTCATTTTTAGATTTCTTTACAATTTACAACCTATCTGTTGCAGCAAATATTGACCACAAGGACTGTCGCACCAAACAAAGTCAAAATAAGAAAAATCCAACAATCTGCTTTATGGGCTTTAACAATTAATAACCTACAGAAGTGTTAATACATCATCTTTAAGTTCACTCAGCAGCAGCCACCTTCAAAGCCTTACATCACACCAGCAGTACCTTTCTCTTTCTCTTACTCACACTCTTTTATCCATCTCTCACTCCGTCATTACGTTTGCAGCGCTGAAGCTAATGCACTATTTATATGTAGCTGCTTTTTACAAAACTCCAGAGAACAGAGGCCTAAGTCTGTGTTTAGAGCCGCGGTTCAGCTCAGGTAGCGCCGCTTTCATGAGGCTCAATATTGATTTGCTTTATAGAGGTTTTTCTCCCACTCACTGAAATATGGATCAGGCCGGTGGCTAATACTCGCCTCCAAAACTCTGTAGAATTAAGATAGAAGCTGTAAAGATAGGAGAGTTTTATTTAAAAAATAAATAAATAAATTGTGCAGACTTTGTTCAAGCGAAATACACGACCCAGCCTTTTCATTTTTACTAAAATTTTCAATGTTCTCCACCATCTGATAAAAATGCTTTATCAATTTAAAGGTTTGTCTTTGCTTATACCAATAGCTTATTTCTTATATTCCAACAACTTTTTAGTGAAATGTATTTAACTTTTCGACTTATCTTGACTACTGGCCGTGAGCCATCCTCAGAAGCGTCACAAGTCTCCGTGGCAACGTGTTGTTTATCTAATGTTACTTCCTGGAGGCATGGTCAATAACAATATGACAATTTAAGTCAGGTGACTATCCAAAATTGGGTCCAGAAACTGGGGAGAAGCAAATCAAATGAACTTAACGTATTCTCCAGGTTAATTTATTCTGGTCGCCTTCCCGTGTGCTACGCTCAACAGTGACAGAAGCAGAAACATTTGTCTGATCAGTTGAGAGAGTAAAAATTAAACCTCTGGGAACAGTTTAGACAACAAATACATGTTCTACACCTCTTCAACTATCAGCCAATCTTTATTTTGCATCAGTTTTATGAACTGCAAATAGCTGATGAACGATGATGAACACATCTGCAGATTTTATAACAAAAATTAACACACCAAAATTTGGCAGATTTCAGCACATTTCGGCACATTTCAGCGTCAGTGCACATAAAGAAGGAATAGGGGCAGCAAAGGGGGCCCTATTTGGAAACACTAACACCAAGTGAAAGTGCAATCATATATTAATCAAAAAATTACACATAGAATTAGACATACATTGACCATTGTAAAAGAATTGTTGGTCTATAACAGCCCACTCCAGGATTAGAATTTTAGTATTTGTTTTTCCTCTTTTAGACAAAATACTCACATGAGTCCATGTGCTTCTGTAATGCAAACATTTCATTATTATAGTATGTATGCAAAGTAGATAAAAAGGCATGTTGATGTGCAAGTAAGTAACTAGACCTGTGCTGCACAGCCTCAGCAGGTATAAGCCTCATGACATTGAATGTCATCCACCTCTGAAAACCATTCTGACTTCAACACAAAACTTGTACTCATCCCGCTATGATCGCTATTTTTGCTGTCAGTCAACATATTTTTATGCACTGGGCGTTCCTAAAGCCCTCCAGGCATCTCCCATTTTTGTGAATCTGTTTGGTCTTTGATTGTGGGTGAAGTAAGTCTCTGTCTTTTAAGCTCAAAGAAGCAATTCTGCACCAAGTCATTCTGAGGCTCTCTGTCACTAGACTCCAGGTTTTCTGTTGATACATTTCAGGAGCTGGGAAATTCCACACTCAACTATTTACCAGCTGTTGTATAAAATAATATCGAGACAATCAGTTTGGATTCTCAAGGGAAAACTGTCAAATCTCTAAAATTATTGGATTGTATTCCAATGAAAACTGGCACCCAAACAGTTAATAAGGGTTAATTTAGCTGTAAATATAACAAATATTAAATCTGCTAAGGGCCCAAAGTACCACCTGATGCAGCCCGCGCACCACAGTTTCAGAAACACTGTTCTTGCCTTATTGAGACAGTTTGTGGCATCAGGTATTGGTATCGTCAAAGTATCAGAACTGAATTGTTTAAAAACTGTCCTTAAGCAGTAGTAAACTGTGACGTGGTTCCAGGCCCGAGTTCACCCTGTGCTGCTTCAGCTCATACTTTATCTGAGCTGGAGGTACAACCCTATTGATTTCATTACATAGACACACTCTCCCACTCTCTCGGTGAAATATGGAGGCGACCTCTGGCTAATGTTAAAACGCTCTCCACAGACATAATATGGACTCTGGGCTCCTGTTTAACCACTGTGTATATACGCCTGTTGCAAAGTCCCAATGCATTATTAATCCAGAAACAAGACCATCAATTGTTAACGGTGTCTGCAGTTACACACTTTGTCCTGCAGCCAGTTCAGAGCGCCAGGCTGCTGCTGTGTCTGAATACTGAGCAGGTTTATTCTGTTAGCTCTGAGGACTTCTGTGGAAAACTGTTGTCCTATAAGTTGAACCACTCATTTCACAGAGACGAAGTTAAAGAAGACCTATTGTGATTTTTCTATATACTTATATAAAGACTGGTTCACATCTTGGCTGCATAAAACTGAAACGCTAATTTAGTCCTGACTCTTGTCCGTGTTTAGTCCTGACTCTGGTCCGTGTTTAGTTCTGACTCTGGTCCGTGTTTAGTCCTGACTCTTGTCCGTGTTTAGTCCTGACTCTGGTCCATGTTTAGTCCTGACTCTGGTCCACGTTTAGTCCTGACTCTAGTCTATGTTTAGTCCTGACTCTGGTCCATGTTTAGTCCTGACTCTGGTCCATGTTTAGTCCTGACTCTGGTCTATGTTTAGTCCTGACTCTGGCACCAGCAGGAGGCCGGTCCCTGAGGTCCTCAGAGTCTGAGATGGTTCATAACGCACTAACATGTCAGAGATGTACTTTGGTGCTAGTCCATGGAGAGACTTAAACACAAGCAGAGCTGTTTTAAAGTCTATTCTCTGAGCCACTGGAAGCCAGTGCAAAGACCTAAGCACAGGACTAATGTACTTCCTGGTTTTGGTCAGGACAGCAGCGTTCTGGATGTACTGCAGCTGTTTTACAGCCTGTTTGGATAGGCCGGTGAGCAGGCTGTTACAATAGTCTAACCTACTGGAGACAAATGCATGGATAAGTCTCTCCAGGTCAGGCTTTGACACTATACTTTTGATTTTGGCAATGTTTTTTAGATGGTTGAAAGCTGCTGATGTTATTGACTTGATGTGGCTGTTCAAGTCTGAGTCCATTATTACCCCCAGATTTCTAACTTGACTTGAAGGTTTCAGAGAAACTGAAGGTGACTGCTGACACTTTCTCTGTGTTTCTGTGGGCCAAAGATGATAACTTGCGTCTTGTCTGAGTTTAGCTGGAGAAAGTTGTTTTGCATCCACACACTGATCTGTTGGATGCAGTGACAGAGTGAATCCACTGGTTCATATTCACCTGCTGTTAGTGACACATAGATCTGACTCAATATCATGTTTAGAAGACACGAACAATGCAAAGAATCCATCATATTTGTATATTAAATACAAGTTTGGTATAATAGCTGACCATACAACCTCTCTCTTTTTCAGAGTCTGGTGGCCCGTCTGAAGGAGAACCTGGAGAAGTTGACGGAGGAGCGAGACCAGCGCAGCAGCAGTGAGACCAGAGAGAAAGAGCAGAACAAACGATTACAGCGACAGATCCGGGACGTCAAAGAAGAGATGGCCGAACTCGCCAAGAAAGAAGCCGAGGCCAGCCGCAAGAAGCACGAGCTGGTCAGTCACTCTCACAGTTTAAAGCAGATTTAAGGAACATTTTCACCTTGATAGTTATCTTTAGTAAGTCTCAGTTTACCTCAAAAGTGAATATGAAGGGTTAGCTGCTACAAAAAACTATGTAAACATCATTTACAGGTTATTTAATGGAATTATCTGACCTCCCAGTGTCTGTAAGTTCTGCATTAATCTAGAAGTAGCTTTTTCTGTTGTCACGACGATTGTGCAGAGCTTTCCTAGCTTGCTTGCTGACTTTTTAGCAAAGAAATTCCTCTTCAGACGGACTTAAACATGTTTTAATTTAAGGAGAAAACATAATGAGTTGATCTGTGTATGATCCCAAACTCTGTCAGTGAGAAATAAGAAGCATAAGTGTTCCTGTTGTTCTTCTGCTTTCCTGCTACTGTTTACTGATTTTTTTAACATGTCAGGAGAAAATGTCCTTCTCATCACTGCATTTTTGCCTCTCACTGCTGAAATTTAGAAAGCTGTGATGTCATTTGCGTAACCTCTATACAACCTTGAAGAAAATGCATCCTCGCCTTTGCTTTGAGGAGGCTTGTTTCTCCTGAGATCTGACTCGTAACTACCGCTTTTCCTCGATGATGATGATGGTTTTACTTTGTCTTGAGCTCAACACAATAATCCTTGCAGGACTTCTTGTTGCCGTGTCTTGCTGCTGAAGGCCGTGACATTTTGAAGCCACATTCATCTCCTCCACCACACAGACCCCGACCTCTCACTCATTGTGTGGAAAGTTCACTGTCTGCTCTCGTTAACGGGCAACAGTCAGTCCAAAGAGTCGGATATCCTTCACGATCGCATCTACGTTTAGTGCATTAATATTAAACTGAACATGCAAACTGGTTTTCTCAACTGCACCGCCTGACTTTACTGTTGGGAGAGACCACACACTCAAACATTCAGCACTAGAGGAGCTTTGGCCCAGTAATAAGCCTGATTTGTCCCCCACACTGGTCACGTGCTCATGTCAGTGCAACTCTGTTATCACTGTTTGTCAGATTGTAAGATTCCAAACTTGTTGTGTGAGGAACTTTATAATCTTTATAACAACCAATCAGAGCAGCCAGACAGTCCTTCTGAAACTGGTTTACTAGCACAAAAGTACACCTATGCAAATTTACTTAAGTGAAAAAGTAAAAAGTACACTTATTGCCAAAAGTTATTTAGTCTCAGTTAAAACAATTAGAATTCAAAATATTCATTTTGTTTTAGTTGTTTAGCTGGATAAGAATAATATTGCTATAAAAGCTTGAATCAAGTTTGCCAATGTGGAGTGTAAAAATGTCTTAAGGTATTAGCAAATACTTTGGCTTGAAAGAAAACAAACGTATTGAAACAAAGCAAAAACACCTCAAAGCAAGTTAAACTATTATATTATTATGTCTATATCAAGTATCAAGATTAAAATCCAGATTTTGAGACATTTTAACCAAAACACATTTTTTGCAGTGCACAAATATGGTTTGTAATGCGTGTAAGTGTAAGATGGGCTTCACAGTTAACTTAATATTATAAATCCGACGTTTATCATGTGATAAGTGTGAAAAAGTAACTAACCTATTTATTAGAAAATACAGGTATTTATTTAGGAAAAAATGGAAGAAGTCAAAGTAAAAAGTCTCCAACCTTTTTTACACTCAAGTAAAGTACAGATACTCAAAAGAACTACTTAAGTACAGTACTTGAGTAAAAATACTTAATTACTTGCCACCTCTGATGATAAACTCTTGTAGTTACCTGACAACAGCTCTGGCTAGTGTTGTTGCTTGTGTCAATCAGCCGCAGCTCTTTTTGAATTCCAGGTATGCGCACATCTCAAATAATCCCTCTATAGGTGACACTTTGGAACGTAGATTAACAGTAAATCGAGAGCTTTGCCTTTCTACTCAGCTCCTTTTTTACCACAACGGTCCGATGCAGCGACTTCATCACTGCTGTGGATCTCACGCTCCATTCTTCCCTCACTGCGAACAAGACTCTGAGGTACTTGAACATCACTTGGAGAAAGCAAAGCACCTTTTTCCAGTCGAGAACCATGACCTCGGATTTGAAGGAGCTGATTTTCATCCCAGCCTTACATTCTCCTTAACATGATCAAAATATGACTCCTCGCACTGGACTCAAACCGTCTCAAAGCTTGTTACAGTGCAGGCAGAAGACATGAGATTCTTTGCTCTTCAAATGTTAATAACCATTTGACTCTCCATGTATTTATTATTGCTTTCAAACCAGTCTTTACATTGTTGAAAATATTCACCTTTAGCCTACTCACAATAACAAGAACTAAACAAAGGAGCTAAACCAGGTGTTCTTTGTGTAACAGGAGATGGACATCGAGAGTTTAGAAGCTGCAAACCAGAGTCTCCAGGCGGATCTGAAACTGGCTTTTAAGAGGATCGGAGACCTTCAGGCGGCCATCGAGGACGAGATGGAGAGCGACGACAACGAAGACCTCATCAACAGGTAAAAACTACACTTACACTCTCACCAACAGGCACAAAGCCTAAACTACTGATTGTGATTGTGATGGTGGGAGATTTTTTGGACTGACGGCTGATTTCTTTTACAAAACCGCAGAACTGATACAAGATTACTCAAACATGCATAAATCAATTATTATGTTTTGTTCACCTCATAGAATGTGATGGTGACTAAAAGGCCGGACGATGAACCCTTCCTTAATGACTAGATCAGTGATGCTTAAACTTTTATCCTTCCTGTCTATTTTGTGGCCAAGCAAGCCTCCTCAAAATAGAGTCACAAGTTCTTATTATTTATTTAATCTAACAAAGATCTCTAAGTTACAAAAACATACTCATATTTAAGTCTATTTCTTATTCAAAAGGTTAGTGGGTCTTTAAAGTGAGGCTAAACACGCGGTCAGAGACTTACTCCGTCCAGAATAGCACCCCAAACAAGCTTGCAAAAGTAGGAAATGCCGGGAGGCCTTTAAGAGACGCCAGTGGGTGTGAACAGACATAGGTATAAATTGACAGCACGAAATATGGATAGAGAGCTTGGTAAGTGAGTTTTGTGTCAGAGCAGTCATACATATGCATCAAACTTTTCCTTTACATAAGCACATGAGCTCAAGTGAGTATTGTCTAAAATTGAATATGAGAAAAAAAGAAGCAATGACTTGAGATTCGTACCTGCGACCCTTTGCACCTCGCAGCACCTGGTTAACTATTCATTCAGTCATTTTCTACTGCTTGTTCCTGGTGTCGCGGGTGACTGGAGCCTGTCCCAGTGACTTGGGGCATTAGGCGGGGGAACAACCTGGACAGTGGCCAACTCGTCACAGTGTTAGACAACCATTCACTCTCTCATTCACTCACAGGGGAAATTTACAGTGAGGCCCAATTAACCTAAACATGCATGTTTTTGGATGTGGGAGGAAACCAGAGTACCAGGAGAAAAGCTACAGTGACACGGGTAGAACATGCAAACTCCACCCAGTCAACTCAATGTGACGTTGCTGTGAACTGAAAATGCAGTGACAGTGTTTGACCATCGTGGCAGCACGGTTGCAGTGTTTTTGTACACATACCTGCAAAATGAGCGAGTTTGCACAAAAATGTCCAAAAAAGACCCTGTAAATCAAATCAATTTTTTTTGTATAGCCCAAAATCACAACAACAGTCGTCTATGAGGACTTCCCAAGATTGATCAAGCATGTCAAAACAGATTACTAGTAAACAAGCAAATGAATAATTGTCCAGAGCATCCCTTGTCCTTAGACCCTCCTTCTCGGCAAGGAAAAACTCCCCCAAAAAAACAAAAAAAAAACCATGGGGAAAGTAAGAAACCTCGAGGAGAACCACAATGAAGAAGAGATCCACTCCCAGGGACAGTCAGGCTATACATAGATATGACTAAGACTAACACAGATCTAATTGCAGATCAGAATCAGAATCATTTATTAAAGGCCACACAACAAGACAAGACAACAAGATATAGAGTTTAAGTCTGTAGAGCCAGAGTCCATTAGCAGAGGGAAACGACTCATCTAGCAGGACCAGGACAGGCTAATCCTAGAGAAGGAGGAGAGGCAGATCTCCAGGAAGAGGGAGGTCTCTGGCATCGATGGACCGGCCCTTGTCACTGAAACAGCAGCAAACTGTATAATAAAATTTTGACCCCATATACATTCTACAATTAGTATGACTTTAAACAAGATTATTTTCAGCTGCTCAACATCAGTAATACATTTCATTGACCTAGAATACTGTGATGTCACATAAATGCACCTAAATAAGCAAAGTAAGTCAAAATATTCAGAAGCTATAGGCCTAAGTTGCAGCCGTAATTTAATATCCCTTGTATTCTTTCTCATTTCCCTCTCTCTGTTTTGTCCGCTCTGGTCGTGTCCTGCTGTAAATTCCTCCACAGTTTCCTGGCTCACAGCGGTTCTGCACAGCCACAGCCGCTCAGGGCAAAGCCAGTGAAATCATTTGCATTGTAATTGTGTGTGAACAGAGCCGTAGGTCGTGGCTCCGCGCTGTGAGGAGCTCAAAGACGCTAATGCCGGTCTACTTGCCCCAGTCCTTGGCCTCTCTGTTTGAAAGACTTATTTACTCTGAGCCGAAGCTAATTTTTATGAGCTGGAGCCGGTGAAGCCAGGGCGAAGGTCGGCTTTGATAAATAATGCTGCGTATAGTTACTGTGGGGCAGTGTGAGTCACAGAAACACCATCAGGCTGAGCGAAATAAGAGAGAGGAAAGAGAAAACTGTAGAGGTTTAATGTACAACAGTGTTCTTGTTCATACAGAGCCAGTTCAAGTGCAGTCTTGTACGAAATAAGTTTATGCAAAATTATGTATTTTTTACTATTTCATTTATGCATTAACAGAACATACAAAAGAAAAGGTCGAGAACCATTCTAGCAAGCTAAAAAGCCACTAGTGTTCAAAATAATGTGCATTGAGATCGATCGTTTTTGAACAATTCCTGAAGATTTTGTCAGCTGATGCCGATGCTTTGTCCTCATTTGAAATGAACTGAAACAGGAAGTGTTCATATCCATAGAAGAGACTTTTAACCAGTTTCACAGTATAACTTTAAAGTTGTATTTTGAAGGATTTATGCATACTTGAGTAATCCTGTACTATTTATTGTTAAAGCAATAAGCAACTTAAAAGTGTAAGAAGTGTTTTCATCTTCCTCTTATCCTCATCCAAACACACATCTACTCAAAACCTGTCAATCATTCATGCTTCGTTTGTGTTGTGTAGAAAAGTTCCATCTCTGTTGCTTTAGTTTTTGAGATATTAACGATGGTTTTTTAGAGGGATTATTTGTGTATCAACACTGGCGATGAACGCTCACCTGGTCTCCAGAAAGAGCTGCTGCTGATTGACACAAAGAGTGGAAACAAGTCGAGCCAGCACCGTTGTTAGTAACTACAACAGTTTATCACTGTGTGAAGACAAAAGTTATGCTGCTAAATCAACCTTTGTGAATGAAATTTGACCCTATGAAAAAAGGGCAAGAAAAACGCTGTCCCAAGCTTCAAGAGACAGACATCTGTCAGACCGGTTCAGACCTGATCTAAAATAGCTGCTCTCCTTCTGTTTAGTTGTTTTAATCAACTTAGTTTTCCCAATAAACTAGATGGACACCGTCTCTTTTTGCATGGAGCATGCACAGTAGAGTGGAAAGTGATATTGACGGATAATCCCTCTATAGGTAAAATTAAGGCAATCCAGCCTTTCAGGAAAAATGCTCCCCACAACCCATGCTTTGTGGCCATACCTGCTTGTGAAAGCCTGATCCCGTCAGATCTCAAAAGCTAAGCAAGATAGGGCCTGGTTAGTACTTAGATGGGAGACCGTTAGAACACCAGGTGCCACAGTGGGACGACAAAAGTGGATTGGCGTTGTGTCCTTGGACAAGACATTTAACCTAGATTGCCTCAGTGTCTGCGTACACTGGGTGAGTGGATACTAGATTGTAAAGTGCTTTGAGAGCTTGGAAAGGTAGAAAAGCGCTATATAAATAGACCATTTACCATTTTTTTAACCCATAATGTTATTAATCGTTTCTACTTTGCTTGTTTGTTTGTTTAGTTTGTGCTGGACATATTTTATTTTTTAGCAGCATATTTAAAAAACACATATATCATTTATTGTTTGCGCCTGTTGTATGACGTCTTTTCCGGCCAGCTGTGTGCAACGGCATGAGGAAATCAGAATAAAAATGCAAATATTTAAAAATCTAAAGCAGCACAAACAAAGAACAAATGACCGACGCCATTTTGGAGCTTACTTAATCTACCTGAGAGGCTGCATTGCACTAATATGGCTTATAAAAGAATCGTTAATATCTCAAAGACTAAAGCAGCACAAACAGGTCAAAGGAAGCATAAATGAATGATATAGTTTTGTGGAGATGTGCGTTTATCAAGGGTTTTGGGGCAGTTTCTTCCAAAATAAACTTGCTTTCATTAGCGTTCCATAACCTGCTGTACCTGAATACACATCACATAAAACAGAGTCTGCATCTAATGTTTTTTTCCAGGTAAAATGTCATCTTCAGGTCAATTCTAGGTGGCGCTGTTTCTCTTTATTGTACAAACATACACTTCCTTTTACGTCAAGTTTCATGTTTGATTTCATTTTTTCTTTAATTTGATCTTTTGTGTCTTTCTCCATCACTTCGGTCTGAACAGTTTGCAGGACATGGTGTCAAAGTACCAGAAACGCAAGAACAAAAAGTGAGATTTTTAAGTCTGTGTTTGAATAATATAAATGTTGTTTTTTCTTCCCCTCCATGAAACGCTTTGTGAGATGGAGTTTTGTTTTGGCCTCTGGTGATGGTGCACAATCCACAGCCTCAGATATCATCTAAGAAAGAAAAAAAAAATCCAGTCTTTTCATTAGATTTGTTGTCAAGCCGCGAGAAAAACACTGGAAATTCCCCAAACGCCGGACCACAAGCCGAAAAAGTCTCTATAAATTATATTGACATTGCTGTAGTCTAAAAATCTGGAGCCGTGTTGAAGCCAAAGCCAGTTGTAAACAAGTGTATTTTTTCAGTATAGAAACCTTATATGAAGCCATAATGTTGTGATTTTGTTATGTTAGCAAAAGCCCTTGAACTATTAAATTATTATGAACAGCAGTTGCTTCTAAAATATCAAATCATTTGGCAAAATAGACAGGTTCATAATTAAAAGCCCTGTATCATTACAACCCATTTTACCTAAAAGGATTGTAGAAAAGTCAACCTGTTTCTGAACCTTTGCAGTAACGATTGTCTGGACTCTTTGTGAAGTTGAGAATCTGTAGTTTGAGCCTCTAATTCTGATTAACTTCCATCAAAAGTGAGAACAAGCTCGCACAGAAGAAACACAGAATGAGGCGGGGTTAGAGCGATGCAATCTATGAACGACACAGTGCTCAGTTCAGTCCAAAACATAACCATTAGCGCCTACTCCCACCCAGGATTTCAAAGTAAAATTAGCTGCAAAAATAGAATCTGGTACAACCATCTCAGCCATCTGCTATCCAGCTTCTCCTACATTCTGTTAGAATGCAGAAGGTCTGGAACCAGCGACAGAGCCATTCACTTTGTCGTCCAAAATTAGGTCGATCCAATCTAACGGCTGCTCCCTTCCCCCACACCTAAACAATTTAAATAAATAAATACATTGATTTTGAACAGTCGTGAACGTATCAGTTCCTAAAAACCTGAGCAGAAAACAGTGATGAGAGTCTTCAGACTGATCCTTGTGTTGCATATGTACGATGACATCCGGCTTAGTATGTCTCTGTTTTGGTGTAATTTACGGGTTTTCTGTGATTGATTGACTCAGCGCTCAGAAAGTCCGCCCTCAAAATTGAAACCCGGCGCTCTGATTCCAGACCCTCACGTCTTTGTAAAGTGTTTGTCGAAGCGTATAGGGACTGGCTGGTCAGGCAACAGCTTTACTTCTCTGTATACGGTTTTATATGACGGAGCAGGTCTCAACAGAGCAGGTCCAGCCAGAGCCACAGCACCGTCTCAAACTTAAGCCCCACACCCTAGCCACTTACCTTTTTGTTAATTCATACCGTTCCCTGTCAATCCGCACCACTTCCATGAGGTTTTTTGTATCCAAAATCCATTGGGTGCACACTAGCAGTTATCCAATCCCCGTTCATGAATCCCGACAGTCAAACCGAGCTTTTTGCTGTCTTTTAAACTTCTTTTTAAGAAAGTGAAACTGTAGAAGACCACCCAAGCTCAGCCAATCAGAGCGCAGCATTGGGCTCCTCATAGGAACTAAAATTCTTTATTATTCAATTCAGACAGCACAAGTGGTCTACCTTTTCACAAAGCACGGCATTTATCATATACTACTTGGTGGAAAACACAAAGTTTACTAAATTACAACTAAACATTTTGTTGCCCCAACTTTAAATAATTATAGAATGTGAAACACTTGTGGTTTATTGTAGAAACCTTTTCTTTTTTGTGGTAATTAGGTGTGGGAGGAGTCTTGGACTATGAAAGGTAGACAGTCTCTCTGTCGGTGTGAGTCTGGGGCTGTTATAGAAAAGCAATGCAAACGCTGAGCATGAATAAATCTACAAAACATCCTTACGACTACACCATTGTTATTTTAGGAAGAAGAACTCAATCAGAATTTACCAGAGAAATTCAGGCAGAAATTATTTCTTTTTGTTCTGAACAGAGCGTGTTCTCACTTATGATCAGAGGCTAAAAGTACAAAAGCAAGAATCCACCAATTGTTTGTGCCCCAAAGGCCTCAGACATTTTAAACAAGAGTAAAAATGTTTCTTTAAATGATTACTGTACATTACTTTCAGAATCTCGTCTCCTCTCATCAAAGTTCTGTCTCTCTCAAGTGCGACCTCACCTGCAGTTGGAGTCTGACTGTAGATAATCTTCCCTTTCACCGCGCCTGTCTCACTGTTCAGAATAAAAGCCGGCGTTTGGACTCGCGGGCTGCAGATGGAGATGTTTTCTCTCCGTATCAAAGACTGGCTTAGTTCCACATGTTGGCCTGTTCAGACACGGCTCATTTGAAGCCAGCTCAGATAAGGAGGATTTTTCCTTTTGAAGTCTGAGAGCTGCTGGATAAATGCATCATCACCCAGGCCCGGCCCAAACACTATCTCCACTTTAACCCAGCGTTTGGTGCTCTGAACGCAGCATGCTCGCTCTCACACGCATGGCGCATGGCGCACGAGTGTGCACAAATAACAAACCAAGGAAGCTCTACTGATGAAGTGATTCTTAATAAACTGATTTTGTGTGAAGCGAGCTAAAAGTCTTGCGCAGTGAAGATGGTTATGTGTGTGTTTGACGTTTTTCCAACTCAGACACATCTTGTGAAACTGGGAGTGTGGCTGAAGTGCTAAACTAAAGCCTGGGCTGGTTGAAAGTGTGAAAAACCAAGAAGAAGGTGAGAAATAGATTCAAACAATGAACAAAGAAGGAATCCTGCAGAGTGATGGTGGAGCTTTTGTAGATGCATTATATAAATCTCATCTTTTTCTTAGATGTTAACATGTCCCCATACTTTTTGAGAAATAGGCTTGTTGCTTTTTGAAAATCTTTTTAAAGGATGTGCAAGGCCACTGTGCTTTGTTTAAGTTAACAAGCTGTGTTTTTGCTGAAGTCTGTTTTCAAAGGTGCACCGCCTACTGCCTTTGCTCAATTTATTTTCACTCCAGCTACTAGGTCAGGTATCACAGAAGCAGACAGTTTCTGAAAACCCGGAGGTACAATTGGCCAATCAGAGAACAAAAGCTGAAGCGTTGTGTTGACCAGAAATAAGATGGCAGACTGTATACCTTCTCTGGATGTTGTGCTTTTTAATTCACGTAAGTTTACCTCGTAGAAATGGCAACAATTACGGACACACATGTTTACGCTGTTCTTCTTGTGTTCGATGAAAACCAAAAAGCAGCAATTGGTTCAAGCAAAAAAGTTCCCAACAGACCTCAATGATGCGATGTCAGACGGTTTCTACGAAGTCAAAAGAAACATTCTGATGCAACAGGCTACAAAAGTGCAGCATGTCCCTGCTCGTTTTGTGCCACGTCAAGCCAATGAGTAAACTAGACACTAACAATTGTGCTCTTTGAATCGTGGAAGAAGAAACTTTGTGCTGGCCAAGCCCCGGTGATGAGTCCGTGACTGCGCTCAGTGGCACATTGTTGCAGGTTAACTTCTTATAAGTACCTGGGAGTACATCTGGACAGTCAGCTGAACTGGAGAGAAACAGTGATGCTGTTTTCAAAAAGACTCAGTCTAGGTTGTTCTTCTTGAGAAAATTTCGATCTTTTGATGTAAGCAGGAGGCTCCTATATGGCTGATGGCTGGTGCTGTAGTGGGTCTGAGTCTAGACTGTCGTGGACGAAAGAATGAAGGCAAAACTTCAAACTGTTGTCTCCTTAACAGACCATCCTCTTCGGAGTATCTTAATAAACTTAAAAGCTAGTGGACGATTGGTGATGCCCTGGTGTTCTACTGAACACCTCAAAAACTCTTTTATTCCAGCTGCTGTGCATTTTGACCCTCGCTGGTTAATCACAGCGGCAGTTTGCAAGAGAGAACAGAGCTGTAGCTGAAACTAAAGATTTTAAACAAAACTGAAAACTCGTGACGGCTTTAAGCTTGCAATGTCCTATCCAGATTTTATCCATGGTGCTGGGAGGTACATTTTCAGTGGCTGTTTTGCGCCCAAAAGCAACAAACCTGGATCGAGTGTCTCTCTTCCTCGTAATCAAACACACGCACATCTTTTCTCTCACTCGCTCTCTGTCTCTTTTCCTCCTGTTGTGCATATCAAACACTTACTGCTAAACATTTTGCCTCGAAAAGTAAAGAGAACCCAGCTGTGGTTTAAACGTTGTGCCCGGGTGCAGCTGCCAATCATCTTTGGGGCACATGTGTGTTCAGCGCGCCTCTTCGTCTTGGACCTGAGCCCGGCCCGAGAGTCTTTCCACCGGCAAATACACAGTCAACATTTCTTAAAAGTGAACCAAATTATAACTTTAGTTTAGTGCATCAATAGACCCAGAAATGCCAAAGTATTCGCTTGTATAAATAGTCTTTCTTGTGAATTTTAGCAGCCAGATCTTCACTCTGCATTAGCATCACAGCCCTTTTAACAAACCACCTTAGCACCAGTGCACCTGAAGTGTCTGTATTTGTATTTGTGCGGCCCAAATGAAAAGCACAAGTGTGAATCTTCAACATGAAAGTGAACATATGAGCTCCAGTCTGCTCCCTTGTTGTTTTCGTGTTAATTCTCAAACACGGCTTCATCAAAACGCCACCTGTTTTCAGCCCGTTCGCCGCTCAATTGTGCCAAAGTGCTTATCTCTCCCAAAATGAGCAGACGGGCCTTTTCCAGAGCGAATATCTTCTTTAATAACTCACAGCTTTTAAAGTCGCCGGCTGAAGGCAGGCTGAAGAATGGCTTTTATCCAGGAGTTTAAAGGATTTAGGTTTGGAGAAATAAATGACTGAACGCAGAGTGAAAAGTGGGTCCTGGTTTTGGCACGAGGAGCAGAGATAAAACTGTTTTTTGTCATGTGGAAAAATGAAGGTTGGCTTTTTGTTCGAGTCAAGGAGACAAAATATGGAATTTAAACTCTAAGGTTAAAGTGAGTTTGACGGATTAGACCACACAACATGATTATATTTACGTTTTAACTGGACATTTTGTTTGTTTTCCTCTCATTTGGCTGTTTTGATAGGGTTGATGCTCTGTGCGAACACCTGACTTTTAATTTGATCAATTCTATAGCAACTTGATGACTTAATAATCAAGGCATCCAAATCAGGTCTTAATGGAGGTCGGACCTCGGAGGAATGTTTTCTCCGAGTCTTGTATGTTCCAGTGGTCAAGTATTACAGTAATGATCCAATCATTACAATTTCCAGACTATTTAGGTTATAAATCTGACAACTTTCTTTTATAAATCCTTTGACACACAGTTAATATCGACATAGATTCATTTTTGTCAAAGATTTGGTGTGAAAATTGGAGAGGACCACCCAAGCTCAGCCAATCAGAGCGCAGCATTCGGCTCCTGATTTGAAATATGAATGAATGTTTTATTTATAGTGTCGTGCATCCAGGTGCCCAGCCCACCAGGGCTTATATGACATGAATTTCAAAACAAGAAGAGTGGCCATCACAAAATAATCACATGCAAAGTAATAGACAGTACGATCACATCCAGGTCAAGTCTTCTCTGAATACAAAGCCTCTTGGAGTCATTCGCCTCCCGTACACTGACAGCGAGGGGAGTTCGGTGCGAGACTCAGGCAAGTTTATTGCAAAGTGCCTTGTACACCAGCTCCAGTCCACTGCGGTCCGTGTTTGCCCAAAGCTGCACAGATTCCTGTAAATTACCCCCCGAAAATGCTCGACTTGAAAGTTGCATCAGATCGCTGCGACCTCCCGGATAAATAGACTCTCTACAGATTCTTTCCGCTTCCGAGGTCTGTGTACAAGAGCACATTGATTTTAAGCACTTTCTAAGTCTTGAGCAAGTCTCGCACCAAACTCACACTCAGTCTACGAGAGGGATAAGCTCTCAACAAAAGTTGCCAAACAAAATATTTATTTTTTTAAATAACCAACATATTATTGCTTCTTCAGGCACCCAAAATAATTCTGAACTTTTCCTCTGTATTAGTATGTAATACAAATGGTTTCTTGCATTATTGCAAAGTGAACAATAAAACATAAAATGAATTCATCTTCCACAACAAGCACATCACATACATAATCTATCCTCCTCTAGGACTCTTTTAAAGCAGCCCACCTCTAACTGTAAAGACAGCACTCCTGTTCTGAGCTGTGCAGAAAATCTTTCACTTCCTTACTACAATTCTTTATTATTCAGTTCAGACAGTACTCAGTGGTCTAATGTTTTCACAAAGTGCTGCATTGACCATAGACTTTTTAGTGTAAAACATAAAGCATGCTAATGTACAACTAGAAAACTTTTTTACCTTAAGTTTAGCCACGTCAGGACTAGGTCTGGTTCTCTTCTAGTCTCGTACATTTGTTGTGTCTTTGTATTGGGCCCAGTGGATTGTCTCGGAGCAGAGTCAGACTGAAGCCCAGGACCATCCACAGAAGCTAATGATAAATGTAATGGCCTGTAACAGAGACGTAGAGCCTCTGCCACACACTATTAATGTCTGCTGTGTTTGTTAGCTCCCCCAGCGCCGCGCAGGCTAACTAATGCTAGCACGTCGCCGCACATTCATCTGCCCTGACACCGTTTGGACAAAGATTATGGAGTGGGCAGCGATTTGGAGGAGATAGACCCGAGAGCGCTGAACCTGTCGCACTTTATAACTGGATATTGTCTCAGACGGTGGAGAAATATAGCCTCAGAGTCGGCTCATAAGTGTTTTTTGGACAAGTTTGGAAAGAATAGGTGTAGAGTTATGTAGAATTTAGTGCCTATAAGTGATTGAAGTGGATATGAAAGCAGAAGTGGGTCCTGCCAATGACGTCTATTTACGTCTTTGGACTTGTATCAGCTGCTTCTGGAGGCCGGCTTTCTTTTCAGACAGATTCCAGGCAAAACATGTTGAACTAAAAACATAGTTGAGTAAGTTTAGAGCAGATATTTAATCTTTAAAATGAAGAAAAGACGATCCTACTGGACTAGGACTCAGTGTAAGTATAAGTATATACTCAGTTCAGTATAATCTCTGCTCCATGAAAGAGGCTGAATCTATAGAATCTGCATCATAAAGTAGAAACGTGCTGCTGCTGCCTTCTCGTCTGTAGCAGCTTTAGTTGGTTTAAAGATGAAGAAGACACTCGTCCTCATTGTTTTAATCATGTAAACCTGCTGTTTTTATCCTAAAGACATTATTTAATTGTAGTGGCTCAGATTCGTTCACCGAAAAGTAGAACAGACGAAAATGACATTGACTTAAAGTTTGTATTAGAAAAGAACATTTCTCAAAAGTTTGCAATGACCCAGACCGCGCGGGGAAAATACGCTTGAAGTGTATTTTGGGTTCACGAGCAGCTTTGGCTGCGCCTCGGGGCGTGCGGCTGCTCGGCGCTTTGGTGTGCTGTGTGCAAGATCAGACCCACAGAAGTGCGCAATGCATTTCACTTGCCGTTCCGCTCCAAACTGACCGAGTACCGGAGCATTCGAAATCAAGACCAAGACCGTGTCCTGGAGCGCTCGAGTCCGAGATGAGACCAAGACCTTAAAAAAAGGTCTCAAGACCGGTCTCGAGTACTACGACTCTACGTCAAAAGCTGAAATCTGATGAAAACATGGAATTTCAAATGCCTATAAAAAGGGAACAGATTAATGTAGAATTTTTTTTATGGAAGTCGACACTTGTAGGTCTCATTTGATGTACAACATGTCATGATTTCAGTTGCACAAAGTTTTTTTGTAGTTGTGAATATTGTTCAAAATGAGCAAAAAGGCCTGACAGAAAAGGAGGGTCAACGTGAGAACAGGGCTGGCACTGAAAACCCATATTTTTCTAAGTCATGAAGTAAAGTTGGTTTTGCCTCAGCGAAAAATACTGTCAAAACAAACATCCTATAGCTGGAAGGTCTTGGGTTTGATTCTCAGACACCACAGAGCTGTTTTATGTGGAGCTTGCCTGTTCTTCCTGTGTCTGTGTAGGTTTTCCTCCAGGTGCTTTGTTTTCTACCACTAAAAACTAAATATACATTTCATTTTGAGAGATTTCAGCTGATCTTTCTGAGCTAAACTGATTAATATGAACTTTCACATGTTTAAATATCAAATACATAAGACTCTGGTCGGTCCACACTGTGTCGTCTCCACACTTTGCAGAGCAGTGTGTGGCTAATCGCTAAGTCGTGTCGGGCAAAGCTAATTACAGCTTAAAGAGCTGCTCTTCCTCCCACTCGAGTGACACCACGACCTGCCCCGAGACTTTTGTCGTCCGGAAGAGAAAGAAACGTGAAGTCTCATTTATAAGCATCATTTAAAACCAATCAAACCCACAGCTGACCCGCGCGGCGGCTAATCTCCTTAAAGGACACACTATGCATTTAGAATTTAAAAGGATGGTGATGGGAATTCAGTTTTATTAATATTAGTGGCATTTTAGATTTTTCTAGATGAACCTTTAGCGATTTCTAAACTAATGTGTGATAAGAATCTAGTTTGTGAATCTGTATTTAACTCATTTGAATATATTTAGACAAAAATGTAGAGTTTGGGACTGTGGATGTTATAATAATGTAGATATTATGATGATTACCAATTAGGGACTGGACATTTAACTTAAGTCTCGATTCAATTAAATGTTTGATTTTGCAGTCACCATTTTTGATTTTGTTCAGTTTTGTTAGTTTATCTATAAGATTTGTTTTTTTACCTGCAGAAAATAAACCTTAATGTATTTACAACAAAGCCATTGTTGTTTGTGCTATGGAAATTTGAACAATTAACAGTCATATTTATTGTCCATATTTAGATGTCTTTACCCATCAGTTGTTAACGCAACATAATAAAGCACATTCAATCAGGTCTTACACAAGTTCATGCTTTGTTTCTTCAAAACATTGTGGCTTTTATGTGAGTGTTTAATTATACAGTGTGAGAAGGGACGGTGCGTGTTTGATGTACAGAGGAAGGAGAAAGAGAGACAAGGCTTGTGTTGTGTGTGTGACACGCAGAGCAAGTGAAAGAGGAGAAAGAGAGAAAGAAGCGTGTATGTGTACGCACACAGTAAGAAAAAGATGAGAGAGAGAGAGAAAGCGCACACTTTGTTAAGTAAGCAATGAGAAAGGAAAAAAAGAGAAAGATGTGCGGCAGGGAGGCAAACTGTAAACACATGAGACACATTATAATGTGCTCTTTCTGTCATTAACACAGAGAATGACTAAAGTTCTGGTCGGGTTCAGACACTACATGTTTGTGCCGGGTCGGGCTGCATTTTTTGGTCCCAGCAAAAATAAAATTTATAAACAAACAGTCTCAAATTGTTTACAACACTGTGTGGACCAGACAGACTGAGTTGGCATCAAGCTTTTACTGTAACGACTTCTAAAGAGTCAGTGAGGACTGTTCTGAAGTATATTTCTCGAGCCCAATCTCACAAGAAAACGTACATTTACCACAACATGTAAATGAGGTATGATTAGTACGAGTTCATGGCCGTCCTGCGTAATTATAGTACGCATCACAGTCACCATTCATTTTTGTGGTGGTTGTTAAGACGTGTTCTTATTTATAAATATATTAATGAAATCCTGATTCTAATCTTAACCTGCCCCAAGCCCCAGACCTAATCTTACCAATTTTAGTAACTTTATGCCTGAACTTACCCGTCTCCACGTGGCTTCAATTAAAACTCGTCCTATTTTGACGCTGTGAAATCTCGTGTCATTTTTACGCTTTTTCATATCGTGCTAAATGCACGGCGTAACATAAGTACTAAAAACAGCTGTGAACTCGTGCTCCAAATACGCTGTTTTTGTGTCGTGGTAAAAGTACGCTATCTAGTGAGACTGTGTTGATTTCTCTCTCTACTAAACTCACCCAGAGATCGTGAGATGATGATTTAATCTGATCAATTTAAACCTATGATCTTCTAATTGGGAAGCCAAAACTCTAACTACTCTGTGAACTGGCAACAAAAAATAAAACAGTCTCTATAAATCATTTCAAAGATGTTTTATTTGGCTTCTCTCAATTAGCAACAATTTGCGCTTCCCTTTTTATTCAAGCTGTCGAGAGTCGATTTGAATATTTTAATTTAGACGAGGTTACAGTAAAGTGCAGAAAAAACACATTTAATTGACTGGAACTGTTCTGACAAATCACTTTGGATATTAATAATAATGTGTCTGTTTCCTGTTGGTGCGTGGAGCGTGTTTGAAGAGCAGATGTCTCCTCTCTGACTCTATCAAAGCCGGAGCATCTTAATTTCACGCCGGCAGCATTTATTCTGCGCCGCTCCGGTCCGCGCGCCGCGTAATAGCTGTGGCGTGCACTCCGTCCGTGTCAAATTTCCTGACAAGCCTGTGTTTTTCCAGCGCGCGGCGAGGACACGTGCGGATAATTGAGAGGGAAGCGCGGCGGATCCAGCTGTGTGTTAAATGATTGTGTCGGGAAGTGGAATTGCAAATAAATGAGTGTGTGCATACGAGAGAGAACGAGATTAGTCTGTGAACGCTGCATCTGGACTCACAACACTTCGCTTTGTTTGTTTGTTTAATGCAGTCAGATCGTTTGTTTTGTTTGTAGTACATTGTTTTAGGAACTTAAAGGAGACATTATCCAAAATGTATTTATTTTCTTTTATTTTGACTTTGTTAATACCAAATCATTTTATTTCATCTCCATCTTGTATTATCCTCAACTTTTCCTATAACTCTGTGGTGAGACCTTTATAAACCTGATGTCTTTCTAACCCTAACCCTGTTTTTGCCTTGTTTTCCTTCTCTAAAGCGGCTGCTGTGATTGGCCTGTTCACAACAGCGAGCTCACAGCTGATTGGTGCATGTTTTTCTCTGAACCAGGAAGTGCACTTTCAAAATAAAAGCCTGGTTCTTCCTCTGCAGCTCCTCAGACTGAAGACTTTTACCCTCGTTTTCAACTAACACTAACCTCTCTCCTATACAAGTCTGGAACATGGCTACTGTGCAGGAACGAAAACAGTCCACAAGTCTCAAGTCCAAGTCAAGTCCTGAATCTGTTTCCCACAAGTCTAAGTCAAGTTCCAAGTCTGTGCACCACAAGTCCCAATCAAGCCCAGAGTCTCTGACCTTCAAGTCCAAGTCAAGTCCCAAATAGGGTTTTAGTTAACCAAAGAAATCGACTAAAAAAGGGGGGCGTGGCAAATACTCTGAAGCTAAAAGTAGAGTTGTCAAAAATACAGCAAATCAATGGTAAAACTGGTGTCGAAATTAGATATGCATTTGAACAAATACTGATAACATCAACAGGACAAACATTTGAACATAATCTGATATTTTCAGCAAAACAATCTTTAGTTTCATCAAAACTGGTTTGAAACTAAAATGTTAGATCATAAACTTGGATTTTGTGTTGAAAATGTCAGTCCATTGTATAAAAATCTGACTTTCTTGAAAGAACATTCTAATTCTCATTGTGGTATCAAGACTAAAGTTTATTCTTTTTTATCAAAATTGAGTAGGAAATGTGAATTTTGTGACAACCCTTTAAGAAACCTTGCTCAAAAAGAATATTCTGTATTTCATGCAAAAACTATAGTTTAAAAAGAAAATGAAGAAGAAACAGTGGGTTTATATAAAAAAGGCAGTTCAGACCAATGATTCTGTTACTGTTGAATACAAATTCCTTATAATCTAAATAATAGAATTACTGTAGTTGACTAAAAAAATGTTGGTTGACCAAGACTCCATCGACCGATTAATCAACTAAACGACTAAAGAACTACAGCCCTAGTCCCGTCCATTTTATCAAGTCAAGTCTCAAGTTATTGAAATACTGACTTAAGTCCAAGCCACGACTTGCAAGTCCCTAGTTACCACACTGTTTGGCAATAAACCAATGTTTTTAAGCCTACTTGACATAACTGTAGTTTCCCTTAAAAAATTTAGAAAATGTTAGGTTTAATCATTACCTCTTTATAGAGTGAGCTATATTTGTTTATCTCCCCTCTGTAATTCCGTTACACATCTGATTGTAACCATCTTGTTTTAGACAGTTTTTTCCACATTTTATTGTAATTTTACTGTATATTTAAGAATAAACTATGTTATATTTTCTGATCAGTAATTCACATTTTTATATTGTAAAACACAAAATGATTTAAGACAGCTTACAAATAGAAACTGCTCCATTGACTTTCTGCTCAAAATTGCAAAACTGATACATTTAACTTTAATTAGCCACAGATGTGTGACTTGGAATCTGAATTTTTGTGTAATCTCCAGTAAATACAGACAAAAGTGTTCCTTTAAGAGCTTTGCCTGTCCTAATGCTCTGAATGGTTGAGTTAAAGTTCCTCATACCTTGTTAAAACATTACAATCTGACAAATAGAACCCAGATCAGACGTAGAACCCTTTAGTTACAAAATTATCCTCTGCACAGTAGCCCTCTCTCTCTCTCTCTCTCTCCTCTTGTACTCGGATGTCTTGACTATGCATTGGTTCTAACTTTTCCCCTGGTGTCTTCTGGTTTCTGGTGGTTTCTGACTCTTCTCTCTGTCTCTGACCTCCCACAGCCCGGGAGACTCAGACACAGACTCTGAGGTGGAGGACCGCGTCGATGGGGTCAAGTCCTGGCTCTCCAAAAACAAAAACTCAGCCAAAAATCTCTCCGACGACGGCAGCCTCAAGAGCTCCAGGTGTGTACGAAGACCGGACACTGTTTTTGTGTATTACAGCAGTTACACATTTTACTCACTCACCCAGAGCTTTCTGAGACTCGTGGTTCTTGACCACGATGAGTTTAGAACAATATTAAACACACTTGTTCACCAAATGTTTCTTAGTGGCTGGACGATAAATACAGCATCTTATTGACCATGAAAGTAAGACATCTTTTAGACGCGCACAAAGCAAGGTATTTGGAAAAGCTAATGAACGCAGCTGATCCATACCTTCTTCCTCCTGCTATGTTTGTGATTCAATCAAATCTACAAGTTTGTCTGACTTTACTCCTCATGATTTGTACCATTCTGTGGTAAACAGGGTTTCGTCTTATACTGAGGCAGATTTAAAAACAACAAGAGTTTGATTTTCAGTAACTTGGCTATCAATGCAGATTTTTCAGATTTTCATTGCTTGTCATGCATTTTGTTCACATTAGCAATGACTTACCTTGTGTATTATCTTTGCATTTATTGCAGCCACACATTGGCGTCTTCTGTCTTCATCAAAATGTTTACGGTTAAAAGCTACATTAGGCTTACAACCTCTTGCCTGTTGCAGCCAATCGCACAACAAGATGGAACCATTTTTAAAAATGAAAGAGGTGTAAGAGGTAAACTTCACACATCAGTTGCTATAGGAAAGGTGCGTAGGAATGTGGGGATGTCCCAAGAAACAATAAGAAGGAAGAAAATCCCGCACACTGACTTAACTTGCAAAAATGTGATTTATTCGGACATCAGACGACGTTTCAGCACTAGGCCTTCATCAGGCAAATGAGGGATGAGCCACAAGCCGCCACCCCGGAGAGGTCGTTAAATGCACAGTGCACCCACAAATACATAAAATCAACAAGAAAGTATACACAGCAAATATTCATAAATTTAAAAAATTAAAGAGATAAAAATCAACTTACAAATGAGCAAGTTTTTGGGAGTTTCCATAGTTACAAGGCACACAGTAAGTGCTTTTGCCTCCATCCCGGCGAAGTGGGCGTTCCCTCAAAGAGCATGACGACACGTGCAAAGTGTCAATATCAGTGATTCTCAAACTTTTATCACCAGGTATCACCTAAGATAATATTTGGTTTTCCCAGTGCCACCAGATCTGAACCCAGATTATATCTAAATTCTGATGAATATTCGTCTAAACCTGCTCTAAAATCAAGCTTATCTATTCATAAGTTGGTCAAGGGATTTGACTAAAAATTACACAAATAGTCAAACTGTATGGGACTTCAAGTACTGGGTTTTGAGAAACGCTGTCTTATACCCACAACTGTGAAATACATGTGGAAAAGTTCACATTTAGAACATTGTCATAGTTGATTTTTCTCTCATAAAGACAAACAAAGATATTTCTCTAAAGCCTTGAACAACAGCAACATAAAAACAGATTCTAGAGTGGACATGGACAAACTGCGGCCTGGGGGCCAGACGCGACCTTCAGCCTATTTTAATCACAGCCACATATTCTTTTTAAGAATGATTTTTTATATTTCCTTAGTTGAATGACTTGACTATGGAGCAAACATGTTGGTAATATTGTCTGAAAGTCATTTAATATAAGTTGTCAGCATGCTGTGCCAAATCCAAAACATAAGAGGATGTTTAAAGAACAAAATCCAAGTTTTGGTTACAAAACACCGACACAAGAACCACAAGATTGTGTCTACAAGATTGTTTGATTGTTCTTTATGTCTACACACAATCCTAAGACAGTTGGGTCTCATGACACAAGATCTCTCTCCACCCACAATATGAAATCAAATTATTTTAAATATTATTTTTTGACAACATTACTGTCTTGTCACGGCAGCCAGATTTCCTTTAAACCTCCATCTCCCTCGCAGCACTTCTTCCCAGCCTCTCTCTCTTTTCCTTTCTCACTGTTGAAAATCTCCAAACATGATCTGTCTGCAGTAAATAAAGTCGTCTGAGCAGAGCACTGGTCCAGAACGAAGCACTTGTTTGTTCAGGGCATCCACAGCTACTTTATCTTTATTGTTCCCCCTTTTCTCCCCCAAAAAAGCCAGCACCTCGGCGTTAGATTTATCGACATGCCCAGGAGCCGGCTGGCACAGGCTGCCTCACAGATTAATGGATATGTCTACAGCGTGACGATTCGATTGGCCCACTTTTCTTCCCTTACATAACGCTCCAGCTCTGCTCTGCTCTGGGCCTGACTTTAGAGCACAGGTGGGAGACACATCGCCCAACAACTGCACAGAATATTCACTTCAGAGCATGGAAACTCTGTTGTCTGTGCGATTTTTGACACTTTATTAAGCTGTCTCATGCTGTCGCTATAGTTTAACGTTTTTAAAAATCCAAAAAGTAAGATTAGCAAAATGTGTGCTCTTTAAAAGTGTTTTCGTACCAAGAACTATTTCCAACATTCCTCCAGTCCCTGTTTAGTCAGAAGAACTCCCTTGTCCCCATGTTTGTGTTCACACAGACACAATTATTCACTGTAATTCCTAGTAATAGTTAGATATATTTTGGGAGTTGCTGCTTGTACAGTAAAGACCAAAAGTTTGGATACACCTTCTCATTCAAAGACTTTTTTATTTTCATGACTATGAACATTGTAGATTCACACTGAAGCATCCAAACCACGAATAAACACATATGGAAGTATAGTACATAACCGAAAAGTGTGAAACAACTGAAAACATGTCATATTCTAGGTTCTTCAAAGAAGCCACCTTTTGCTTTGATTACTGCTTTGCACACTCCTGACATTCTCTTGATGAGCTTCAAGAAATGCTCTTCCAACAGTCTTGAAGGAGTTCCCAGAGATGCTTGGTAGACCCTTTTGCCTTCACTCTGCGGTCCAGCTCACCCCAAACCAACTGGATTGGGTTCAGGTCTGGTGACTGTGGAGGCCAGCTCATCTGGTGCAGCACCCATCACACTGCCTCCTGGTCATTCATGGTTTTATATCTTCAGTGTGAATCTACAATGTTCATAGTCATGAAAATAAAGGAGACTCTTTGAATGAGAAAGTGTGTCCAAACTATTGGTCTGCACTGTAAGTCATTTTTTCTTAAGGATAAGGGAAGTTTGTCTAAAGCTGGCCACACACTACACAACTCTTTGCTCATTTTACCATGTTATTTCCAGTCACTTTTAGTCTCATTGAGATAAGTCGAAGCTAGTTGAAGTTAGTCGCAGTTGTGTCACTCGTGTAGTGTGCAGGTGTCTGCGACTGGACTCATGTTTTAATCGTGTAGTTTGTGACTGTGACTGAACCAGAATCCAGTCGCAGGTTTTTAAACATGTTTGAATTATAAGCCAGATTTTTGCCACGCTCCAGTGCTGTTTACTGTTTAATACCAAGCCAATGAAAACAGCTGTGGAGGAGGAGGAGATTAAACTTTCTGTTTACGTCTTTTTCGAAGAAACACGTGCAAAAACAATGCTAACGGCAATGCACTAGGGCTGGGCGATCTGGAAAAAATATAATCAAATTTTTTTTTCTCATATTGATAACCTTTTCAAAAACAAACAAAAATGCCATTCATGAACATAAACAAAACAAAAACTTTTAGTATGTCCCATTTATTTCAGATTTTTGAAACTACATATCAATATTCTCCCTCAAAGTTTGACTCCTGCTCCAAACTACACATTTTTACTGACAAAAGTTTGGTTTTCGATCTTTCGATTCAAAATCCACCACCAAATAATTGGCGATTCGGTTCGATCCGATCTCTCGATTTTTCGATTAATGGCCCAAGCCCTACGAGGCACAGAGTGAAATTTGTCCCTACATTTCAAATGGACCGTGTTAAAAATGCACACACGCTAGTTTTTACACCTCTGATGATCAAAATATCACCTCCTCTCTCCACGAAGCGCTCCTGACGTCCTCTTCACTCCAAACAACACAAGTTTTCTTCTGATAAAATCTCATAAAAATAATGCATCCACGTCAAATCCACAGAGGAAAAAATATCTTAATCCTTCACCTCGCGTTACCTCTTTTAATGTCCATTCACGAAAATCCTCCCGAGAGAGTGCTGCTAGCATCCATGCTATTTGTATTTGAGTTGGACCAGTCACATGACCCCTTTAACCAATGAAAAGTCACAAATGTTGCTTAGTTATGGCAATAAATAAATACATATTCAATTCTCACGTTCTAGATTTCTCTTGTTCTAGAAATCAAATAGAAACCTATAGATAATATTAGCTAAAATAAGTTCATAAAATAATCATACATAAATAAAAAATAATCACCTAACTGAACTCGAAATTTGATTTGTTTATTATTAATTGTTCTGCTGATTAATCCTGTTTTCAGTCGTGTAGTGTGGAGGCAAGATTCACATTCTAATTAGTCATAACTGTGAGAACATATAAAACACGTCTCCAAACAATCAGGAATAAACAACCACTGTAGCTAAATGATTAATTAGGACTTAGGTAGAACGATTGAAACACATAATTAAACCCAAAACTTCTCCTCTAAGCAAACCCTGCTGGTCTCCGCTTTACTTTTCCTTTCCCGGAGTCGTTTTAGTGTAATTTCAGAATCCATTCCCGTCACCGGCGCTGCTGCTCACTGTCGCCTGTAATGGAAAAAGAAAATGTGGGCTTATACACGAGCAGAGCGCTGGTGCGGCAAAGAAACGGACCAAGCAAAAAGAGGGACTTGCCCAAATAAATGAGAGAGAGAGAGAAAGTGCCTCAGACTCTGGGGGAGGAAAAGATTGGATTTTAAAAGGGCAAAGTTAATTTAGAATGGAGTGTTACTGTGTTAATGGCTTGTTTAACTATGGGAGAGTGCTGCATTTATGCGCTGTTTAGAGGAATTGGAAACGTACAGTACAATACAGACTTGTGAATGTAACTGAGACTTAAACAGCTTTACAAATAAGTACTTGACTAATCATCTGAAACGATCTCTGCTTTAAAGGTGTTTAATATTTTAGGTCAGGTTCATTTAACCCAGTCCCAAACAAACTCTTCAGACATCAAATCTGGGCCATAAATATACATGTTTTTCTTTTTTGCATGGTGAATTATGGGTGTACCATAGACTTGATTTTGTGCTTTTTTAGTTTTGGTGTAATTCTGCTTTATACCTGACCCTGTATCGGCCTAAAGATGGTTACTCTTGGTTCAGACTTGGCTACTTCTGGTCTAGTCCTTGTTAAATTATGGTTCAGTGCTGGTTTGGAACCCGCAGAGGCTATAGCAGTAGTTAAAAATATCATTGAAACTGATTTTGTACATTGAACACTTAGTACAACCTCAAAATGTGGACAAATTTGACCCTAAAGAAATTAAGTCCTGAAGGGTCTACAGTCTAAGATAAAAGTATTTTGCCTAAAATGTTACACAGTATGACTTTAAACTTAGATCTCTTCATGAAGACAAACGTGTGGTGCTGCCAGGTCAACTTCAAAGTCAGATCTGTGTGGTATTTTTGAGTCTCCACCAAAAGAAGTTACACTCGGCGCCATTAAAAGTGAATGCAAAGCTAAATAAAGCTGAATGTAAACTTTTATGGAGGATATTCCACCTGCTTGTCTCAATGAGATGTTGCTTTGTCTGGAATCTGTTGCGATATAGCCATAAACAGATAAAGGAGGGGGTGGTCCCAAACCAAGTGACCTTATTCTGCCACGCTCACATTGGTTGGTATTGCACTTCTTGTTTAGCTCTGTTAAGGTAATTAACATATTAACTTGCCAATCTCAAACCAATACAACACATAAAACAAACCGGGTGACTAAATTCTATCCAGGACGTGCACTGACAGGAAAAGGTGAAACGTCTAGTCTTCAATGTCAAGGTCAAGGTCATACTTATTTATAAAGCAAATTTAAACCACCAAGTGACCAAGCTGTAGAGGCATAGTATAAACAATTAACTAATAAGCAAAAACAATAATTTAATCAACACAAGATGATCTGGTCTGCAAAGATTTAAAAGCCAATTTAAAAAGGTGTGTTTTGAGTCAAGTTTAAGCTCAAGGGGAGGCTGCTCCATAGCTTTGAACACTAAATGGATAAAATTGAGGATAATAGTATACTAAATAAAAACAACTGAATTGTTTCTCTTTCCAAGAATAATTTTTAATTGATTGACCTTTATTTAACCAGGGAAGTCCCACTGAGATTCAGAATCTCTTTTGCAGGGGAGCCCTGGGGGAAGGGTCAGGGGAGGCATTAATGGACATGTTTTTAGATGTAGGAGGAAACCAGAGTACCCGGAGGAAACCTACGCAGACACGGGGAGAACATGCAAACTCCACATAGAAAGGCCCCGGGCGGCCCGGGAGTCGAACCCAGGACCTTCTTGCTATGAGGCCAGAGCGCTAACCGCTGCGCCACCGTGTCGCCCATAAACTACAGTATATGGAACAGTATCTACATTTAACCTGAGCACTTCTGCGGACAATAGTGATCAAAACACATAATAAACATGTTTTAAAATAAATGCTGCATCGACTCTTGAGCCTTGATATACTGTATGTCAAGATATGTCATGTCAAGATATTTGATGTATCTCTAAAAAAGGTTATTGACAAGCTCATCCACCCTCTTCATGTTTTTATATTTGAACTCATTTTTCATTGGTTTTCATGTCTTCTCCTCTGCCCTTTCCTGCCCTTTCCTCCCTACGTCAACCCTTTATCATGTCTCTCTCCATTCTCTTTGTCATCCTTTATGTTTTCCCCACTTTTTTCTTCATAGATTTGCCGCTAACGTAGACGCTAAAGATTGGAAAGAGGGTAAGGACTGGAAGGAAGCCAACAAGGAAGGCAAAGATCTCGATACAGCAATTCCTCCGCGCTCAGTCTCGGTCATGAGTTCGCTGAGCTACCGCAAACGAACCAACGTGGATTCGAAAGGAGATGCCTTGTTTAGCGCCTTGAAGGAAAACGCAGAAGACGACTCGCTTTCCTACAAATCCAAATCCAAAAGTTTAGACCTTGACGACGATTGCTATTCCGTTAGTTCAAGAAGGAAGTCGCAAGTTGCCGATGACGCTCAGTCGGTGATCTCACAAGCTTATTCTGAAGCTAATATCCGGGCGAGGAAAGGTATGGACAGCAGATGGGGCGATTTCGACAAAGAATCGACTGTTTCGTACCCCGCGCCAAGCCGTGCGTCAACGCGAATGGGTTTGAGTCCTGAAGATGATGCGAAATCGACAATTAGCTTAGGTTTGTCAAGTCCGTTGGGGCGTAGAAAAGCGCTTCGAGATTAGACGAAGGAAGAACCAGCCCTTGTTACAGCAGGAGGTCTTTAGTTCGTAGCCCGGGTAGCGTTAGCCGAGCCGATTCGCTAGGTCGCAGTTGTAGATTGAGCGAATTCGATGTTGATTTTGACGACGGGAAAAGCGTAGCGCACACGGAAAGATCCAGTTTCAGTCCGCTGTCTTCGTCCGGTCGTAGCTTTTCGATGCCACCTCCGCAAGGGAGATCGTCGACGCTAGAAAACGCAGAAGATACGATGGATATCAAGCCGGTGAGTCATCGTAACTACCTCGATCCGGATTTGGAAAAAGCCATAAACGAAGTGCTGAGTTTTAAACCGATAAAATTCAAGAGGACAAGTTTGGAAGACTCGGAAGATGACGCGGGAAAGCTAAAAACGACGATGCTAGAAGCGTCAACGGAGAATCGCGACCGAAAAGTAGCTTACGTAGATCTGCGTCTGCCGTAGATTGTCTAAGACCTTCGCGAAGCTCTAGCAGCGCGAGCAGTCATCGTCGCAGCAAAAGCAAAAACAAGGGAAAGAAGAAGAAGCGCAGTAACAGTTCAGAGTCGGACGATTCAGACGACGGAAGAAGGAGCAGCTCTAAAAAGAGGTCCAAGAAATCCAAGAAGAAATCCAAAAAACGCGACACGTCTTCGTCATCGTCCTCCTCCAGCTCTTCCGACTCAGAGTCCGATTCCGATTCGAGCTCCGGCGCATCTACGATCTCCTACAGAAGCGCGAGTAGCATCAAGAAGGCGCCCAATCGCAAATCGTCAAGTCCCGAAGACGAGAGAGGAGAAGAAAGAGAAGGAAATGAATCGCCGGCGCCGCAGTTGAACAAAAAGGATGAAAAGAAGAGGAAGAAGAGGGTGGACAGTCTCATGATGAAGTATCTGTACCGACCAGACAGCGACTGAGGCAGTAGGTGGCGCTGTGGAGCAAAGCATGGTGTGGGAATAACCAGAGGAAGTGGAGTTACGACTACACACAATGCTAACGTGTGTGATGAGAGTTTGCATGCGTCTAATGTGTTTTTCCCAAATCCCAGTGGTTGTTTTAACTAGTTTGGAGTTGTATTTATTCTCAAAGGGTTATTTTACTGACAAGTGAATGTTGAGGTTTTGTCCCTTTAGCTACATGTTAAATCCGGACTTTTTCAATTGGATGATGTATCTGAAGGGTCTATCCAAAAAAATGACGATTGTTTGCAGTGATGAGATGAAAAGAATGGCATGTTTTGTTATATTTATTTGAGTTTCTTTATAATTCTTGCTCTGTCTTTTTTTCTCTTTCTTTCTCTCTTTCTCTTGTCTGTTTCTCTCTTTCTCTCGATGTGTCTCTTGTGTCTCTCTCTCTCTCTTTTCTGTTGGCCCCTCCCTCTGTTTTTTTCTTTGTTTTGCGTTTTCCTCATCTCTCTGTCTTTATTTTTTGTCTTTATTACTCCTTGTCTCTCTTTGTCTCTCCATCTGTCTCTTTTCTTTTTCTCTCTCACCTCTCTTTCTCTCTCCCTGTGTGTCTTCTCTTTGTCTCTCTATCTCTATCTACATGTTTCTCTCTGCCCTTTTTTCTGTCTCTATATGTCTCACTTCTTTCTCCCTTTCTCTCTCTTCATCTCTCTCTCTCCTTCTCTCTATATCTCTCTCCCTCTCTCTTCTTCTCTTATTTTCTCTTTCTCCTTTTCTCTATTTGCCCTCACCTCTCCCTCTCTCTCTCTATTCATCTCTCTCTCTTTCAATCTCTCTCCTGTCTTTCTTTCCTTCTCTTTTTCTCTTTCTCCTCTCTCTCCTTTTTTTTTTTTTTTTTTTTTTTTTTTTTTTTTTTTTTTTTTTTTTTTTTTTTTTTTTTTTTTTTTTTTTTTTTTTTTTTTTTTTTTTTTTTTTTTTTTTTTTTTTTTTTTTTTTTTTTTTTTTCTTTTTCTCTTTCTCTCTCTCCTTCTCTCAATTTCAATTTTCAAAGGCTTTATTGGCACGATTGCACAACACCATTGCCAAAGCAAAAATAACAATAAAAACAGTAATAACAACAATATAAACAGCAATCAATATTCTAAATAACAATATATACATATATATACATACACACACAGGTCAGGTGGTTGTATCAGATGTGTGGTTGTTGTGGTTGTCCCTCAGGTTGTGGCACAGTCGGACATATTTAGCTGCTGCTAAGCTCTCTATCTCTCTCCCTCTTCTGTCTCTCTCCCTCTCCTGTCTCTCTCCTTCTCTCTCTTCTCTTTGTTTCTCCCCTTTTCTTTCTTTCTCTCTCTCTTCATTTCTTTCTCTCCTCCTCTCTATATCTCTCTCCTCTCTCTTCTTCTCACTACCTCTATTATTTTCTCCCTTTCTCTATTTGCTCTCACCTCTCTCTTTCTCTTTTTCTTTCTCTCACTCTCTCCCCTTCTTTCTCTCTCTCTCTCTCTCTCTCTCTCAGGTTGCCAAAAATACTAAACACTTTAACAGCACAAAACATTGGATTTTCACAACAAAAACATCCTCGTCTTTACAGCAGCATTCATTTACTCAAAATATTCTTCTACATTTCTCTTTTTGTTTTTTCCCACAGCCCAACCAGCGGCCGCCGTTTCCTGTTCGACCGCTCGGACGACGACGACGACGAAGAAGACGAGAAAGAGGCGGGTTCGTATTATTCCAGATACAAATACAGCAGCAGCAGTTATCTGAGAGAAGAGGACGAGGACCGCGAGGAAGCAACCGCGTAGCCCCTTCTCTCTTCCAAAAACACTAACTCTTACCCAAACAAAAACAAAATGTCCGCCTCCTGCAAAACCACCTCTGCATGAACCTCCAGAAGCGTCTCCGTGGAAACCAATCATGGAGAACCGTCGACAGTGTAATGACTAATTTATATTTGTGTATGTTGTATGCTTCATTACGCCTACGTAGTTATGTTTTTGTTTTGTTTTTACCCGATATAAAGCAGGATTTCAAAGGATAAGTTGCTTCATATTGACTACACACGAGATTAAAGAGGAAGAATTGGCTTTGAAGTTGATTTTTTTCATGTAATTGAGCATCTGTGTTAAGGGTGATTTATTCTCCATGAACCAGGAAGTGAGTTTTTAGCATGCTGGTTGCTGGTAGCTTTACTAATGTCGTCAAAAAATGTCTAATATTAGGATTACTCAAGGAAAGTCAGCAACTATTATGAAGTATTTGAATTTTATAGTTAGGACAGCAACAAATTCATTTATCAACTGATCATTGATTATTGGAATAATCGTCAACTAATTTAATAATAAACTAATCGTTTAGATATCTATACAGATGCTGAAGCCTGAAGAGGTTTTAGGCTCAGACAAAGCAGAAATTACTCCAAATTTCTATGTTTTTAAGCTTGTCACGCACATTTGGTGAACCTCTTCAATTCTTTCACAAATAATCACTGATGAAAGAAAAGTCGACAGATTAATCAGTTTCCAAAATAACCATTTGCTGCAGCCTTAAACGTAACCCAGTTCTGTTTTTTTTTTTTTTTAAACTGCAAACTCTGACTAATGATATCTTTAAAAGTGAATAAATAGGAGAACGGTCTCATATTTAACTTGTTTACCTCATGAATTCTGAGCCTCATAATTTCAAGTGAATTTTCTCGACTTTCAGAGGCCAAAGCGAGCTGAGCTGTGTCGGTAAGCTGCAAAAGCACACTTCCTGGTTTTGGGGAGCTAAATGCTGTGACGCAGATGAGACACTGCAAACTCCTGTAAGTCAAAACAGTACTAAAACAGGAAAGAGCAGCTCCAGAAGCATAAAGAATAAAAACGTCACAACCACTGCTGAAGATTGAGTTTATACATATGTGACAGGTAAACAGCGGCAGACACAGACTTTCTTTCTCTTTCTTTGCTTTAAAAGTGCCCATGACAGGTTGAACTACTCATTTCACAAAGATGTAGTTAAGATCAATATATTTAAGGTTTTACTAAACATTTTTCAAATTTCATTTTAGTTTGCCCATTTTTTAGCATTAAAAATGTACTTCCTGTTCATCAATGATGACATCACACTAGGTAGTTGCCTAGCAACCATGTAATAAATTGGGCCCAAAATCTTCAAATGTAACTTTTTTATTTAACTTGAGGCATAAAAATACACTAGAACACACTTTTTTGTTAAATGTGTGTTTACAGAGCCAATAAAGTCAGTTTCTTGAGAGAAAATTGAAAATATCTTTGTGTCCCCAGTGTGATGTCATCAGTTTAGAACCCTGCTCTACTTCCTGGTATTTTCAACATATTTTCACATTTTTCTCTACGAAATTGTTCTTGATTAATGTAAAACTATCATTTATAATTACAACAGGTATTAATCTACCAAAGTAAATCACAATTTTAAAAATGTTCAAACTTGTCATACGCACTTTAAGCTTTGGTTAAGGACCTCACATCATAACTGTGTCGAGGAAAAAAATATGCTTGCAAACTAACTTCCTGAAGACTACACTGTTGCCATGGCAACAGAATAGCTATTTTATTAATCTTCTGCCAAGCAAATGCTCGCAGAAGGAAACATTTAACCCAAAAGAAGAAACACCTTTGATCAGCTGTCCTTATCATACTTTTGCCTCAGTCCAAATAGTTTCAAATAAAACAATGTCTGCGCTTAACCTCTACTGTTCATCTAATGTGCAGTTTTTAATAATAAATCACTTTATTTATCGTCATTATTTAAATTTTCCTCCTCCTAGAAAACTCATTTTTAATTGTATCTTCGTCTAAACTGACCTATTGGAAGCTTAGCAGTGTGTAGTCAATATGGAGCAATTCCTGTAATAAATCTGTTAAAGAACAAATAAATTATCATTTTGGTTTTCTTGCAAATTGAAGCATTTACCACAGTTTTTCCCTCTTATCTAGTGGCTTTAAATTTATAAATATTTTATTTTGTTCCCACCCACGACACTATGACTATGCCATTGTATTTTCCGATGTCACAAAAGCTCGGCAATAACTTAGATTTCAGAAAAGTGACTTGTTTTATCCTCGTGTACTGATACTGACTTGCCAAAAGCCTCTGTCTTAAGTTGAATGTGTCTCGTCTGGTGGAGTTTTGACTGTTGATCTGTCCTCTGTTGTTTTTCGTTTTCTTCTTCACAAAAAGTGCCATTTTATTGGTTTAAAGTGGCCTGTACAGATTTCAACTGATTGTTCACTAAAGTCAAGTTTCCACCAACGATTATGCTTTAGTTTTGGATTGTTCAGACCAGAGTTTAAGAGTTGGAAAGTTAATGGAGCTAACATATAACGATAGAAATAATTTACTTGTTTGGTAATTTTACCTCAACACATTTAAAATAAACATAAAACATAAATTGCAAATCAAATCACAATTGCAATACTGGTAAGAAAAAAATGCAACTAAAGGTTTTTCTCCATTTGTGCAGCAGCAATCAATATCATACACTAAACTAAAAACATGTCTAATGTGCCTCCCTTCCCCAGGACTACAGATGGAAATTAGCTGTTAAAGCTACAATCTGGTACAAGCATCTCTGCCATTGGGCTTAATGTAATTGTACATTGTCCTTAATAAACCTTACCATTTTATGTGTCTGAGTGAGACACAAATTGTCAGGTTTTTACTCCTCTTTTAGCCTTGTCAGCAAAGACTTGATGAATGAAGTACAAGATGTGGGCGCAAAAGTCACGTGACTACAAGATTTTTTTTTTACAAATTTAGATCCAGACAAAGCCTACAATTAAATTGGACAGTTATTATGATTTGTAGCTGACTGAAATAAGATTTGTACTGCCTTGAAAAGATTTGCCAATGAAACAGTTTTAAAAATGTATTGCTTTTTAAAAAGTAGAGGACGAGCATTTTCTCATTTGAGTAAAAATTAGGGATGCAAGATCCAGCTTTTTCAGTTCCGATACCGATTCCGATACTTTGTCAACTGATACCAGTGTAAGGACTGAAATAGCTTTTCTTTCTTATCAAAACCTCAGACATTTTGTCATACAGTGTTTTATAAGTTATTTATACTGCAAGCCAAAACTTAAAAACTTAATCTGAATAAAATTCATTCATTCATTCATTTTCTACCGCTTAATCCCGTTAGGGGTCGCGGGTGACTGGAGCCTATCCCAGTGACTTTGGGCCTTAGGCGGGAAACACCCTGGACAGTGGCCAACTTGCCGCAGGGTTAGACAGACAAACACTCACTCTCTCATTCTCTCACCACTAAGGGAAATTTACAGTGATGCCCAATTAACCTAAACATGCATGTTTTTGGCGGTGGGAGGAAACTGGAGTACCCGGAGAAAACCCACGGTGACACGGGGAGAACATGCAAACTCCACCCAGAGAGATTGTGAGATGTTGATGTGGTCCGACCCGGGAGTCGAACCCACGACCTCCTTATTGGGAAGCCAGAGCTCTAAACACTTGGCTACCGTGCTTAATCTGAATAAAATGTCCAATAATATGAGACGTTCTGGATCAACACCAGCCAATAAAATAAATCTCATTATGTCCAATTAAAGGCACAACTATGATATTACTGAACCAAATATTATGAAGAATCATAATGTTTGACATTTTATTCAGATTAAGTTAAGTTGTGACTTGCACTATGCTAATTACATAACTCTGAATGACCAAATGTCTGAGGTTTTGATCAGAAAAAAACAAGGTATTTCAGTCTTTATACTAGTATTGTTTGATATAGACGATCGGCAGAAATAAAAACACTTGTCATCTCGTCTCATATTTTACAGGATGAACAAAATGTACTGGACTTTTTGCGTCCAATCTGTTTTGATGCCAATAGTTACTGGCTAAATATTTGGATCAGTGGCTCTCAAATTTTCCACACTAAGTACTAGTTAATAAAACATTTGTCTCTTCAAGTACCACCAGATCAAAACTCAGACCAGACCTAAATTAGAGCTTTAAAAAAAGTTTAAAATGAAACTAAATCAAGTCTAAAAGGTACTTACCCCAAAAGAGGACCAACACTTAGATAGATTAGCCTTTAAATCATAGCAAGTATTGATTATTCCTATTCATTACTGAACCTTTTGTGTTGGTGGAAACTCGATGTCGTCATTTTAAACTCACGTTCTGCCTTTTGCGATGGAACAATGATTTCTTCGTGTCACAGTCTTTGCTTGATTTCTTCACTTTTCACTTTTTAACCTTTGATTTTATGCAGAGAAAAGACAAAAGTCTCGTTATTCTCTCGTGTCATTCGGTGAAGCGGACTGTCTGTGCTCTGTTTGTCCACCGGAGGCGCTGTGGGACGATGTGGCAGTGTTTTGTGATGGTTTCTGGGTAAAACTCAGAAGAAATGGTGTTTTGTTTTATGTCTCAGTGAAAATCCGATGGGAATTCAAAATGATGCTGTTATTGGCAACAAAAGCAATCAGAGAAACTTTGATTATTATTTTTGTGTTAGAATTAAAGCTTGTGTGTCTGATTCTCTCAATACAAAACTGTAAAAAAGTTAAATTTGTCTCATAAATCCTGCAGAATTGACACGTGTTAGTTACAAAATTCACCTGTTTTTGGCTGCAGTTACAGCTTAAGAACATCTTTTACAAACAGCAAAGTGAAACTAAGGTGGACCACCCAAGCACAGCCTTTAATAGGGAAGAATAACAAAAAAAAGTCCAATCGGATCGAAAAGATGTTTTGGAACATTCTTCAAAGGACATTTGTTTTTCTTCATGGAGTCGTCAGTTGTAGAGTTACTCTTTTATTTATTCTTGTTCTGTATTTAGAGTTAGAGTTTATGACATAAACAAATAGTAAGTACTAATAAAAAATATTCGCTATTGACCCTATGTTGCCCCGCCCACTTGGCTTGGAAATGCACTTCCTGTTTAGCTCTGTTAAGGTAGCTAACATGTTTGTTTGTCGGTCTTGTGGGGCAATTTTAATTAAACATAATGACAGTTAAAATAAACCCACTGACTGAAATCTACAGGCTAAATGCAGCTAAACAGGAAGTGCATGTCCTAGAAAAGTAGGTGGGACAAAATAGGGTCAATAGAGCGATTTTTTTTGTTCATCAACACAGGCGATGCACACACCCGACCTGCAGAAAGAGCCTCCGCTCATAGACACAAACAGTGGAAACAAGTCGAAAAAGCACCATTGTCAGCTAAGCCAAGAGTTTATCTGTGAGAAAACAAAAGTTCTGCTGCTAAATCTACATTTGTGAATAACATTTGACCCTACGACCTTTAAAAGTTACATTCAGGTGAAAAAACGGCGAGAAAAACACTGTCTCAAGCTTCAGGAGACAGACGTCTGTCAGACCGGTTTAGACCTGATCCAAACAGCTAGTTTTGTTTCTTAAGTTTCCCCAGCTAACCAGACGGAGAGAGCTCTTTCTGCATAAAGCATGTGCAGTAGGAGGAAAGTGACTGAAAACCTCTCTATAGCTTACAAAATGCAGTAAAGCTAAAACCAAAGCATTACATTAGCCAATTATACACTTGGCCATTTTGACCCTTAAACATTCTGAGGGCCTTTCCACTTGTTCTTGATGAATTCTTTTTTTGTTCACCATCTGATTAGAAGCATTTTCTGGAAACGTTAAATATGACAAATTAAACCTGCTTAACAGTCAAATTAACCACTCAGGGATTAATCAGTGTGGGGTTAGGAAGTCGAGCTCAGTCAAGTTATATACAACATTGCAAATCAAAAACGTACCTTGCTTTCATTCTTGCTTGTTTTTCTTAAAGGTGGAGGGGCTGATTTTCACATTACAAGCCCGATTTAGGTTTGGGATCTGATCGCTCTTTCGCTCATAAATCCTTCGACACATGGTTTATGTAAACATGTACTGGTTGCAATTAGTTTGATTTGCTTAAAAACTTATTTTTGCAAACATCAAAGTGAAACTGAAGAGGACCACCCAAGCTCAGCCAATCAGAGCGCAGCAGCTGACTCCTCATTACAACTAAAATTATTTTTCCTTCACACAGTGCTCAGTTATCGCATTTTTTCACAGTGTGCTGCATTAGCGGAAAAAGTTATTATTTCTACAAGCTCATCTTTGCTGCTCCTTCTTTGAGCCTCATAAAAACTGTAGATTCAAGATGCTTATAAAACAAAAAACCTATGTGTTCTATTATATATATGCCGTAATTTCTGCCCTATTGAGCGCACCTGGATATAAGACGCACCAACTAGATTTAAACAAGAAAAATAAGGTGCATACATAGGCCGCACTTATTAATAGTAAGTCTATGAGAATCTATAATTTTGCTGCTTTGTCTTATAAGCCGCAGAGTTTAAAGTTTCTGAAAAAAGTAGCGGCTTATAGGCCAGAAATTACGGTATATATGCTTTATTTCTAAGATTTAATTCCGTCGCCATGGAGACAAGCAGGTGGCAGACGCCCAGAGAAGTTCCCTATTGCAAATTTAAATCTTTGTTGTCAATAAGAAGTCATTTTTGATTCTTTCCAGCCTCACATCTCTTCTTAAATTCACAAACTGGACACTACGTTTACCAAACTGTGAAACCATTTTTTGTTTTGTTTTTATCAGAAACTTTCAAATATTTTTAAAACAACCACGCTGTCCACTTTCCCAGCGCCTCCTTTCGTCTCGTAGATGTTTGAAAGCCATTTATTGCGTATTTGAGGGCTGAATTTTGTGAATTTTTGTTGAATATTTGGGTGTGATTGTAAAATGTTTTTTTTTCATTTTTACTCTATGCAGTTTTCAGTCGCCGCGTGACATCGAACGGATTTGAGGAAGAAAAAAAAAAGACAAGTAAAAACAGTATTTATAATAAAATGTATGATCCGACGCGCGAGTTTTGGAAATGCTCTGTTTTATTTTCATGATGGAACAAATTGACCACTTGTTATAAATTTTGCATTACAGTTTAATATATTGTAAATAAACAACGGTGATTGTTTTAGAAAGACTGGCTTTTTGTGTCACATTATTTTGTAAGTTTGAGAATTTTAAAATTTACAATGCTTTGCCCTCTTCAGGTGTTGAATTTTGTCAAGAAAAGTGCAGCGGCATGAACACACAGAGACTCAGAGCCCGGGCGGAGGTGCTGTGGACTGGGGTGATGTCACTTTTGACTCTGAAAATCTTGCGACACTGAGCGGTGCATGTGATCACTTTTTCCAGACCCACAGCACCATGAGTCTTGGTGTTTGCGCAGAGCTCCGTGGTTTGTGTACACTTTTACAGCTTTTCCCTATGAAAAAACTGCCAAGAAACTGCACTTTTCCTGCCTGAGAGAAGGATCGCTTCAGGACTGGCCCAAAACCTCAGAGCCTGATGTTCGTTGCATTTGCAGCTTCAAACCTTCATCTGATGCAACCATGAACAAATGGTTTAAACTGTACACTTCCTCTTTAATAGTTTTAGCCTAGCTAGTAAACCAGCCTGTTCTCATGGATAAGCGTGTGAATACCACGCTATTGTAAACAGAGTGTCCTATAAACGCTACTTCTATTTTATGCGTGTGTATTTGACGTGTTTCTGTCCTAGTTCATTTCAATGGTGAATGTTAAGAGGTGTTATTATTCATGAAAACTAACACAATCCTAATCCTAACCTTAACCAACTTCAAGCCAAAGAGCTAAACTTACCCACTGTTGTAACTTCAGACATGAATTTTGCCGTTAATCCCTTGAAAAACCTCGTGTTTGTCGTCAACCATTAGGCGTGTCCAGATCACATCTGAGAAAACGAGCGTGTAATTGCACGCCAAAACAGGCAGAGGGCGTCGTCGTGACACGCAATTTGTCATGGCGCGCGATTTTACACATTCCATGAGAACACGTTGAGTAAACATATTGGTAGCCCCTTCATAAGAAATGGACTTTCTGTAAACAACTAACAAGCAATATCAAGCCATACTAACTTGTAGACTAGAGGGTCAGGGTTAACCACTGTCACTATGGACACGCCACCAAATTGAGCAACACAGGACAGTCTGAGACTGGAAGGCATTAGTGCATAACCCCTATTGCAACCTACTGAGTACCTTACGCAAATTATTAAATATTTTTTTCTAAAAGCACCAAAATACAGGAAATAACACCAGTTTTATGCAAAATTTCCTGGGAGAAGACCCCCAGAGCCCCATGACCTTTTCCTGTAAATAAGAATTTACAAATGAACTACTACAGCTACATTTTTCTTCACACTTGTTTGCATTGATAACCAGATTGAATTAGGTGAAAAAAATATGTTTTTCTGATGAGTTGAAATTAAAACAGGGCCTTCGTTGACCTGGGAATGCTTTGGGAATGCTTTGGGAATCCAATGAAGGAGCTGGAAGAACGGATTGATGGATGGCGTGTTTCAGCAAAATGTCACAATACTCTGGAGACAAGACAAAACCAAGACCGATCAGATATTCACAAACATGCCTAAATGTGAGTGAGCACTTTTCTTTTACTGAGATAATCCATCCCACTGTGTCACAGCTGAAACATCAAGATTCTGATTAAACAAACTGAATATTTCCTTGAGCACACTGAAAGAACACCCTGAAATGTTCAGTTTTAGCTCAACAGATGAACTGGACTGTGTTTTTATATGTGTCTGTTGAGTGTACTGCATGTGCATGTGCTGGACAGAAAAGATCCATCAATGAAAATCCATTAAAAATGTCAAATGGCCATAAAACACTACATTAAGCAGCAGCAGACATGTTTTCCTTTTGTGTAGTAAATGTGTGCTGTGATTGCTGATATTTTTGTTTATTTTTTAATCACTAAAACTTTCTGAAGCTGCCGTTTGCCGTGTCGATGTTGCTTTTGAAACTAGGCCAAACTAAAGACCGAGCTCAAATGTCAGATGTTGTGCGAGAAGTGAAAATGGGTCAGACTGATTCAGAGAGAGGCAGAGGTTTTCGCTGATCAATACTGAGCTGCTGGTGCTGAAGATTCTTCCTGGAAACACGACGTTTATCACGAGATCCAGTCAGAACCTGTGTCTTTGGAGTCGGCACATTACAGCTTCTGCTTTGGACTGTTTAACGACAAATATTTAGTGACTGAGCTCAATGAGGTGAAGTTTAAGGACGTGAAATGTGTTGTATAAGTGTTCTCTCTCTCTCTCTCTCTCTCTCTCTCTCTCTCTCTCTCTCTCTCTCTCTCTCTCTCTCTACCCCCACCCCCCCATTTCTGTCTCTGCCTTCATTTATCTGCTTGTCTCTCTATTTCTGCTTCCCTCTATTCATTCTTCTCTCTGCCCTTTCTCTTTCTCTCTCTCCCTCCTCTCTCTCAATGTCTTTCTCCCTCTCTCTCTCTCCCTCCCTGTTTTCTTCTCTCTCCGAATCACCCTCTCTCGCTCTCTTCCTCTCTCAATGTCTTTTTCTCCCCCTCTCTCTCCCCCTACTGTTTGTCTCTCTCTTACTCTCTCTCCTTCTCTCTCTCTCTTCCTTTCTCACTGTCTCCACTCTTTCTATGTATCTTTCTGCATGTATGTTTCTCTCTCTCTCTCCTCTCTATAACTTTCTCTCCCACCCTGTGTGCATGTCTGTGCCTGTCTCTCTCCTCCCTTCTCTCTGTCTTTCTCCCTTTATCTCCCTCCTTCTCACTCTCTCTCTTTCCCTTTCTTTGTCTCTCTCTCCTGCAGGTGTCCAGAGCTGGAGGATGATGTCACACTGCTGTAACTCTCTCACACATGGGACGTGTTGTTTTGGTCATTTCTGACACCGTTTCCATTCCCCCCTCCCTCTTCTCTCTCTTTCTCTCCACCCACCTTTTTCTCTCTCCTTTCATCACCCATTTATTCTCTCTTTTAACCTCCTCTGTCTCTCCTCTCACCCTCTCTCTTCTCTCATTATCTCTCCCCCAACTAATATCCTCTCTCTCTCTCTCTCTCTCTCTCCCTCTCTCTCACAGGTTCGCAGTCCTTCCTCTTTCCTTCTCTCCCTGGGGTGTTCAGAATGACAGGCGGCCATCTTGTCTCTGACCCAGTGTCAAACCAATGACACAAGTTGGCGACTGTAACTGAAACACACAGGACCAGACCAGTTCAGACCAGAAGGACACGAATGTGCTTTATACAATGTTGTGCAACTCTCTATTGCTGCATCTCTAGTTGTGAAACAAACAGAGATTTAGGGCATTTTAGCAGTCGCACAACAAATAATTTCCTCAAAAGCATCTTCTTTAAAGGGAGAAAGATAATGAGTTGAAATGTGAGCGATCTGAAAGTCTGTGTTCTTGTTGCTTCTCTGCTTTTCAAATCGAATCCAAATCAAACTTTATTTAAGAAGGACTTTTTATAACACGGTGCTTTGCAATGCATTAACGTGAGTCTGACCCAACCCAAGAAACACCCAATCCAAGCCACCATCCCACCCAACTACCAAAACTGCCCAATCAATAAAAAAATTCACCCATTTACCCAAACCACCCACCAAAACAATCACACACACACCTAAAACGCCCACCCAAAAACGCTAACCCAAATACCAACCACCTAAAACAAAACTATCCTCCCAAAACACCCATCCATAAACCACCAATTAACCTAAACCACCCACCCAAAACACCCATCCAAAAACACCCAACTACCCAAAGCAATCATGCGCCCACCCAAAAACACAAACCCAAAAACCACCCGCATCACCCACCTAATACAAAACCACCCAACCACTAAAACCACTTATCCAAAACGCTAAACCAAAAACCACCCACTTAAAACAAAACTACCCTCCGAAAACACCCACCAAAAAACACTCAATCAACTTAAATCACTCACCCAAAACACTCATCCAAAAACAACCAAACCACCCATCCAAAACACAAACCCAAAAAACACTACCAAACCCACTCAACCAAAGCACCCGCCCAAACACCACCCTAACCATCTAAACCACTCATCCAAAACACCCAACAAAAGCAAACCTAACACACCCCCTTTACAAACAACCACCAAAACACCCAAACAATAAAAACACAAATGCACCTGATCAAAACATCTACCTACCCATACTACCCACCCAAAAACAACCCAAAACCACTCAATCAAAGCAAACAATCAAAATCCACCCACCTAAAAACAAAACTACGGTCCCAAAACACCCACCCATAAACCACCCAACCAAATCCCCCAACTACCCAAAACCACCCACCTAATCACCCACCTAAAACAAAACTAACCCACTCATCCAAATACCATCAAACCACCTGAACCACTCACCCAAAACACCCATCACAAAAACAACCAAACCACCCACCTACAACATTCTCCCATCCACCAAAAAAACACAAACTCAAAAACCACCAAAATACCCAATCAGAAATAAACAACAACACCCAACCAAAACACCAGCCCAAATACCACCAAGCACCTAAGCCACTCACTCAAAACACCCAACGAAAACAAACCCAAAACACCCACCACCCACACCCACAAACCATCCAACCACCAATAATATCTAAGCAATAAAAAACACCAACGCTCACAACCAAAACACCCAACCACCCAAACTACTCACTCAAGACACTCACCCAAACACTCACCCACAAATCAACCAACCCCCCCAAAAAAACAACAACAAACAAACAAACAAAAAAACACCAAACCCACCTACCCAAACCAACCATCCAAAGCAAACCAAAAAACACCCCCTAAGCTCAGCCCTCACTATGAGTACCCCCTAACTCTTGGTTTATGGTTAATAAGTGTGTTTCTGAGCAATATATTGTATTGCATTTTGTATTCTTATCATTCTGTTTTCTTGTTTTAATGAACGGCATACCCCAAATCTTCCAAAATCCTTCAAACAGATTTAAAATAGTTACAGTTATTATTGAATTACACCTCCATGAAGTGTGAAACCATTCCAAGTACTTTCTGGTAAGTGCCAGTGTACCCCCAAGGGTCCACGTACCCTGGTTTGGAAACACTGAGTTAGCACATACAGTATATAGCTGCTAGCTCATAACATGCCTCTTCATATTTAAACTTATGGGCATGAATAATGGGAACCTGTACTTCTGGAACCATGACGGTCTTTCTCTGTTGAGCTCCATTCCATCAGTCAGCCCCGGGGCAGCTGCGGCAGAGTTTGGACAGTGAATGAATAAAAACATGACGTTAAAAACAGGATTCTTGGAAAAGCAAAGTAAGCCTAATGCATAGTTCTGATTTTAATGTGGACTTTTACAGCAGAACACATTTGTTTAGTCTGTGTGGGAGTCGACTCAGTGTAAAAGGTCCAAGAGCAGCGCGCCCTACAGGTCAAAGGTCACAGGGGCATGAATCGCGCTGTAGGAGAGAGAGAGTGTGGGACGACCAGCAGGATCCTGGACATGTCTGAGCATTTATACACATTTCTCACTACAATGCATTAGAATTTAGACACAGACTTTAGTTCTTTTATTGCTGTTGTGCTAATATGTTTCTTATGTATAAGTAGGTCAGTAATTTACAATTTGTTTATTGTAAAACACAAAAAAATATCTAAATTAGCTTAGAAATAGACTTGACTTCAGAACTATTCAGTTTCACTCTTTTTGTTGGAAAGTGTCAATTTTGAGTAATCACAAACAAGTGGGTGGGGATAGGTGGTAGGTGAAAACAGGACTTTTCTGAACACTAAAGCATCCGCGGCATGACAATGCAGAAAATAATCTAAATACAACTTTTAGTGATGAGAAAGCTTTGTCCGAAACTCATGCTGGTCTCCTCCTGGTGGGACATGCCCGGAACACCTCCACAGGGAGGCGTCCAGGAGGCACCTCAGCTGGCTCCTCTTGATGTGAAGGAGCAGCGGCTCTACTGCTTCCTCTCGTGTGACTGAGCTCCTCACCCTGTCTCTAAGGGAACGCCCAGTGACCCTGCGCAGGAAACTCATTTCGGCCACTTGTATTTGTTGTCCTTACCCAAAGCTCATGATCATAGGTGAGTGTTGGAACGTAGATTAACCAATAAATCAAGAGCTTTGTCTTTGGACTCAGCTCCTTCTTCACCCAAGCAAATTCTACTAACGACTGGACTAGAAACATAGACAATGTTTGTAATTATAACTTTTATCCAGAGTAAAACTAATCAAGGCTACTTCAGCTTATATTCCAGTTTATATAAAGTATAATTCAGCTGAAAGTCGTGTGGCTCTGGTCGGTGGCAGTGGGACTTTTGTATTTGCATTTGATGTTGTTTTAATCAGGTTCATTTACATAATCGTCCCGTGTGATGGATCTGAAGTCACAAACTGGACACAAACTACTCACTCCTCCCTCTCTCTTTTCTCTCTCTCTCCTTTTCTCTTATCTCTCTCTTTCTATATCCATTAGCTTTCTCTTTCTGTCCTTTCTCTCTCTACCTCCTATTTCTCTCCTTTTAATAATTTCTTCTCATCTCGTTTTTATCTTCTCTTTGTATCCATTACTCTTCATGTCTCTCTTTCCTTTTTTATCTCTCTTTCTCTCCTTCTGTGTTGTCTTTATCTCATCACTCTCTTTCTCTCTGTTCAACCCATTATTTCCTTCCTGTATCCCCCCTCTCTCTCTTCCTCTCCTTTCTTTTCCTGCTCATTTCTTTCTATCTCTCACTTGTCTATCCCCTCTCTCTTCTTTCAACCCTTTTCTCCTCATATCTGACTTTCTGTTTTCTCTTTACCGCTTTCCTTCCTTCTTTCCTCCCTCCCATTCTTCTTCCTTCCTTCCCTTCCGCCTTTCCTTCCTCCCTTTCCTCCCTCCCTCCCATCCTTCCTTCCTTTCCTCTCTCCCTTCTTTCTTTCCTTCCCATCCATCTTCCTCCCTCCCTTCCTTCCCATCCTTCTTCCTCCCTTCCTTCCTTTCTTGTCTTCCTTCTTCCTTCATTTCTTTCCATCTTCCCTCCTTCCTTCCCTTCTTCCTTTTTCTATCCTCCCTCCTTTCCTCTTTCCTTCCTTTCTTCCTTCCCTCGCTCTCCCTATCTTCCCTCCCCTTCCTTCCTTCCTTCTTTCTTTCTTTTTTTGTTTTTCTCCCTCTCTTCTTTCTATCTCTTTCTGTGTCTTTTTTGTTTTTCCATCTCTCCTCTTTCCCTGCCCTTCCTCATCTTTCTCCTCCTTTAACTGTCTTATATCTCCTTTCCATTTCCCCTTTTCCTCTCTCTTCCCCCACCTCCTTTCTCCCCTTTGTTTCTCCTCATTCTATCTCTCCCTTTCTCTCTTTCTTTCTTTCTTTTTTCTTTCTTTTCTTTCTTTCTTTCTTTCTTTCTTTCTTTCCTTTCTTTCTTCTTTCTTTCTTTCTTTCTTTCCTTTCTTTTCCTTCTTTCTTCTTCTTTTTTCCTCTTTCCTTCTTTCCTTTCTTTATTCTCTTCTTTTCCTCTTTTTCCTGCTTTCCTGCTTTCCTTCTTTTCCTCCTTTTCTTCCTTTTAGTCCTTTCTTTAGTTTCTTTTCTCCCTCTTTAGGTCTTTTAGACCTTTTAGTCCTGCTTTAGACCTTCTTTAGACCTGCTTTAGGCCTTTAGACCTTCTTTTAGTCCTCTTTAGTCTTAGTCCTGCTCTTTAGTCCTTCTTTAGTCCTGCTTTAGTCTTCTTTAGTTCCTGCTTTAGTGTCCTTTTAGTCCAGTCTTTTAGTCCTGCTTTAGTCCTGTCTTTAGTCCTGCCTTTTAGTCCTTCTTTAGTCCTCTTTAGTGCTTTAGTCCTTCCTGCTTTAGTCCTGCTTTAGACCTGCTTTAGACCTGCTTTAGACCTTCTTTAGACCTGCTTTAGTCCTTTAGTCCTGCTTTTAGTAGTCCTTCTTTTAGACCTCTTTAGTCCTTCTTTAGTCCTTCTTTAGAGACCTCTTTAGTCCTTGCTTTAGTTCTGCTTTTAGACCTCTTTGTCTGCTTTAGTCCTCTTTAACCTCTTTAGTCCTGCTTTAGTCCTCGCTTTTAGTCCTGCTTTAGTTTTTTAGTCCTGCTTTAGACCTGCTTTAGTCCTTGCTTTAGTCCTTCTTTAGTCCTGCTTTAGCCCTGCTTTGACCTTTCTTTATCCTGCTTTAGTCCTTCTTTAGTCCTGCTTAGAAACCTGCTCAGTAGACCTTCTTTAGTCCTGCTTTAGTCCTTCTTTAGTCCTACTTAGCCCTGCTTTAGACCGCATGCTTTAGTCCTTTCTTTTGTCCGGCTTTAGACCTTCTTTAGTCCTGCTTTAGACCTGTTGTAAACCTGGCTTAGTCCTTCTTTAGTCCTGCTTTAGACCTGCTTTAGTCCTGCTTTAGACCTGCTTTAGACCTGCTTTAGTCCTTTGCTTTAGTCCTGCTTTAGTCCTTCTTTAGACCTGCTTTAGACCTGCTTAGTCCTGCTTTAGACCTTCTTTAGACCTGCTTTAGTCCTGCTTTAGACCTGCTTTTGTCCTGCTTTTAGACCTGCTTTAGACCTGCTTTAGTCCTGCTTTAGACCTGCTTTAGTCCTGCTTTAGTCCTTCTTTAGTCCCTCTTTAGTCGTGCTTTAGACCTGCTTTAGTCCTGCTTTAGTCCTTCTTTAGTCCTTCTTTAGACCTGCTTTAGTCCTTCTTTAGTCCTGCTTTAGTCCCTCTTTAGTCCTGCTTTAGTCCTGCTTTAGACCTGCTTTAGACCTGCTTTAGACCTTCTTTAGACCCGCTTTAGTCCTGCTTTAGTCCTTTAGTCCTTCTTTAGACCTGCTTTAGTCCTTCTTTAGTCCTGCTTTAGTCCTTCTTTAGTCCTGCTTTAGTCCCTCTTTAGTCCTGCTTTAGACCTGCTTTAGACCTGCTTTAGACTTCTTTAGACCTGCTTTAGACCTGCTTTAGTCCTGCTTTAGTCCTTTAGTCCTTCTTTAGTCCTGCTTTAGACCTGCTTTAGTCCTGCTTTAGACCCGCTTTAGTCCTGCTTTAGTCCTTTAGTCCTTCTTTAGTCCTGCTTTAGACCTGCTTTAGACCTGCTTTAGACCTGCTTTAGACCCGCTTTAGTCCTGCTTTAGTCCTTTAGTCCTTCTTTAGTCCTGCTTTAGTCCTTCTTTAGTCCTGCTTTAGACCTGCTTTAGACCTGCTTTAGTCCTGCTTTAGTCCTTCTTTAGACCTGCTTTAGTCCTGCTTTAGTCCTTCTTTAGTCCTTCTTTAGACCTGCTTTAGCCCTGCTTTAGTCCTTCTTTAGTCCTTCTTTAGACCTACTTTTAGACCTGTTGTAAACCTGCTTTAGCCCTGCCTTTAGTCCTGCTTTAGACCTTCTTTAGTCCTGCTTTAGACCTTCTTTAGTCCTGCTTTAGACCTTCTTTAGTCCTGCTTTAGACCTTCTTTAGTCCTGCTTTAGTCCTGCTTTAGACCTGCTTTAGTCCTGCTTCAGACCTGCTTTAGAGCTGTTTTAGACCTGTTGTAAACCTGCTTTAGACCTGCTTTAGACCTGTTGTAAACCTGCTTTAGTCCTGCTTTAGACCTGCTTTAGACCTGCTTTAGTCCTGCTTTAGACCTGTTGTAAACCTGCTTTAGACCTGCTTTAGACCTGTTGTAAACCTGCTTTAGTCCTGCTTTAGACCTGCTTTAGACCTGCTTTAGTCCTGCTTTAGTCCTTCTTTAGAGCTGCTTTAGTCCTGCTTTAGTCCTTCTTTAGACCTGCTTTAGTCCTGCTTTAGTCCTTCTTTAGTCCTTCTTTAGACCTGTTTTAAACCTGCTTTAGTCCTTCTTTAGTCCTTCTTTAGACCTGCTTTAGACCTGTTGTAAACCTGCTTTAGTCCACTACTACTAGTACTCTAGAGAGAATACACTTCATCTTTGTAAATCCCTTTTGCAGTTTTATTTACATTGTGCACATTACACATACAATGACTCAAATGCATGAAATTATACATTATTATGACAAATATTAATATTCCTATGAAAAACACATTTCTTTTCTCTTTTTAAAATCATTTCAGATGCACATTTCTCATTTAAAGCTTTAATCCAGGCACTTTTAAGCATAATTACTGACCATAGTTTTATCTTTAACATGTAAGATAAGGTTTAATTAAAATGCGTTTAATTAAAAGTTATATTTTCCTTTTTAAAAACACAATAATTTAAGGTTCAAACATCTTTCCATTGTGCAGAGGCGGCGTGAGCTTTGGCGCTTGGTTGTGTAAATTACAGCTGGATTTGGCTGGTCGGTTTTATGTTGCGTTCACGTTCACAGAGCAGATCTGGACTGACCCTGGAAGCGGCGGATTCGGAAAGGTGAAAGGTCGTAGGTCGGCACCTCCCCAGACTCAGCTCGCACAGAATCTTCCCGACGATCGGGCCGAACTTGAAGCCGTGACCTGGAAAAACAAGTGGGAATGTTACACCGTGTTTATGTAAATGTACTGTAGCAGAGGAGTGAGGTTTGTTTTATACAAAGACACGGTTTAGTCCTGCGTTTTTCTTTTTTCTGATTGAAATTCTTGTTTCTACATTGTGCCAGGGCTCGATTAAAGGTCTAATAATATGAACATGTTTAGTTTATGTTCATTTATTGTTTCATCATCAAAGAATTACCTCAAAACATATACAATTCCAGTCTTGTTAATACAACATTTAGTCCTGTTTTAGTCCAGTTTCAGTCATGTTATAGTATTGTTCTAGTCCAGGGGTCACCAACCCGTCGATCGTGATCTACTAGTAGATCTCTGAGGCAGTGGAAGTAGATCCAAACCCCCTGCTTGTTTTTATGAACTTTAACCACAAACTACACGTCTGAAATACACATGCAAGGTACAAAAGAGAGAGAGTAGCAGAAGGAGAGAAAGAGAGAGAGTAGAGCAGGTGGAGGAGACAAGTAGGCTAGTGCCACTGCCACAGAATCCTACCCGCTTACGCTGCTTTGTCCAATACAGAAGTTTGTTTGTTGTTGATGCCAGTCAAAGGAAAGTTGACTTTCTAAAGCCCCTCCCCTCACTGTTACCATGGTAATCATCAATCACACAGTAGTTTGAAGTGCTAAGTGAGGTGATGACAGCTTCAACTCTTTCATAAAATATATTTTTAAATTTAGCCTAATGTGTTACATTTACATTTTGATGAAATTGTATTATTATTATAGCCTACTAAAGAAAGCCTATTGACCCTATTTTGTCCCGCCCACTTGGTTTGGAAATGCACTTCCTGTTTAGCTCTGTTAAGGTAGCTAACGTGTTTGTTTGTCTGTCTTGTGGGGCAATTTTAATTATATATAATCACAGTTAAAATAAACCCATCGACTGAAATCTACAGGCTAAATGCAGCTAAACAGGCAGTGCACGTCCAAGAAAAGTAGGCGGGACAGAATAGGGTCAATAGGCCAACAGTGTTTCAATAGACTATAGACTGAAAATCTAAACTTTCAACATCGCTAATTCAATAAAATTATGTAAATATGTAGGTAGATCTTAGAGCTGTGCTCAGACTAAACGTAGCTCACGAGCCACTGTTCTAGTCCTTTTATAGTCTTGTTTTAGACCAGTTTTAGTCTTGCTTTAGTCCTGTTTTAGTTCGGTTTTAGATCTGTATTAGTCTTGCTTTAGACCTGCTTTGGTGCTGCTTCTTTAGTCCTGCATCAGTCTTTTTGTAGTACTGTTTTAGTTCAGTTTTAGTCTGGCTTTAGACACGCTTTAGTCCAACTTCAGACCTGCTTTAGTCCAGCTTCTGTAGTTCTGTTTAAGTGTAGTGTCAGTCGTTGTAGCATTGTTCTAGTCCTGCTTTAGTCCATCTTAGGGCTGCAACTAGCGATTATTCTTAAGCGATTATACAGGCTTTAGTCCTGCTTCAGACCTTCTTTAGACCTGCTTTAGTCCTGATTTAGACCTGCTTTAGTTCTGATTTAGTCCTTCTTTAAACCTGCATCAGACCTGCTTCAGACCTGCTCTAAACCCCCTTTAGTCCTGCTTTAGACCTGCTTCAGACCTTCTTTACACCTGCTTTAGTCCTGATTTAGTCCTTCTATTAGAACTGCTTCAGACCTTCTTTAGACCTGCTTTAGTCCTTCTTTAGTCCTGCTTTAGACCTGATTCAGACCTTCTTTACACCTGCTTTAGTCCTGATTTAGTCCTTCTATTAGACCTGCTTCAGACCTTCTTTAGACCTGCTTTAGTCCTTCTTTAGTCCTGCTTTAGACCTGCTTCAGACCTTCTTTACACCTGCTTTAGTCCTGATTTAGTCCTTCTATTAGTCCTGCTTCAGACCTTCTTTAGACCTGCTTTAGTCCTTCTTTAGTCCTGCTTTAGACCTGATTCAGACCTTCTTTAGACCTGCTTTAGTCCTGATTTAGTCCTGATTTAGTCCTTCTATTAGACCTGATTCCGACCTTCTTTACACCTGCTTTAGTCCTGATTTAGTCCTTCTATTAGACCTGCTTCAGACCTTCTTTAGACCTGCTTTAGTCCTTCTTTAGTCCTGCTTTAGACCTGCTTCAGACCTTCTTTACACCTGCTTTAGTCCTGATTTAGTCCTTCTATTAGTCCTGCTTCAGACCTTCTTTAGACCTGCTTTAGTCCTTCTTTAGTCCTGCTTTAGACCTGATTCAGACCTTCTTTAGACCTGCTTTAGTCCTGATTTAGTCCTGATTTAGTCCTTCTATTAGACCTGATTCCGACCTTCTTTACACCTGCTTTAGTCCTGATTTAGTCCTTCTATTAGACCTGCGTCAGACCTGCTTCAGACCTGCTCTAAACCCGCTTTAGTCCGGTCCAGCCCTGCGTTTGAAGTGCTGAGAGCCTGACAGTTTGCGACAAGTGCGTTTCATCCGTGGACGTCGGACCCACGGGTGACGGTAACCATGGAAACCCTCCCAGTTGTTTCTTTGGGGCTCTCATGCGGCGCTTTGATGACAAATGCACGTGGTGAAGCGAGGAGCAGCAGAGAGAGAGAGAGAGTGAACATGAAAGACTCAGCCAGAGCAGAGCCAGTCGAGGGTTTAGAGCAAATGTATAGAAAATATAAGAAGAACTGGGAATAGATAATGGATTTTTCTACTCCAGATATGCCAAGATGTAATAAAAAAAAAGACAAGATGAGGTTTTATGAAAAGCAGAATTCATACAATAAGTAATTCAAAGTGCTTAAGTTTGAGGTAAAAAGGGAGATTGCTGCATTAAACAACATTTATCTAAGCTTGGGTTTGTTTTTGCTTCTTTATAATCAGAAGTAGACGTGATTCTTTAGTATTTTATTTTAGGCCTTAGGCGTCTAGTGCTGCAGTCTTTTGGTCGTTTAGACGATTAATTGGTCAACATTTTTATTAGTCGACTCATAACCTTTATTCAGACGCTGAAATTTAGATCATTTTAAATTAGATTACAAATGATTGTGTACCTGAAAAAAGCAGGATCACATGTGGCTATGGTCGCTAATGTTTGCCTGGGATACAGAACCCACACTCCGCCTGCGTTTCAGATCAAATCCACATCGTACCGGGCAATCAGGTTAGTTTATTTGCTTGACACAGGTGAAACAAAGAAGCTGATTGGTCGTTTTTCATTTAGACCAAAATCTAACTCCACTCACCTCACATTCAAATCCTTTTTTGTTTTGCTCATTGATTCTCAAAAAATCTGCGATATTTTTTTCATGTATTTTTTCGTCGGGAGCAGCCATGTTGGTTTTCACACGGCGGAAGATGCATGTCTCTGATTGGCTAATTAATCTGTCAATCACGGCTACAGAAATCTGAAAGAGGGACACGTTGGCCAGACGATATATTTTATATACTGTATATAGTCTGGATTTTCCAGGCAAAGCTAATGTATATCATTTTCAGCATTCATAACCCAAAGACAGGTAAGGTTAGGGTCAGGATTAGGGGTCGATCAGGTAACCTGGGTAAGTTCACAGCTTTGTGTCTGTGTGAAGTTTGCATGTTCCTCCTCGTGTCTGGGTGGTTTCCTCTGAGCATTTCAGTTTCCCCACCAACCAATAACATGGAGGGTAGGAAGTGTGGCTTTAGCTTTCTATTTCTACTGAAATATGTTGTTGACTTTACACAGTTTAAGGTTTATGACAATGTTCTGATCAGTGCGCAGAATAAAACAAACTTAGTCTCTCTATTTAAAATCAATTATGGTCAGAAAACCCTCCATCCAAACATTACAGAGCTGTGTCCAAACCTGTCCAAAACACTGTTTGTTCAGAGTCTAATCTAATAAAACAATGGAGTAACATTATTCTGACGGACAGTTTCATTTTTAAAGTCTTATTTTGTTCACCATGATGAATTTGACCAATCACAGCAAGAGCCTCAAAGTGAAGTGGTTTAAGTGTCTCGCCCAAGGACACAACCATAAACTGTAGCTGTTCTCCCATCCAAGTACTGACCGGGCCCTGTCCTGCTTAGCTTCACTGATCTGACAAAACAAGTAAAGTTCTGAAGTGTGATAAACATGAGACTGTGACTTTTAAACAGATTTGTCTCACTGAGCGTGTGCAGTTTGTGTAGGTTTTTTTTCCGTGGATCTCTGAGCGAGTTTGGAGCAGCAGGACAAGCAGACGGAGGAAAGAACGCAAATGTCAAAGTCTAAAGCAAATGCCACTTGTGCTATAGACAGAGACAGAGATGTAGGTAGAGTGAGAACGGGCTGTTTGTCAGTCTGTGGACGGGTGCTTTATGGGGACCTTGTGCTTTAACAAATAATAAGGTCCTCATAAGGATTGGATAAAAACATACAATAGCTAACAGTTAAGAGGTGTTTTTAGCAAAGTTACAGGACAAAAGTAACTCTAACTAACCCCAGCATTGAGAGATTATTGGCATTCATAATTTTTCTTATTATTAACATACTTTATTTTCAGCACTTTGTAGCTAAACACACAAACAGGCACTGCGGAACTTTTTAAGATTTTATTGCAAGCCTTTAACGCTCATTTATTTTTCTAACCGTTTTAAAATATTCAAGATGGCGGACGTAGTTGATAGATTATTTTCTTCGGCTCTTGCTTTGGTTTTGAACATTTATTAACATATTAGTTCCTCAAAACCTGAGCAGCACACTGTGATGAGACCCTTCAGAGCTACACATTTATGATAACATCCAGTTTAGTGTGTCGCTGTATTGGTGTAACTTTTGTGTTTTCTGTAGAATTCAGGACATTAGTTATAATACGTTAGCCCAGGTCTGGTTTAAAGGGGCATTATGTAAGAAAACAAACAAACAAAGTGATTTCCACTTTTGAACACCAGAGGGAGCCTTTCACATGCATTTTGCCTATTAAGCATGATGCCATCTAGCGTCAATGATCCACATTCCGGCCCGTAATAAAACATTTCAAATACGTACAAATGTATCACTGATGTGGATTGGTTAACAGTGCTCTCTTAAGTATTCATGTTGTAAAGAATAAATATGATTTAAATGTTTGTGGACTATATGTGATCATTAAAATTCCTCTCAATCTTACACAGTGCCCTTTGAATCATCATATTTTAAAAAAAGTATTGACAAAATTCAGCAAAATATTACAACAAAACAGAGTTGTGGCTTTGAGGTTAATTTAACAGCAGTTTAATCTCATGGCTAACAGACGTTTTGCAGCGCTGTTTTACATGATTCCATTGAAAATGTGCGAAAGTGCTGAATTTTCATGTTCCATCTCTTGCACCTTGCTGTGTCTAATACTGTATATTCCTAAGAAAGTTTAGCACACTTGATGTAAAGATTTCTATGGCAACAGTTGAGCTCTATTCACCTTGTTCTGCCCCGCCCACTTTTCTTGGCAGCACATTTCCTGTTAAGCTGCATTTAGCCTCTAGAATTCAGTTGATGGGTTTATATTAACTGTCATTATCTATTTAAGATTGTCCCGAGCTAAAAAGTGCAAAGAAAAGTGGGCAAGGTGGAATAAGATGAAAAAAGTTTATTGGTACGTTCACACCTGACAGCGTCTTGGCGTCTTTGCGTCCATTTTCAATGTTAAGCCAATGTAAACCCACGTCTTGAGCGTTCAAGCGTATTTGCAGCACGTATTGGCGTCTGGGGTTTCCGTTGACGCGCGTTTAGGCCTCTGAAAACGTCTTGCGGATTGGAAACTTGAACTTCGCTCAAACCTGCGTCCGCCGCAGGAGTTGGGAAAATCCATCTTTTTGGAAGTCGGCGTCAGCCAATCAGAGACTACACTTCTGTGACACATGACATGTTGTTCTTCTCTCACAACAAGGGGAAAGGACGACTGTTTACTGAAGTCTTTTTAACTTTTTTTAACAAAAGGTTGCTTGTTTGGGGGCTTTTTTCAAAGACTTGGCTGTTCGTTGCTTTGAAAATCTGGAGACACGACAAAACAGACAACACAGGACATGATCTGGACTGACAATGAGCTCACATGGATCTATTAAAAATGGAGCTAAGAAGCGAATATTCAACCAGGCAGACCATGTCGGCTTTGCCACGCTCATCAATCAGCTTCTCCAACGTCATCCTGTATCCAATCACAGCTCAGCCAATCACCTGGAGTCCTCATCGTCCCTTCGCTCCCTTCAGCCTATCGGAGCATTAGGGCGAAATTCAAAAGTGCAGCTGGAACTCCTCAGTTTGCTGACAGCTCATGCAAGCAGTTTGTCGCCTCATCGCATCTCACAACCCTCCACCTCCCCAGCACCACCTCAGAGACATCTTCCCTCCTCACCACCACCAGTGTCTAGGCTCCTACTCTATCAGCCAATCCTTTATCGCATGCCTCGTTTTCCTGCCGAGGCCTACGCGCCAAACCTGGATTAATAAATATTCTTATTAATCGCATCCTTTTGTATGTGTATTTGAAATGCTCGTTGCCGTGTTTAAACCATACGACCGGAGGATGAGCAGCCGAGGAGGACAGAGACAGCAAAAGGACTCTGCCTGGAGGAGGAGAAAGTTGTGCGATCGGTTAAGCTTCGTTTCTAAATGCAACAAGCCTCTCTCTCTCTATCTCTCTCCCTCCCTCCTTCTCTCTCTCAATGTGATCTGTCTAGGAGCAAAACAAAGCCTGCAAACAAGCGGGAGCTCGAAGAAGCGGTTTGGGGCGTTAAAAGTGTCTTTTTGTCCACCAAAGCCTTGACGCGCATTCAGAGCAGTTTAGAAGCTTTTTGACTCGTCAACAGCATAAATAACTGACAAAATTTAACACGCGTTTAGGTGAATTTTGACGCAAATAAGCTGTCTGGTGAGATTAATTTCAGCAGCAGACTTGCAGAATCCTTTTCTACCGTCTCAAGAACAATGACTGTTTGACTGGGCAAAGCGAAAATGTAAATGTGTGAACCTCTCCAACCAGTGTCTCTGTGGAAATGTCTGTCAACTTCAGAATAAAAGCGCAGGAGGAGAGCGCAAACTTCAGAATAAAAGCGCAGGAGGAGAGAGAGCAGCCCAGTGGGGGATGGCGATGTGAAGAGGGGGCCTACGGAGCGCGGCGAGGGACATTTAAATTGGAGCGGAGCGTTTGATCGTCGGGACGGCTGCTTCAGACTCACACTGGGAACTGGGAGGTTTGGAGGGAAAGAAGAAGCAGCAGCAGGTAAACAGTCTAAACAAGTATTTGCACAATTTTGAGGAATGTGACAGAACTTCAAACCTGGGCTGTTCTTGTTTTGTGATGGGTTTTTGTTCAGTAACTTTGAGCTTTTGGAAGATGTGCCTCATTGCAGCAAAAGCACAGATACAGCTTTTTTTATTAAGAAAACTCAGTTAATGCAAGCAAACACTTTATAGGACTAAACTTTTAAACATTATGAGTCGCTCTGGGTTAACATCAGCCAGTAAGTCAGCATTAAACAACAAGGAGCGGTGCATTAGACAGATATAATGTATTAGATCTGTCTACTGCACTCCACGTGATTGACAGATTAATCAGCCAATCATCGGTCTCCTGTATGAAAACCAACATGGCTGCTTACAACAACAAAAAAATACATGGAAATATATGGGAACAATATCACGTGGAACTGAAAAACATTCCACATTTCTGCAGAATCAATGAGTGAAGCAAAACTGATTTTACTGTGAGGTGAGTGAAGTTAGGTTTTGGTCTAAATGGCAGACCGAAACCTAGCTTCACTCACAAAACAAAAATCAGCTTTTTGTTTCATGTGCGTCACGCAAATAAACTAATCTGATTGGCCGGTTCGCTGTGGAGTTGATGTAAAACGCAGGCGAGGTAGTGGTGACTTTGTGCACATCACTGTATCCTATACGTCCATTTTTTCACTGACATTTCATTTTGTAAAAGAAGGGGTAGAGAAGGGGTAGAGACTCCTGCAATACAAATCTAAGAGAATCTATAGCAGTAGCTTCTTGAAACGGATTGTGTACAGTGGATATTTTTAGCGCTGTCATTATATCAAATTTTAGAAATGATCTTGAATGTGGTTTTGAAGATATGCAAAATGTAATATTGAGTATATTGCTCATTCATTCATTCTCTACTAGGGATGGGACGAGACAGAATTTTCACGAGATTGAGACGAGACAAGATTTTTAAATAATTAGCATTAATTGTTTCAATTTAGAATTTAAACAAGGCAAATAAAAAAATATTTGTATTATTTATTATTGTTAGTTTATATTCTTTTAGTTTAGCTTTACCTTTCATTATGTGTATCACCTTGGATTTTTATTATTTCAACGATATGAGTTTTGACTGAAATTGATCCACGACGTGTGTAGCTCAGACTCCGCCCCCTTTCTATTTTAAACTATGTTTAAGTGTGAAAAACACTGCGCTGTTCCCGCAATGTCCGCGCGTATATTTGACGATTATATATTTTTCGTGCTAACTTTTACAATGTTTAGGACTAATTATCTCTGTCAATATTGGTCCTATATTTACGAAATAAAAACTGAGACAGAGTTTAGACTGTTTTCTGTCTGAATAAGTCAGCTACAAGTCTGTGTGTGAAGGAGAATATTTGCTACAGCTGCTCAAAGATACAAAACCTAATTTCATGACCATGGAAAAATCTCACGAGACAGTTCAGTACGTGTGCGCACAGTATCGTGACAGTTTGATCTCGCAAGATCTCGTTCCATCCCTATTCTCTACCGCTTGTTCCCATTAGGGGTCGCAGGTGACGGGAGCCTATCCCAGTGACTTTGGGCCTTAGGCGGGGAACACCCTGGACAGTGGCCGACTCGTCGCTCGGCCTCGTGCCAGACACGCAGCAGTAGTCACTAGATCATTCAAAATTGGTCGTGTTTCATGCGCAACCAACAAGCGGTGGTGTGTTCATGCAGCGACAGTATCTGTGACTCTTCAATAGAACGCGGGTTAATGTCTGCTGTCAAGTGTTCAAGTGGATAACACAAGACTCTGGTGTGAAGAGCCCGCGAGTGTGTGAGTTCAACCCCAGGCATGTACAGCTGCTGATATCTGTAGCAAATATTCACACTTAATACTTTAATAATCCTACTTTCTTTAAAAACACATTATATTATTGTTTTAAAACGCAAAACAAACACTACATCTTTACTTAGTGTATGAATAAGTGCAGAAAAAAAGAACAATATGTGGGATTTGTACCCAGGAATCCTATGTCCTAGCACACCTCACCACAAGTACGCCACCAATTAACCTAAAGATACATGTTTTTGGAGGTGAGAGGAAACCGGAGTACCTGGAGAAAACCCACAATGACACGGGGAGAACATGCAAACTCCACCCAGAGAGATTATGAGAAGTTACAGTAATATGGCCCGATCTGGGAGTCGAACCCACAACCTGCTTATTGAGAAGCCAGAGCTCTAACTGTTCATTTCAACTTTCATTTTCAACCTGCTGTTACCGTTAGGGGTCGCAGGTGCCTGGAGCCTATCCCAGTGACTTTGGGCCTTAGGCGGGGAACACCCTGGACAGTGGCCAACTTGCCTCAGGGTTAGACAGACAAACATTCACTCACTCTCTCATTCACTCACAGGGGAAATTTACAGTGATGCCCAATTAACCTAAACATGCATGTCTTTGGAGGTGGGAGGAAACCGGAGAAAACCCACGGTGACACGGGGAGAACATGCAAACTCCACCCAGAGAGATCGTGAGATGTTGATATGGTCCGACCCGGGAGTCGAACCCACGACCTCCTTATTGAGAAGAAGAAGAGCTGTATAAAAATGCAACTCATGTCCTTTTTTAGTCGACTAATCATTCAGTAGAATCAATAGTCATCAAACATTTTTTGTTAGATTGACATAATATCGTATGAATATCGTAATCCATATATTTCCAAAAATGATCGCATATCCATTTTTGGCAATATCGCCCAGCCATATATATCTTATACAACTAAGTGGTGACGTGCTGTGCATCTATCCGGCCCAGAGATTCTGACCCTCCGAAAAAACCTAAGCAAAAAATGTGGGGTGAGTGAAGCAACAGCTGATCAATAAGAGGGGGGGGTGACCTGGTGACCAGACCAACTCTGATTAATTCAACAAAAACGAATAAACATGTCTTTTCACATTTCAGTTCAGAAACATGTGAAAAATCTGTAAATTTACTTGCAAATGTGCAGAACACCTTATATCCTTATTTAAGAAATGTACATACTTTCTTTGCAGCATTTTTCACTATAAAGTTATCCTTCCACGTTCACAATATCACCTAAACTTTGAAATCTTTGAAGGCACAACTTGTCCCAAAACTCTCCTTGCAGAGCTTGTTGTGAATTACCTGAGAATCCTGCTCCAATCACGATGTTTGTGTGCTGAGGATGGCAGTCGAGGACGAAATGACGGTCCGGCGTCAGCTACAAAAAACAAACCCAAACAGAGACTTTGAGAGAAAGAGAGGGATAAAAGAGGACAAACACAATCTTTCCAACGGTCCGAGGTGATTGGAGAAGCCCTGAGCTCTGATTAAAAGTGCACAGTGTGGCTTTAAAATTCTATGTTTGGAGATTGAGTCCTGGAGTGAACTTTTGGGTCGATGTGAAACGCCCAAAGCCACAGCAGCTCTCACTCTGCTCTGGACCAGCAGAAAGACTGAAGACAAACAGCTGCAGAGCTTAGTTTTCATTGGATATTTCGTAGTCATGTTTGTAACTTGTAAAGAATGAGAATCGCCCTTGTGAGGGACTATTTTAAAGGTGCACTGCGCAACTTTTTAGCCCGAACTATAGGGGAGACTGGGGACAATTGTAACACAGGGAAAATACATGTTATTTGTGTCATTTGTAGCAGAAGCAACCCAAATGCTTCAGTTCTGCACAAAACCTGCTCATTTCAATACTCCATCTGCTGTTTGAGTGACTTTTGATACCTGAGGAAACTTTTTACAGCAAAAAAACATATAATATATACTGTATGTATAATATACCTCTTGACCATTTTATGAATTCATTTTGGGTGAATTTAGATTTATGTTTTTGTTAAAGAAAAAAAAAAAGGTTTGTGTATCATTTCTTTGGCTGATTTTGATCAGAGCTTTAATTTTTTTCCAGAAACATTATCACTTTAGTTGGAAAAAACAAAAGTAAAGTTTAAAGCAGACAGTAAAGTGTTTGACAGCAGCCGTGTTGTGTTTTATTGAAATACTATTACAGAGTTAAGCGAGAGTTTAAATGTGGACAACCTTCCAGTCTGTAAAAGGAATTACCGCTGATTAAAAAAAAAAAAAAAAAAAAAAAAAAAAAAAAAAAAAAATAATAATAATAATAATAATAATAATAATAATTGTTGGAATTTCAATCGTTACAATTGCCCCATGTTGTGGGGCATCTGTAACACTTGACTTGTGACAATAGAAAAAAGCCAGGACATTTTGACTCAGGTCTATTTTGCCCTTTGTCTTAGCCTTGGTCTTAAGTATTCCTCTGTTGGCCACTAGTGGCTCTCTCCAGGCTCTATACTCTGTCAGTGTAGAAGGTGTGGCTTCAGCCAGATGTGGGGGTGCAATTTCCTTCAGTGAACCTTATGTAAAAGAAAAGACACATTTTTAGACAAAGTTGTTAAAGTCTGTCAAATGAATAGACTTTCACCAAATAGATTTCTATTATTAAACTTTTTTCCCAAACTGAAGCTGCTGCTACAGTTCACTTTTGCCTGTGATCTTAATGCAGCTGCTCACTTGTCACAGGCGTGACACATCTCAGGTTCACTGAAGGAAATTGCACCCCCACATCTGGCTGAAGCTGCACCTTCTACACTGACAGAGTATAGAGCTTGAAGAGAGCCACTAGTGGCCAACAGAGGAATAATTAAGACCAAGGCTAAGACAAAGGGCAAAATAGACCTGATTGAGTCTTCATCATGGCAGTACTTTCTTGTCTTAAAATAATAACAAAATGAATAGCTTTTAAAGCTGACAGTTACCGGAACTTTAAGATATCCTTAAGGAAAATTTGTTTAACAGAATATTATCATTTGTCAATTCATAACGTGTGTAATCTATTTTGGCCCATGTCTGCAACATGATTGCTGACTTCTACATTTGTTATATTTACTGGACAAAATATAAATATTAACTTTTTCAAGTGAAATGTCACGTGCACTTTAAACAAGCTTAGACCCAAAACAACAGCTAAGTCTAAATGTGTGAACTGCAGTAAAACAAGTCAAGTCAACTCTCTCTGTTACACAAAGCCCCTGACCTCGTCCAAATCCTTTCTGTCCAACAGTCACACACATTTCTCACATTACAGTCGGTTTGTTCTGCTAAAGAAGGCCTTCCCTCTCCCGCCGTCAGACCAGAGCTAATTCAGCCAGTGTAATTCCTCCTTTATCGCCTCCGACACATGGAAACACATTGTTCTTGAGACGGCACAGGCCCAGAGCTGTTTGTGAAGCTTTGCCCTTCAAACTAATGGACTGATGATGAAGAGCAGAGCCGCCCCACAGAGGTTAATAGACACACTGTGCTTTTACGGGCTTTTGCATGAGCTAAAACAGGCTGCAAATGAGTCGGCAAATTATAATTTTAACTAACAAAGACGCTAAAATTATCCCTGCTCTTCTTATGTGGAACCACGTCTCAAGAGGGACAAAGAACTAAAAAAGCTACAGCAACAGCAGAAGGTTCCTAGTGTAGACTGACCGTGTACATGCAGCTCTCCACGATGGCCGGTTCGGGCTCCAGTCCCGGGACACAGCGGGCCACGTATCTGCTCAGGATGTCCACGTCTGAGCGGTCCGTCTGTCGGTCTCTGTGGTCCGGGTCTGTGGGGCTGCCCATGTGGTAGCAGATCTGTAAAAGAACAGCAGCTCCTGTCACATTTCAATCATGTACAGTTAGTTCACATTAATCCTGGGCTCAGTTGAAAACCAAATTTTCTTAACTAGGGATATAGGTTGTAGAGAAAAGTATTTAAAGTTGAACTATGTAACTTTTCGGACAGTTGAAAGTGTAAAAGACATGCACATCCAAGCTACTAAAACTGTGTGCTGGACACAGACGGTATAAATCTGAATAAGTGAAAAGGTCCGCACAGCAAAGTTAGCTTCTAAAATAATTAATTTGCTACACCAATGTTTCGGGCGACTCTGCCTCTGCCTGTCTTTATGGTGCTATTACTTTGCCATCACACTGTAGGCAAGGCAAGGCAAGTTTATTTGTATAGCACAATTCATACACAAAGCAATTCACAGTGCTTTACAAGGCAGGAAAATGCATCAACAATAATTAAGTAATCAGCATAAAATTTACTTTAAAAAGAAGTAACTGTATAGAAAATTAATTCCATTATGGGTCAAGAAAAACTCAAAAAGCTGCATTATAATGAAGAGTGGACACACCTCTCCACAGATCTAACTTCTGACTTGTTCTGGTAACACCAGATGTTTGTCTCAATAGAGGGTTTATTTGTAAATCAACACGGGAGATGTGCGCACACCTGTTATGCAGAAAGAGCCGCCACTGATTGATACAAGCTGTAGTAACAAGTGGAGCCAGCGCTGTTGTTAGCTGACTACAAGAGTTTATCACTGTGAGAAAACAAACGTTATGCTGCTAATTCAACATTTGTGAATGAAATTCGACCCTACGACTCATAAAAGTTACATTCAGGAGCCAGACGTCTGTCAGACCAGTTCAGACCTGATTCAAACAGCTGCTCTTGTCCCATTTTGTTGTTTTAATCAAAGAAGTTTCCCCAGACAGCGTCTCTTTTTGCATGAAGCATGCGCAGTACAGTGGAAAGTGACCGATAATCCCACTAGAGACATTTAACTTTAAATCCATGTGGAACATTCTAGAGGCATGAATTCTCCAGATGATTGCAAACCCTTCAACAAAAATGTAACACAGCAGCACAATTTAAGAAAAATAGCTAACTGCGAATTTCCTGACCAGTATTGCTACTGCAATTAGATTTGTAGTTTATGTTTCAACAATAGAATTCCATTCAAAGTTCACATTTTGGATGTGTTCAGGAGACTGACAAAATTAGTAAAATGTTTGTGGGCTGACAATTTAATGAAATAATTAGTTTAGGTAATATTTGAATAGAAGAATTTTTATGTGGAAATTCACAGATGTTTGTGACGATAATGTTGGTGCTTTAAAAATTCAGCTTTTACGATTTCCCCAATTGTGTCCAATAAAAAGGTGATTTCGAATAGATTTCAATAAATTGTGCAGCATTATTACACGGTGCACTTTTAATCCATAAAAACATTTAGGCCTATTATAAAAATGTCTAAACAATATTTATTATTTTTTTAAATAATGGTCTATGTAAACTGTGAGTTTGTAAACATGTGAGTAACAAACGTGTTGCTAAACGCTATCACAGAACTGGATAATAGTCACAAATCAATGCAGTTCTCTGATTAGATCAGGCTAATGGAGAAGCTGTTAGCGCATTAGCGGCTAATAGCTTTATAATTGTGACATTATAAAACCAGGGCAGAGCGTTAGAGAGAGTCGTCACCTTTTATCGAACTCGACCTTTGAGCAACACAATGAGGGATTAATACAGTTATTATCCTGTATCTGTGTGTAATCTGTGTTTTAACATTCATGTGTTTAAGTTGAGCTGAACTGACACGAGTCACTACTGTCACTCACTTTAGACTGGAGATTATTCAAACATTATTTAATAAACACTAAAACTGTTGTCACTGCTCCTCTCCACTCTTAGTTTAACCTTTCCTAATGCTTTTCCATCAGTTTTCTGTGTTTGAAATGTGTTTGTGGAGTTTAGAGTTGGCTTCACTTTAATCTTTGAATCACATGGTCTCGTTTTTACATGATTTTAAATAGAAAAGTGCTGTTTGTCCACTTCCAGGATGGCTGCTGTAACTGCTATGGCAACAGAACCCAAACTATCTCTAGTCAATATAATATCTCAATGGTTAAAATCTACATGCCTGCACGGAAAGTCAGTTAGCTTGTTTATAGTTAAAAGAGCAAACTTATGAAGATTTCTTGTTAACCTTAGCATTTATAAACATGGTGAGCTATTTTCCTGATTTGTTAAGTCTTTAACATATTTTCACAGACGTCATGTGAAAACTCTAAAGAAATTAACTGAACAGGAAATGCTCATAAGTACAGAATATAACTATTTTAAAAATGTATTTTCCCCAACACTGCCATGACCAGGTTAGCTTAACTTTCCCAAATCCCTAATCTTGGCCAAAAAAATGTAACCTATCCTTAACCACATTTCTATAAACGTTTGCTAGCAGACTCACCAAAGCAAACTGGACGGGTTTTGCAAACTGGGCTGGGGGAAAATATCAGGCATTTTGTTTATAAAAAGCCACCTGATGTTTTGTACAAAGAGTCTATGGACGTAATTTTCCTTGACTAGTATGAGGTACTTGTTGGAGGGACTTTACCTTGACCAGTCTAGAGTAATCAGAGTAACTTTACCTTACCAATCTGGGGTAGTCAGAGAGATTTTACCTTGACCAGTTCGGGGAAATTTGTTGCAAAGACTCTACCTGAACCAGTTCGGAGTACTCGTTGCAGGATACTGACCTTGACCATTCCAGGGTACCCGTTGGAGGATACTTACTTTGATCAGTCTCGGGTACTTGTTGAACAGACTTTAGATTGACCAGTCCAGATTAGTCAGAAGAACTTTACCTTACCAATCTGGGGTACTTTACCTTGACCAGTTCGGGGTAGTTGTTGCGGATGTTTTACCTGAACCAGTTCAAAGTGCTCGTTGGAGGATACTTAACCTTCCCCAGTCCAGGGTACTCATTGGAGGATACTAACCTTCACGAGTCCAGGGTACTCGTTGGAGGATACTAACCTTCACGAGTCCAGGGTACTCGTTGGAGGATACTAACCTTGACCAGTCCAGGGTACTCATTGGAGGATGCTAACCTTGACCAGTTCGGGGTACTCGTTTGAGGGACTATACCTTGACCAGTTCAGGGTAGTTGGAGAAACTTTATCAATCTGGGCACTGAGAGAGATTTTACCTTGGCCGGTTTGGTGTACTCGTTGGAAGATACTGACCTTGACCAGTCCAGGGTACTCGTTGGAAGTTACTAATCTTGAACAGTTATGGGTATTCGTTGGAGGATACTAACCTTGACCAGTCCAGGGTACTCAAGGGAGAATACTAACCTTGACCAGTCCAGGGTACTCAAGGGAGAATACTAACCTTGACCAGTCCGGGGTACTCGATGGAGGACACTAACCTTGACCAGTTCAGGGTACTTGGATGATACTAACCTTAACCAGTCCAGGGTACTCGTTGGAGGGCAGCCCGTAGATGTGTTCATTGGCTTCTTCTCCCTCCGTCAGCAGAAAACAGGGGAAGCGGTTCTTCACGTGGTAAGATCCGGGGCTTTTCTCTTTCCAGTAGCAAACGTTTATCTTCACCACCTGTAACAGAGAGTAGAGGAGCTAATATTAAATCTGGATAGGCTAAACCTGGTTTCTTCCTACATTCTTCCTCTGGTATGATGGCAGAGCAGATAGTGCTCTGGTCTCACAGGAAGAAGGTCGCGGGTTCAATTACTGCTCGGCCCGAGCCTTTCTGTGCAGAGTTTGCATGTTCCTCCCCATATTTGGGTGGTTTCCTCCGGGCACTCCGGTTTCCCCACCAACCAATAACATGCAGGTTACCGAACACTTGGTGGTAGTCGGATGTTGAGGTGCCAGGTGTTTAGGCGAATCGCCTCTGCTGAGCTGCCCCAGGGCAGCTTACTATCACTGAGTGGGGGGTTCATCCCACTGTGAAGCGCTTTGTGACTCTGTCTGTGAAAAGCGTTATACAAATAAAGATTACTTACTTACTATTTCAAGGTATTTGTCTTGTTTCAGTAATAACGAGACATCTATTTTCAAACATTTGCAAAAGCAATAAGAAATTTCTACTTAAAAATTTGTTTAAGCAAAAGTGAAATATACTACACAATTCTTATTTAGTCAAAGCTATTTTTTTTAACCAAGCCAAGAAGAGTTGATTTCTGCAGTTTCATTCAGTGCAGTGAATTCAAATTATGCACAAATCAAGATTATTATGGTTTAAGTAAATTCAGGTATACAGGTCTAAGTACTATCTTGTGTAGTAGTGCTTGGCACCAGTCTTGGTCTTAAGACCGGTCTCGGTCTCATCTTTGAGTCAAGCACTACGCACTGCACGATAAGATCATGCAGTCACTGATAATTGTATAAAATTACAAAGATGGTATTGATTTAGTCTGGATGGACAACGATCTTGATCTTGTCTCAGTCTCAACTTATAAAAGCCTCTGTCTTGTCTCGGTCTTGGCCCTCAGTGATCTTGGTCTTGCCTTGGGACTCTGTGATCTTGATCTTTGCCTGGTCTTGGAACTTGGTCTTGTCTCTGTCTTGAGATTCTGTGGTCTTGGTGTTGTCTTGGCCTTGGCCCTCAGTGATCTTGGTCTTGGAACTCTTTGATCTTGGTCTTGGTTTGGTCTTGGACCTCAGTGGTCTTGTCTCAGTCTTGGGACTCTGTAACCTTTGTCTTGCCTTGGTCTTGGCCCTCAGTGATCTTGGTCTTGCCTTGGGACTCTGTGATCTTGATCTTGTCTGGTTTTGGCCTTCAGTGATGTTGGTCTTTGCCTTGATCTTGACACTCTGCGGTCTTGGAAAGGTCTTGGTCTTGACTACTACACTATTAGCATTTACGTTTGTATTTATTCCCAGTGTACACTAATAAACAACATAATTTCCATTAGAAAACAACACAACTTGAATTGAATCATGTTAAATGCTAATAAAGAAGCTTAACAAAATCCTCTCTTTTCATACATTAAAATGAATATTCTGAATTGGAGTGCTTTTCCTCTTGTGCAGGTCGTCCTTCAGCCCACACACTGTAAAACACAGAGACGCGAGGTGTGGTGCTGACTGAGCTCCGAGCTGTTTAAATATAAAAGAGAACGATTTTTCTGTGAACAAACCGAGCAGTGACATATTCAGGTGGGCACTCAGTCTGCGCTTAAACTCACACAACACAAATCTAATGTTTTATTCAGCGATTCGCAAAAGAACACGCTGTTTTCAGACTAATATTTGGGTCTCTGCATCTTTTATTTGGAGCTTTTTTCCAGCCTGGGTTTGCAGTTTGTTGTCAGGCTGTGCAGAACATGTATCAAAGAGATTTAACGCTGGAACAAATGTAAGAAATAGAACAGCAGCAGGTCGAGATGTTTACGCGCTAATGCACCGACATGTGAAAAGTACATAAAGAGAATGTCCATTAGGAGACAAAAATAGCCGTCACACACTGGCAGGTTGAAACTACAGGTCAATATGACATGTGTGAACAGAACAAACAGGAGCAAGGAGAGAGTTTCAACAGGATCCAGTGCAGGTCCTGTAGGGGCATGAGTTTGTTTTTTTTCACCTCCATTTGAACCTCTAGAGATTCAGACGGACACACAGTAGGCAAGCATTAGAAAAGCTACAGGATAATGTGTTCATCCCACTACAAGATCCGTCTGCCCCAGTTGTTCTCTGAAATATATATATTGTGAAATACAAGTCCTGATTTAAGACCAAATAACTATAAATAATGTAAAGCAGGAGCAACTTCTTTGTTTCTCTGTTTCATTCTTTGGTTCTCTCTTTAGTGCTGATCACAACAGTTTGCAAGTCTTGTTTTGAGGATAAAATATTACAAGAATGAGTCCAAACTTTTTCAGCTCAAAATCTACCTAATGAATATATTATCTTGATTGATTTGTAATGAGTTTTGAAAGTGATTTTTAGACCAGTTTATTGAAGGATTATTGGTGGATGTCACTTTCCACTCTACTGTGCATGTCGCCTGCAGAAAGAGACGCTGTCTGTCTAGTTGGCTGGGGAAACTTCATTCATTAAAACAATAAAATGGGATGAGAGAGCAGTTGTTTGAATCAGGTCCAAATCGGCCTGACAGACGTCTGACTCCTAAAGACAAACTTCATTTACAAATGTTGACTTGTAGTTAGCTGATGACAGCACTGGCGAGTCTTTCTGCTAACTGGTTGCGTGCGCATTCCCCATGTTGAGGAACAAATAATCCTTCTGTAGACACACAGTAGTCTATGTAAACCTACTTTAATAAAGTAACAATATTTTATTAAAATGCAACTCATAACCCTGCTACAATTTAAAACTGAAAAGAATGAGACTTTGAGAAAGTCAGTTTCTGTGTTAACAACAAACAAACTGCGATAGAGGTTCTGCACTGACATTATTTTATTTGAAAAAAGCTCCTAAACATTCGGTCTGAGTGGCAAACTTGAGGGCAACACAACACATTTTCATCCCAGGAGTTTTTGTTTTACACAAATACATTTTTATGTGACAATATGCAAACTAACAATCATTTTCTGTTGCCATGGCAACAGTGTAGTGTTTTACTAGTTTACCATCAGCTGTAGGAGATTTATGACATTTTAGCTACAGTAGCTACAGTTCATATAGAAAGAAAAGGTAATTACTTCAAGAGTGTGTGTGATCCTAAAGTCTGTGATAAATGTGAAAGAAGTTAAAGGTTGTATGAAGGATTTTCAAAAAATGTTTGTTGACAGTCTTGGTCAAAACAATTGCATAGATTTGTAACAGCCTTGTACTTCAAAAAAAGAATTATAAAAATATAAAAAACAGTGGACATGATGAGGCCAGTAAAACGTTGACCAATAGATAACGAGGTACCTCGTTATCCTGTTAACCTGTCAAGCAAACCCTCAGTGTCCCTAAGTAACTCATTGGCCCAGTTGCAGTGAAGGGTGTGGCCCTGGGAGGAAACACATGTGCATCGTTTGAAAAACAGCAAACAGCTGCTGGATTTGAAAATCCTCCATACAGCCTTTAAAGTCTTTCTGTTTATCTGCTTTTCTACCACTGTTTACATTTTTTGTTTTAGTTAACTTTTAATTGTGTCAGTTACAAACTCAATAATCACAGAGTTGTTGTGAGTTGAATTTTTTTCTCACATCTTCTTTTCAGCTTCTTTTCCCTATTTTAACTTTATTGTGAGAATGTCCTTTCTCTCCAATGACTCTCATGTATTTCTTGTCACTCAGACCTCACATTTAGATGCTGTGATGTCACCTGCAGAACCTCTATAGGAAGGACAACACCGCGTGAGCAGGGAGGAATCTGTGAGGTTAACTGTCTCCTACTCCTCTCTCTTTCTCTCCTTTCTCCTTCTACTGTATCTCGTCCCTCTTTCGAGTTCATGTTCAGCTTGCATTGTGCAGCCTCTGTGCTCTCCGGCGAGCCAACACTGTCAGCACTTTGGGCCAAAGTATATGGGCCTGAACAGTCTGAAAACACATCAGATAATGACTGTTCACTCCTGTACTGGGTCTACCAGGTGGACTTTCGAAATGTTTCTGATTTTCACAAAATCTATCTGGAAACACCCCGGCTGTACGGTTAAACATGGCCATGGTCAGTCGGACCAATCACAGAGCAGTATTGTGGTTTAGGCGAACGCAGCGGACTATTCCGACTTTTGAAAAATGAAAACTCCAAGAGAGTTTGCTCTTTTGAGGACAGAAAAGATGTTGGTGCTTTTCTTTCAACTAAATTCAACAAAACAACATCTGGTCAAGCTTCAGCTTCAAATACCTGGCAGCCTGATAATATGTCGAACTCAGTATCAGTCTGGCCTGAACCAGGCTAGTCCACTCCACTCTCACTTCTACAAAACCAGGTCTTTGAAGAACTTTACTCCAGTTGTTTTGAGCTTTTTTCTGCTTCAGTTTAAGTCCATGTGATGCATAGTTTAGCGAGCCACCCTCCACAGAGCAGCTCTCTTCTGTTGTTGTTCTCAGTGACAAATGAACACTGTGGGAAAAGTGCGTCCTATAATTACTCATGCACTCATACACAAACTGCAGCCTGGATTTGAGCGCGTTTTAAGTCCTGCTCTGTGCAGCTCCATGCAAATGTGTGAGAGAGGTCTGAAGAAATATATATACAGTATACTACCCACCCACCCACCCACTCACCCACCAACCAACCACTGCTTTGGGCTTTTGTTCTGTTAAAGTGGACATATTCTACATTCTTGTGGATTTAATTGGCTTTTAAACATTCTTTTGGGAATAGTAGAACTTTAGATAATGTCTGCATTTGGGAAACTCACTTTCAGACATCATCTTCATTCTCTAAATTTAGGACTGTAAAGTGTCATTTCAAACTACATAAGTGCTATATTTTAATGTTTTTTAATCTTTGAAAAGTATAATGATACAATGTTTAAGAAGATGAAGAAGTATTTTTTTCCCCAATACACTTCCAATTGCTCTTACTCCACTAAAATACCCTTTACTAAAACAATTAGGTACAAGTCAGAAAAGGGCAGAGGTTCACTTTATGAGTCAAAATAGAAACTAAAAGCAGCTTTGCTGTTGTCATGGCGACTGTGGAGAGTTTAACTAGCTCAGGCGTTAAAGCAAAAAAAAAAAAAAGATTTGACTGTCAAAATTCCAGTTGGATTTTAATCGCAGTAATATACGTTGACTATGAAAAGCCCCAGATCCATGAGGAGATCTATGTAATAAAGAAATATTTGTGATAAGAAATTTATATAGGCTAAACTGTTAAAAAGGGGGTCTGGGTGTCGTCCCCCAGAAACTTTTGCAGAAAACAGAAGTAATTTCCTGCATTTTGGTAGATTATACAGGAATTTCTTCTGATTTTTTATAGGTGCAGTTCCTGACCATGGTATATGATATGTTACTATTATTATCATCATTTCAGAATAATATGTCTTTAAAGCGAACACTAGATATAATTGCATGTTTACCCTAAAACACTTATAATATCAACACTTATATAAATACAGAACAAATACCTTGGGAGTATTTGTAGTTTTATCAAAATAGTGTTTTAAAGAAATTACATGGAGGCTGCCATTTTGCTCAAGGTTGTGACATAAAATAGTGTTGTCAAGGTAACAGGCAGTAGCAGGTAACTAAGCAACATGAATTCCTGGGTTAAACTTTGTCAGTTTGCGCCGGAGCGACGCCAAATACAGAACGATTATGTGGAATCTAGTAAAACTGAAGATAATTAAGAGGAAGAGAAAGAACTGGACACTTTCAATGGTATTCACCTGATGAAACTGTGGGAGTAACCATGGAAACACTATTTTATGTCATCAATCCAGAATGTATGGACAAAATGGCGGCTCCCAGTGGCTTGAAAACGACATAAACAATGACAATTTTATAAAAATCAGTAAGCAGTTGTATTTGTTTGCACTTTATTTTAAGAAGCATGACCAGTACTAGTGTTTTAGCCACATTTGTCTTTATATCCAGTGTTCCCTTTAAATGAGGGTAGCTTTAAAAAACGAGCCTTAGTCTAGAGTTATATAGTCAGTCCTATTTTAATACTCTAAAAAGGTTAAGTTGTGGGATTTTAACTTGTAATACTGTCACCTAATGAGGCGCATTTTCAGTCCTTATGTCTATGGCCTGTTCTTTCTTTTGACACATTTAAAAATCTCAAAACATTTCCTCCAGTGTGCAGCCGTCACAACTTTACGTCAGAAGTTTCCTCACCTCCAGGGGAGCTGCAGTCCGGTGGAGGCCAGGAGCCGGTTGGCCCAGGGTCCGGCGGTGATCACGACGCTCCGGGCCCGGTACGATCTGGTTGAGGTCGTTACCGTGACGACTGGGCCCGGTTTTATGTCCACGACTTTCTGTTGGTCTCGGAGAACGCCCCCGAACTTCTTAAACTGATCCTGCAAAGACACAAAAACACACAATTATATACTCTGTGTTTTTGGGTTTTAGAACAAAAACAAACAAGTACAACTATACGATTATACTTTTTTCTGATAATTAAACACACCAGAAAGAAAAATGGTATCTTATATTAGACAACAAGGAAATATGTTGTTGGAATAAGAGGTATTTTGCATGTTTTGAATACATTTTGATTGGTTTAAAGTTTAAGGTAGCGATTGCCTCAAGAACATCTTGTTTTGCATAAAATGAGAACTGTCATGTAAATGAACACTCAGCTTTTTACAAATGTCTTTTTACAAGAAAAAAGAAAGCCTTTAAATGTATTATTTAGACACTGGTGAGGTCTCAGATGCTATATCAGTTCAAATATCAAACAAGTTTATAAGAAAAAAAATTGGTGCCAACTTTTAAAATATATTTTTGTAAACTTCATTTTGTGGGCCTTGTAATGGTTTAAAATATGAAAAATTGGTGCTGTAAATATTGGCATGACAAAGCAAAAAATAACATAAAAAAGGGTCATATTAGAAGCTGAATTTTGTCCCTGCAGTCAATAGAAAAATTACAATTTCGGAAGCAAAATGTATTTATTTTAATGTAATTAAATGTATCAAATTTTTTATCCCAAAGATTTTAACATTCACAAAGTTTGGTTTAATAAAACTGGTCACAAACTTGAGAAAAAGCCATAGACATACACTATATTACCAAAAGAATTGGCTCACCTGCCTTTACTCATACTATGAACTGAAGTGCATCCCATTCCTAACTTCATGGCTGAGTTGCTGTTGTTCCCAAACGCTTCCATATTGTTATAATAGAGCTGACCGTTGACAGTGGAATATTTAGGAGCGAGGACATTTCACGACTGGATTTGTAATGTCTTGTTTCACAGTCTGCAGCCTGAGTGCTTGACTTTATCCACCAGTGACCAGGTCAAGTGATTAGGACACCTGATTCTGATCATTTGAATGGGAGAGCCAATACTTTTGGTATTATAGTGTATAAATAGTCGACGCGCAGTTCAACTCTGATGCTATTGAACACTTAGCATCTGAGCTAGTCCAGTCAGTTATAAAGAACTCCAGAGCGTTCTCCTGTTTATTATCCTAAAGCTGTTAGCATTAGCTTGCAAAATACACAAGTTATGAAAGATGTGAAGAGTGTCAGCTGGAACAAACCTACTGACCACATTTGTCAAAGGTCAGACCCTCCATACAACTTAGGCGAAGTTTGTGTATAAAATGGCTAACAGCTAACGAACTTCTAAGCAAGTCCCGTTTTGCTGAAATTGCTCGTTTTATCCATAAAAGTGCAAATTCTGACATTGTGTTCAATTGATTTGCGTCACGTGAACACAATGGCATCAATTGTAGCAACAGAGCAGAGCTGCTGTCTATGAGAAAAAGCAACAAAATTTAAAGATTTCATAGTTGTGTGGTCATGCTAGTTTTAATCATGAGTAAATTGACCTTTCGCCGAGCTCCGCCCCAAAACGGCTCTTGTCCAATCAAACATCGTAGCAATCGTTGCTATGTAAATAAGGTCCGTCAAATCTTGAGCTCCAAGCAAGATGGTGAAGTGATGCGCCTACGGGTTTTGTAAACCGGACCGCAGATACCTCGAAATATTGACCGGAGGAGTTGCATTTTTTCCATTTCTAAAGCCGAAAACAACTGGAGCAGTGCCTACAATGGATTAAACAGTGCGGGCGACTCGGGACAGCTCCTCTACCAGCTAACGTTACATATATCGAACAAATGTCTGCTCAAAGGTAAAACTAATGTTTAACTATAGCTATGGACTTACTGTGTTGTTAGATCTAGAGGCAAAAACACAAACTAGACCCAAGTTATACCACGACGAGGATATAACTGCAGAAGTTACGCTCTAAGCTGCTAAGTTTAGCGAGCCTCTTAGCTTTAGCCAACACCAGCAGGTTTAGCTCGCTAACAAAGCCTCGTAAATGAACAATATTCTTGCAATAGGGAAAAATAGACCTTTACATATGAAAGTGAACTTACCCGGCAGTGAAAGAGCAGGACAAGGCTGTGCTTGTTGTATTTGAGGTAACGTTAAAATTCATGGGTTTCTCTGATTTAGCTTGAGACCAGTAGCATTAGCCTCCATAGGAGTTATATTCCTCCGTGGCGTATTTTAATGTTTTGAATAAATCCCTCCGCTGCACAGTGAACCCCTTTTGCCTCGATGTAGAGGATATCACGGAAAAATTGCTTTAAAAAAGTCACTTACGTGAACAGGTGTACTTATTTCTGTCATTGAAGTCTATGGCACGCTGTCATATTTGACGGACGTAGCAACAGTAACTAAGGAGGGCGGGGCTCGGCGAAAGGTCAATTTGGCTGAGTGCAGTTGTCTTGTTTTGGTTTAAAATACTACATCCTGTACATACAACGACTTCCTGTTCAATACTCTTCAATGAGGTTTTCACTCCATCAGTTTAAAACTAATAAATCCTCTTTAGATCAGACAGTTGTGGTGAATGTTACAGAAAACATGTTAAAGACTTTACATATTAGAGGAATACTTCACCAGAGACACTTGTGTGTTTAAAAAGAGACATGATTGTGTCTAAATGCTAACGCTAACAGGAAATGGTTGTATGTACAGAAGTTAGCATTTTTGAACAATCGCAAGCCAACTGAAATTCCGTGCACACAGCCCATTGCAATATTTTGTCTCACAATAATCGTAACAGGAATATTCTTCCAGGTTTGTGTACATTATGAGATTTTCCCTACAGAATCCTGGCACTGACTTCCTCATTAAGATCAACATAAATCCAACCTGTCCAGTGATTTACCTGAGGAAACGCTCTCATCCACATTCTTCAGGCTCCGAGGAAAACGTGTCAGATTCAAAGTGACAGATTAAACTAAGCCTGTAATGTGTTTTTAATCTCATTGTTTGGGATGAGACAAACACTGTACTGACTAATCAAGCCTGTTACACACAATACAGTTCAATCCAATTTATTTAACATTTCTGGCGCTCTGTCGCTGTCTGACTCTTTCATAATAAAACTCTGCTTTCAATGGGATTATGTTCAGGCTTTTATTGTGCAGGAGCCACAGGAATACAGACAATAAAGTGTACCTTAACCTTACCTTAATTAAAATTTTTTCCAATACTTAGTCAGCTCTTTGACCTCCAGATGTTTCCTCAAACCGGAGCTACCTACCTTCCCGTCCCTTCACCTTGTCCTGATGCTCTTTAGTGAGTTTGGTGTTTGAAACGTGTTTGTGGGTGGAGTTTAGGGGGTGAGCTTCACTTTAGAGTTAAATAAATGTTTTCTAACTTATCACCTTATCTTTCAAGCACTGGTTTGTCTTGAGGGGCAGCAACGAGACACAGAGCAGAGACATGTGGTCACAGCCAACTGTGTCTATACAGGCTATACTCTGTACAGCAGGACTATACAAATGGCGGACCAGGGACCAAATGCGGACCAGTAAGATGTAGACTTTGGCCCAGTTTGATCAGACCATGAAGCTGGCCATAAAAGTTGTGTTTCCTTTGCACTATATTTCTGTCTGTAAAAGCAGTACATTTCTAGTAAATAGTCAAATTTCAAGTTGGTTAAAATTGGTGTAAAACACAATTGCAGTTCAGATTTGTAGTCTGGTGTTCTGTCAAGATGGCACTGCCTGTCGAGATTGGACACCCCTTGTTTAAAGTTAGTGCTAGAAAATCAGTAATACTTTTTTATTTTCAAACGACTTTTGCTAACCCTCACCCAAGCCCCAATCCTAAACTTAGCCTTTGAATTATGCCTAAACGTAGCCGAATTGCTACGTCACGCACAGTCACAAAAGCTGGTGAGGGGGTCCAATCTCGACTGAACACCAGCCCTCAGACCCTAAACCTCCGAAAAATGTGTCCCAATGGTAAATATACAGTAACTGAATAGCCCTGCTGTACAGTATAGGCCCCAATGTATGTTTTTGGCAGAGCACCACATGTTAAACTCTCCCTGTGTTCCTCTATCACGTTTCTGTCAGACACTAAACAAACTTCTGTTCTGCGCTCGAACACTCTTCACTCAAAGCTGCAGACTCATGTAATGTGCATAAAGGCCAGGGGTCTCATTTATAAAACTTTGTGTAGAAATCTCTCTGAAAGTGTATGTACTGTATGAACAGAACGCACACTTTTACCAACTTGATAATTTCTGATTTCTCTCAGCACACAACTCTTTCTGCTCATCTCTGAAACCTCAGGGGCACAAAGTTGAACCTTTTCAGATCGGATTGCTCATTTCTATGTCAAGTTGTCCTTTTATAAATCACAAACCTAACGTGGAATGTGATGTAAGTAACATTTTGTAAAAAAGAACCCTGATGAATCAGAAACAGTAAACACTTTCATTCCTTTCATTTTCTACCGCTTAATCCCGTTAGGGGTCGCGGGTGACTGGAGCCTACCCCAGTGACTTTGGGCCTTAGGCGGGGAACAGTGGCCAACTTGCCGCAGACAACTAGACAGACAACCATTCACTCTCTCATTCATTCAGGGAAATTTACAGTGATGCCCAATGAACCTAAACATGCATGTTTTGGAGGTGGGAGGAAACCGGAGAAAACCCACGGTGACACGGGGAGAACATGCAAACTCCACCCAGAGAGATCGTGAGATGTTGATATGGTCCGACCCGGGAGTCGAACCCACGACTTCCTTTTTGGGAAGCCAGAGCTCTAACCACTCTGCTACCGTGCACCCCAGTAACAGTAAACACTGTTAATAATTATTATCTCATTGCCTGGTAGATGAGGTGTTTGGGTGAATACTGACCCACACTGTGTCTGCCCAGAGGTGTGGCTCCATCAGCAGAGCTACAGAGTGACTTTACCCCACGCTCTCTCTCTTCTCTCTCTCCGCTTAGCTCGCTTTCTCCTCACTCTCTCCTCATCCTCCTGTGCGATCACTCCTCACTCTCCCCTTGCTCTCCTCTCTCTTACTCTCTTGTGTGATTTCCCATGTGCTTCTTAGCTGGTCCCCTTACTCTCTCAGCTTTTTTCTTTTATACAAGTTCTGTGCATAAATACGCAGCTGCCCAAAACAAACACGCACTCTTGTACAGTCTTATATCTCGTACCTGTGCAGTTTTGAGCGCTCGGTCGGCAAACAGCACTCCCGCCGTCACGTCCACGATCGCTCCGTCCCCAGGGGCCAGCACCATGTTGGGGATGTGTGAGCTGAAGTTCTCTGGGCTCAGAGTCACAGTGGGAGTTTTGCTCTTCAACAGCGTGTCCCTCATCTGAGTGTAACTGTCGCTGTGCTCTGGACCCATCACCAGGAGGCCGGTCTGTCTGAGGAGAACACCAGAGGGACGGTTACACATGTTATACTGTTACAGAAGAGAACTGTTAATGTGCTCTGGACCCATCACCAGGAGGCCGGTCTGTCTGAGGAGAACACCAGATCAACTGTTAATACTTGTTATAAAAGAGAAGACAAAAAAACTGAAGTCACACTTGTTTTATTTGGTCCTAATACAGTATATACTGTATAAACTTGCATGACACTTTTGAATTAGGCATGAAGTCGACCAAAAAATGTCTTGAACAACTAAAGACAATATGTGATCACAATCTGACCATATATTGAACCGCATGTGGCCGTATCAGTTTGTCAAAGCCTGATCCTGTCAGATCAGGATAAGTAGGTTTGGCCTGGGCAGTATTTGGATGGGAAATTGTGTTGTAACAGTGGGACGAATAGAGGAGAAACTGCAGTCACGTGTGGATCTAGTGCGAGCATGAATGGTTGGTGGTGACTGAAAAACTAATGACACAAAATGGACAGCTATGGTTTTAGTGTGGCGTGAATGAATAACACAAAATAGAGCAGTAGTCCAGCCGCACTAATCGAGATCAAGACCTTTCAGAGATCACTGAGGGTCAAGACAGAGACAGGACCAAGTCTTTTATAAGTCGAGACTGGGACGAGACTAAGACCGCTGTCAATCAAGACCAAATCAAGAGCATATATAATTTATACATGACTGCGCATGTCACCTGCAGAATGAGACGCTGTTCATCTAGTTAGTTAAGAAAAAAAATTGATTAAAACAACAAAATGAGATGAGAGCAGCTGTTTAGATCAGGTATGAACTGGTCTAACGGACGTCTGACTCTTGAAACTTGAGAAATATTTTTCTCTGTGCTTTTTCAATCACCTGAACATGTTTGAGTTGAAAGACAAATTTCATTTATAAATGTTGATTTAACAGCATAACTTTAGTTTTCACACAATGATAAACTCTTGTAGTTAGCTGACAACAGCGCTGGCTTGACTTGTTGCTACAGCTGGTATCAATCAGCTTTTTGTTCATAAACAAATAATCCCATTACAAGTGTCTACAAGATCTAATTGTGCAGAGCTTATTACAAACTGTGGTGGTAATGAAATGTGGTCTTGGTGTCCAAGACAAAACCGAGTCAAAGATCGAGTCCAAGACAAGACTGAATCCAAGGCAGGACTTAGTTCAAGACAAGACTGAGTTCAGATGTGCTTGAGTCTGAGACAAGACTCATGACAAAATGCACTTTGTATTTATGGCAATTTATGTAGAAAATAATGTGTACAGACAAAGCCTAAATGCATAAACATTTGTGTACCTGTTCATGTTTATTATTAACTTTTTTACTTTTCTCAAAAATGTTCAGCCTTGTTTACTGTTCACTCTATTTCACATCAAACTGTCCTGATTACTTCTGCTCATTAACACCTACTGCAGATATCTGTGTGTCTGACCAATCACCAGGCAGTGCAAGAAAAACCACATTTAATAATAACCCGAATAAGCCAATATACCTAAGCTACGTATGTAAATGTTATACTTTAACCAGATCCGGAGAACGCACGGCTCCTCTTGACCTTGGAAATGAAAATACGATAAAATATTCTGGAGTGAGACACAAATTAAAAGGATTGTGGGTTCAGGGAGAGTTGAGAATAATTTAAATGTAATCTGCATAATAAGATCATCTCAGACGGAGGTTTGGGGAAGCGGCAGTACATTAGAGAGGCCTCGGGCTGCAGCTCTGTGCCTCTGCCGTTCGGTAAATAAAACACCCGGCGTTTTATTAAGCACACGTATTTACAATAGGAGAGATGGAAGATGAGCCAGTTACTGTCTTAAAGGAGATCTATTCCACTTCTGTGAGTTTGTAATCCAACAGCAGTTTACTCACAGTTGTATTTGGATTAATTCGTGCATGTTTGAGTGATCTTGTATTGTTCTGCAGATGATGCTCCAGGGCTCACAAAAGTCCTGTTTGTCTGGAATTACATTACTACTAAATTACAAAAAGAAAAACCTGATTCTGAGTAAAACATTTAGGGTTCTGATTTGCATGAAACATCCCAACATTACACATTTCCTAAAAGCTCAACAAAAAGTTTTCAATTAGTTCAGTACTGACGGGTACTAAAAAAACGAGAACACATTACCCCAGAACTAAAAGATCTTCACTGGCTTCCTGTTGAGTCCAGAGTCCAATTTAAAATTCTTCTTCTAACCTATAAAGCTTTAAATGGCTTGGCCCCTTCTTATATCAAAGATGAAATGACTCCTTATCATCCTAACCGTTCACTTCGCTCTCAACATGCTGGACTTCTGGTGGTTCCTAGAGTCTCTAAAAGCACAATAGGAGGCAGAGCTTTTAGCTATCAAGCTCCCTGGCTATGGAATCAGCTCCTGCTCATGTCAAAGACGCTGACACAGTCTCTACATTTAAGATTAGGCTTAAAACGTTCCTCTTCGGATTAGCTTATGATCAGGTCAGTTAGGAACAGACTCTAAACCCATAGTTCTAGTCAGGCTGCCCTAGGAGCAATTATACTGGGGAAAGTCTGGCAACTTGAGCACTATCCTCTCACTTCTGCCTTTCTTGTAAAGAATAATAAATTACAGTTCATCTCTGTTCTTTGCTATTCACTCGTTGTCCCCTGTCCCACTCCCTCTCGGGGAGTGTAACTGTTTCAGATCGTTGCTGTTCCAGTGACGTGGGCCGGACCACTGATGCCTGGACCTCCGCCCCACCTCCCTCTCCAGGATTGGCCTGTCCTGGTCCTGCTAGACGAGTCGTTTCCCTCTGCTAATGGACTCTGGCTCTACAAACATAAACTCAATAACTTTAGTCTTAGTTACATCTACAACCTGTCCATCCATGGGAGTGGAACCCTTCTTCACTGTGGTTCTCCTCGAGGTTTCTCTTTTTCCCTTAGGGTTTTTTTGAGTTTTTCCTTGGAGAGAAGGAGGGTCTAAGGACAGGGGATGCTCTGGACAATCATTCATTTGCTCTACTAATAATCTGCTTTGACATGCCTGATCAAATGTTTCATTGAATGTTTATTGTTTCATTGAATATGTATTGTTTTTTTTTTTGATTTCCTATTATTCATGTTTGCTAAATTAATAATCTTGGGAAGTCCTCAGAGACGACTGTTGTTGTGATTTTGGGCTATACAAAAATAAATTGATTTGATTTGACATTTGTAAGTTAAAATCTGCTGCTTGTCAAAGTGGTGAATTACTAATCTACCAATCATATTTTATTACTAGACACGTAAAACACACAGTAGTTCTCCTTTAAAGCAATAACGTGAGCTGACCCAAACAACTCGTCAGACTGAAATTTTGTGAAATTCTGTTCATATATTTTCAAAGACTTATAGAGGGATTATTTGTTTCTAAACACGTTGGAATGCAGGAAGAACCGCGACACAAGCTGTAGCAACAACACTCGCCAGCGCTGTTGTCAGCTAACTACAAGAGTTTAACACAGTGAGAAAACAAAAGTTATGCTGCTGAATCAACATTTGTGAATGAAAATTTACCCTATGACCCTTAAAAGTTACATTAAAAACCACTGTCTCAAGGTTCAGGAGACAGAAAACAGCTCTGACCTGTTTGGTTCCAACACAGTCTCATTAGAGGGCGTACTTTTACCACGACACAAAAACAGCAAATTTTGACCACGAGTTCACAGCTGTTTTTAGTACTTATGTTACGCCGTGCATTTAGCATGATATGAAAAAGCATAAAATGACACGAGATTTTACAGCGTCAAAAAACACAAGTTTTGGTTGCAGCCACGTGGGGACGTTTTCTTCAGGTGAAACGGGTAAGTTTAGGCATAAAGTTACTAAAATGGGTAAGATTAGGTCTGGGGCTTGGGGCAGGTTAAGATTAGAATCAGGATTTCATTAATATTCATAAATAAGAACACGTCTTAACAACCGCCATTGAAATGAATGGGGACTGTGACGCGTACTATAATTACAAAAAAAAAAAAGCTGTGAACTCGTGGTAATCATACCTAATTTACATATTGTGTGAGATCGGGCTCTTGGTTCAGACCTGATCCAAACAGGTCTGAACCAGTCATTTGTGGTTTTTATCAAATAAGTTTCTCCAGCCAACTAGATGGACAGCGTCTCTTTCTGCAGGCGGCATGCGCAGTAGAGCGGAAAGTGTCATTGACCGACAATCCCTATTTTTTGTCAGTTCTCCAAACCTGGTTAACGACAGATTGATGTACAACTCTTGACACATTTTCATCACTTTTCATCTGTCGCTGAAAAACAGATGTGGAATGGAAATCCCACATGGTGGACAGAAACCCCACACGAAGTCTCCTTGTCTGGCCATCGTTCATCTGATTCAACAGAACTTCACTATTAATGTCTTATTCAATACAAAAATTATACTACCTATGTCAGTCTGGTGTGGTCCTTACTAACGAAATACAGAAATACAGAAGAGCACAAGACATCTTTCACTTCAAAGATGCACAAATCACCTGAGTGAAGTTTTTTTGAAGTCAAAATAGTCTGTTCGACCAATCGACCAAAATATCCCAGACTGCACTTCCACCCAAACCACAATGCTGCAATGTGATTGGTCTGCTGCTGCTGCGCTGTGATTAGTCCATGCACTGGTCTGAATAACCAAACGCAACTAGGTCTCTCCAGATGGATTTTTCACATTTTATGAAAAACACAAATATCTCTATAATATTAATAATCCAGATTACAATTTACCTGGACAAGTTTAAAATGTGAACAACATAAACCACAAATTGAATTGTAATTAAACATGATTTAATCCAAAATTTTGCAGTCCTTCTATGAATGAAAACTAAAGCTCCAGCAGCGGTGTGAAGGTGAGCAGGACTGTGCAGCTCATTTCTCTGTGGTACATGTATATTTAATGTGGCAGTGTCGGAGTTTTCCAGGCTTTAGGTGTGTTCGGGGCTGACTTTGTGTGACTGATGGTTCTCCTCTAAAGGCCAGCTGTGCCCTTGGGTCTAAATCTGCATCACACACAAACCAGACCAGACCAGACCGGACCAGGCCGGGGCCAACACCAGACCACCCCCACATCCATCTGTGTCAAACCCACCTGCGCTCCACCACAAAGGGCTAGGCTGTGTGAGAAAGGTTCAGTGTCCCCCCGCTTAAGGCCCAAAGTCACAGGGATAGGCTCGAGTCGGGAACAAGTAGAAGAAAATGAATGAATGAGAGTTTTTTTTAAATACTGTCAGAAGAAAAGCACAAAGTCTTTCTCATCTAAAAATGCACCAACCTCGTCTGTGAACATGTTTTTCAAAAGTCTAAATAGTCTGTAATTCTGCTAAAATAAACAGACTGGTGTCTCCACATTTGTTCTGGTTTGAACATGGACTCTTGCCCAAATCACAATGTTGCATTATTGGCAGTGTTGGGTGTAACTTAGGTTACATTTTTGAGTACCTAGTAGTGTAACTTAGTTAGTGTGAAAATACTTTTAATTAAATTACAGTCACTAAGAAAATACTCATAGTTACTTTTAGGGATGCACCGATCCGATACCTGGATCGGATATCGGTGCCGATCCAGGACATTTTGCTGGATCGGGTATCGGCTCCATGATATCGGTTCAGCCGATATCGTGGCTGTGCCTTTAATTGGACATAATGAGCTGGTGTTGATCCATAGCAATTCATACTATTGGGCATTTTATTCAGATTGAGTTGTTAAGTTGTGACTTGCACTAAACAACAGTTACATAACATTCATTCATTTTCTACCGCTTAATCCCGTTAGGGGTCGCGGGTGACTGGAGCCTATCCCAGTAACTGTGGGCCTTAGGCGGGGAACACCCTGGACTCATCGCAGGGTTAGACAGACAAACATTCACTCTCTCATTCATTCACTCACAGGGAAATTTACAGTGATGCCCAATTAACCTAAACATGCATGTCTTTGGAGGTGGGAGGAAAGCGGAGTACCCGGAGAAAACCCACGGTGAAACTCCACCCAGAGAGATCGTGAGATGTTGATATGGTCCGACCCGGGAGTCGAACCCACGACCTCCTTATTGGGAAGCCAGAGCTCTAACCACTTGGCTACCGTGCACATAGTACAACATAGCACAATATGACCAAATGTATTAAGTTTTTATAAGAAAAAGAAGCAATTTCAGTCCTTTCACTAGTATTGGTTGATATCGGGAATCGGCAGATAGTTAAAGCCAAATATCGGGATCGATATCGGAACAGAAAAAGCTGGATCGGTGCATCCCTACTTTTAAGTAAAAAAAAAAATCTACAAAAGTGATTTGTTGTGTATAAAACTTCTCAGAGACACAGATCAGCAGCTGGACCAGGCCCAGAAACATTTTAAATGTAGATTTTAGTTTGAGCCTATTTAAGCGACTCATTTGTTGTTTGCCTTTGTCTAAATGTCGATAATAAAAGTAAAAATTCAATTTTTGATCGATGTGGGCAATAATATACACAAAGTAACACACAACACAACAAACTGGTAATTGGTCCAGTCTTTAACTGTATGGCGGAGGTCTCTTTAGATGGATTCTCTAGATTTTATGCAAATCACAAACATCGCGGAATCCATCAGGTAGAGCCAGGATATTTGGGAAGTCCAATCACAGGTGTACAGAGCTCCTGCTGCGGCCGCCATTACAGCAGTGACACTAATCAAATGGGAAGAAGCCAGAAATGTAACTTCTGTGGTTTATTCTTGAGATTAAATTAGTCCGTAAATAATCGTACGTCCAAAAAACAGCTCCAAAAAACATTATTGACCTTTCTGTGGCCTGACTTTGCTTTTCATGAGTTTAGAAGCATAAATCAGACTCTGGATCTGCCATTTCTGGACATATCTGATTCACTTTCCACCTTCATATCTCTTTAAAACGTTTCTCTGATGATGTTTGTGTGAAATATATTTGACTCTAAAGCCTTGTACATAGAACGTTTACTCAGACTGACCATTTAAACAATCAAATCTTGATTTAGAGTTGTTTTGGGACAATAGTTAAGTTATCAACCAGATTAAAATACAAATCAATGCATCTGCAGCTTAATTAATGTAAGTCTTGACTCACTTCTAGTTGCATGACTTTGTTTTCTTTTTAAAGACAGTGTGTTTGATGTATTTACCTTGTCAACATGTTTCGGCTGCTATCAGCGAGCCATCTTCAGGACAGTCACTGCTCTGGGTGGTGACGTGTCGTATTTCAGCTACTTCCTGGAGGCGTGGTCAGCCCGTCGATCAGACTGACCACGCCTCCAGTCGCCCGGCGGTCTCTGGAGGAGGGTGTCCAAGGTGCAGGTCTGCGCGGTTGTTTTCTAATCTTAATGGCCTCCTCAATCCAGCGTTTTAATTTTTTTTTATTTTCCGATCCGATGACTCGAGCCCCATCCCAATCCATGAACACCCTCCTGCAGAGACGACTGGGTGACTGGAGACGTGGTCAGTCTGATTGATCTGATCGATGGGCTGACCATGCCTCCAGGAAGTAGCTGATATACAACACCTAGATCAGTGACTGTCCTGAAGATGGCTCGCTGACAGCCACCGAAACATGTCGACAAGGTAAATGCAAAAAGTAAATAAAGACAAAATGAACGCTGTTGGAGTAATCACTTCTAGTTGGTTTAGCTGCACAAATCCACTTTTTTTGTCAAAAAGGCTTCTGTCAGCCACGGAAATGGTCTGACTTTCTGCTGTCTTTGATCTTTGTAAGTCCCAGTGTGCAAAAACAATCCATATTCTGCAAAACTCTGATAAAGTTTGACAATCCCAGCTGCCGCTGTTGAACTCAATGGTGTCGTCACTGCCGGCTTGAGAATCCACGGTGCATGCTGGGATATCGTGACAACAGCTGCAGAAGCTCTTTAGATGGAGGGATTACATTGAGAATGGGTGTTCAGACATGTTATTCAGATCATATGTGTTTATGTCAGCCCAGTCATCTGCTTCACACAAGCTCCAACACTGTTACGTGTCGTGTGTGAAAACCTTGTTATAACATGGATCTTTGTGCTTTTGTTGGTTTTCTCTTCATTCCAGCTTCGTTTGTCCATCCAAGACCACAGACAATGACAGAAAGTCACAAGAGAACAAAGAAAACTGTCTTTGAAGTTGGTGATAAGAGACAAAAAGCTTGAGAAGAGAGAAATAAGACAAGACTTCCTCTGGGTTTCGTTTATGTGATGGCCTGCCACGAAAACTCAAACTGGACTTCACAGATGCTTTAGCAGCTGCTCACTGCTGGTGAGTTTGGCATGATTATATTGAGTTAATATTTTAGACCTAGGTTTTTCAACTAGTGGTACGAGGACCCATGGAGGTACACAAGCGCCTACCGAGGGAACTTGGGATAACTACAGACATTAACAAAATGTAATAATGATCAAATATTTAAATTGTTGTTTGTTTTTGATGGGATTTGGGGCAAACTTCATAAAAACAAGAAAATACAATAGCAACAACTGACAATATTCTACTAAAATTGTAGAATATTGTCAACTTATTGCACAAGAGAGAAACAGAGAGAGCAAATTTTCTTTCCTAAATCCCTGAGACTAGAGTTCTCCTCCTCTTCCTCACATTAAGAGCCGTGCAGAGACACACAGCATCTTAAACGTGACAATTCCTCGTGTTCACTGGAGCTTGTGTCGTGTTCACTTTAATGGGTTTTCTCCCCTGTCGGTGCTTCCAGTGAGTGTGAGATTCCAACACAAACAAAAGGATTTGTACAGGACACAGACAGGGCAGTGTGAGGGAGAAGAACTGTCTGACACTGGAGGAAAACACAACGAAGGACAAAAGACTGTGGATGTTTGGATCTATGAATCAGATAAACAGACAAAAGCATTAAAATGATATAACTATGCAGTAGAAATATTATTAAAGATTACTGTCTTTTAGAAGTCCATTATTCAGCGGTTCCACTTTATCCAGCTCTTCTGGGGAATCCTGAGGCAATTACAGGTCCGTCATGAGACATGGTTTTGCCAACCTGTCCTAGATCTTCCTCACAATCTCCTTAAAGTGGGACATGCCCAGGACCACTCCCAGAGAGGCGTCTAGGAGGAAGATTGAGGAGTAGCAGCTCAACTCCAGGTTCCTCATGTGCGACTGAGCTCCTCATCCTATCTCTCTAAGGGAGGCCCCAGCCACCCTGTGGAGGAAACTCATTTCGTCCGCTTGCATCCGCAATTTCCCCATGAACTGCCGCCTTATCGTGGTGGGGAGATTTTGCGTTCCCGAATGATCCTAGAAACTGTTTCCTGGAGCTTTATGCCCCTGGTGGAGTTTTCCATGTCAAACAAGTCCTATGTGACAGGACTGCAGCACTCCTCCATCACGTGTTGTGTTTGTACCTGTAAAGTTTGACTCCGCCCTCCTTCTCCACAGCTCTGCCCACAGCCTGTAGCACTCCTCCATCCATGTTGTGTTTGTACCTAACCTGGCTCACGTCAGATGGATCTGTGCTGAATCCGATTTAAGTTCTTCCACAGTATCCATCTGGAACTTTATTAGCTGAAAGCGTTTGGGAAAAGGTGGGACGTTCAATGAAATACATCGAGCTGATTGGGTGAGCGGCCAACCTTATTTGTGCTTAACCAACCACAGCAACAAAACATATTGGTGTATCCAAGGTCCGCATAGAACAAGTCTCACACAAAACATCGGTTTTGAACAATTAGGAACGTATCAATCAAACCGGAGCAGCAAACCGTGTTGAGATCCTTCACATAGGTCACTGCTCCATTGAAAAACTTCTCGAGCTACATATTTACAATACCATCCGATTTAGCGCGTCGCTGTTTTGGTGGAATTTACAGGTTTTCTGTGATTGGTTGACTAAGCGCTAGGAAAGTCAGTCCTCGAAATTGAAACCCGGCGCTCTGATCCCAGACCCTCCTGTCTTTGTAAAGTGTCTGTCAAAGCGTGTAGGGACTGGCTGGTCGGGCAACTGTTGTAAAGTGATTGAGCTGACACACCGCTGTGTCGGACTCCAAACCAATCAGGCTGCTGGAAGGACAGATGGATTATATCGAGTTTGTGAATTCACAAACATCACAAGATAATCCCTCTGACTGACCAGGTTAGTTTGTACCTGTAAAGTGTGACTCCGCTCTCCTTCTCCAGCTCCGCCACAGCCCGTAGCACTCCTCCATCATGTGAGTGTAAAAGTCTTGTTCATAAGCCTTTCTGATGATCCTGGTCTGACCGTGAGAGCTGCCTCGGGAGTGAGGCAGGACGAACTGCAAACAACACAACATTTACACTCAGCAACAGGATTTAAGGTTGATTTTTACAGTTTTTGTTAAAAGGACATGTTTGGTTCATGTGTTTGGTAACAATCTATGATACATGTAGATCAGGAGTTTACATTTAGTTCACTGTAAAACACAAAGTTGCACTAAAACCTCTTAGAAATAGGCCCATTGACTTCCTGTTTAAAACTGCTGCTTTACTCCAGGTTGAAACAATATTGACTAAGCATAAACAAACAAACAAACACAGTAGGATAAGGTCATGACGAGTTAAAGATCAGGTAAAAAACTGTATCTGTGTCAGTGAAAAGTGGTAAAGTTGTGTAATTTACAGAGACCGAGCCGGACATAACCAGCACAGACCAGACACACAGAGGCTGATTACACTGGCTCCTCTGTTTACGCCAAAGGTTGAGCGAGTTCACGCAGGACTGTAACACTAAATGTTTCACAAAACACTCACTGACTTTTCCTTAAAACTTTTACATGTGTAGTTTGGTTCTTAATCATAATGTGGTGGGAATTAAGACGAGACATGGTGAAGTTTTGCACAAATACAGAAAATGATCTGGTGAGATTGCATTTTGGCTTGGACAGACAAACAAACAAAAAGGGTTAATTAAGGACAATGTATGATGGTATTTCTCCATGTAAATAAAACCTATATAACACTATATTACTAATTGCTTGCAAGGAGTCAACTACATTTTGAGAATTTTCATTTTAAGTTCTTACACTGATATAGGTCAGTATCAAGTATGAGCAAATGCAGCGGTTATGTAAAGCTAGGGCTGGGCAATATCGTGATAAAATCGAATTGTGAGCTCATTCCTCTGACAATCTGCTTTTTTGATGAAATCGTCATATCGGGATTACCCATTACTCAATTTAATCCATCTCTTCAAATACAATATTTTACTCCAACCTACTTTTCTCAGCCTCAGAGTTTGTCTGCTTCTTTATTGACCCTATTTTGTCCCGCCCACTTGGCTTGGAAATGCACTTCCTGTTTAGCTCTGTTAAGGTAGCTAACGTGTTTGTTTGTCTGTCTTGTGGGGCAAATGTAATTAAATATAATGACAGTTAAAATAAACCCATCGACTGAAATCTACAGGCTAAATGCAGCTAAACAGGAAGTGCATGTCCTAGAAAAGTAGGCGGGACAAAATAGGGTCAATAGCAACATTGGATTAGGGCTGGCCATTAATCGGAAAATCACGAGATTGAGATTGAATCAAATCGTCTATTATTTGGTGCTGGGTTTCGAATCGAAAGATCAAATAACAATCTTTTGTGAGTTTGGAGCAAAAGTCAAATTTTGAGGCAGTATATTGATATACAGTTTCAAAAAATCTAATAAATGGGACTTATTAAAAGTTTTACTTTATGTTGTTTTGAAAAAAGTTAAACAAAATTGAATCGAAAATCGACATCATTTAAAATGAGAAAAAAAAAGGGAATATATATTTTCCCAGATCGGCCAGCCCTACATTGAAGTCTCTTATGGATTTTGAAGGTTGTGGTTTTTTTGGACTGCACTTTCAAGGGTTGAAGGGTTTGATTTCGACCTTGACGGTGAAGAAGGAACTTTCTACAAAAGCAGATGATTGAATTTACCTCAAAAGCTATTTGCAAATAAACATTTTACAAGAATCGAGATAAAATCGAAATCGTGATCTGGTTCCATAAAAATTGTGATATTAATTTTTGCCCATATCGCCCAGCCCTATGTAAAGCTAAATGACTGAAATTGATACTGAAATGTTAAAAAGCTGGATCAGAACCTATACTGACCTATACTTCTGTAACAGCGGCGCCCTCAAATATATTTATACAGCACTTTTCACGCCACTCAAACACACAACACTTTTTGCATTATTCATTCACTCCACACTATAGTGGTAAGATACTATTGTAGCCACATCTGCCCTGGGTCAGACTGACAGAGGCGAGGTTAAATAATGCTCCATCGGCTCCTGTGAAAACCACCAACCATCCACACTCACACCAGATCAAATGATCAAAACATTTAGATCAGGCAAATACACTTTTGTTCCTTTGTCCATTTTCCAGTCAAATATTTGAGCTTTTCACTAATAAAACATTAATAATAATAAGTGCTTTTATAACTTTATAACCACTGATCTATCTTGATCCTTTGCACCAAAAGTTAAAAAAAGTAGGTAAGTAAATAAATAAATAATTACAATTTAATGCAAATTACTACTAATAATGCACTTTAGAACTAAATGCACTTTTCTATTGCATGAATAGCTTTATGAATTGTTACTGATGCATAAAAACCTAACCTTGTCTAGAGACGTGGGGAGTTTATTCAACTCTATCCACATTTGTTGTAATAGGCCTAATTGTAAAACTTTTAACAAAACATAATGTTTCTTACTAAAGTGAAAGTAACCAAAAAGCATGTTTCTGTGATCGGTGTTGGACAATTATGTGTTGTACTCAAACCTTGACAGTTTATGTCAGTTTCTGTCCCAAGTAGGAACATGGAAAAACCTGTATAAACCGGCTGATCAGACACGTCACAGAAACACCAAGTGACACTTCTGAAGAAGGAACAGTGTGCAGCTGAAACTGTCAAAGTCTGAATACAACAGAAACACATAACTATAACAAAAGACCTAATGGACTTAATTAAATCCCAGTGTTGGGCAAGTTACTGCAAATACAGTCTATAGTAGCTACAAGGATAAATGTAACACATTTGTACAATATTTCTAAACTGAGTTACACTGCTGTGAGTTACTTTGAGATAAACTCACATTTGTTAAGACATTGCATTGCACAATACTGTTACTGTTGAATTTACACTTGATTACTAAATAATTAATGCAAATGTTCTGTTGCAAGACCTTTTCCTAATAATATTTTATTCATCTTTTTATTACCCGAGACCACAGAAACTCCTCTGCACAAATGTTAGTTGTGTTTTGTTCCTGGAGTGTTATTTTCAGCAGAATATCAATGCAATTAATGAAGTAACTTGAGTTACTCAGATTGTAACTAATAATATTGTCAGCATATTCATAAGCATATAAAGTCTTACATTTGGATTACGTAGTTACTTTTGTAAGTGACTTCTAACACTGTTTGTACCAACTGTAAATACATTTGCAATATTGTTTATTTGTAGTCTATTTTTGAATGAATTTTTGAAGTTAATTTGAGCACATTCACAAAGTGCTTCACACAGCTCCCTCTCACTGTTTTACAAAGCTGTTTTTGAATGTGCATATGTCAATAAAAACTACTTAAACATGTGGACTTTTCAGTGCAAAGCTTGTATAACAGGCTTATTATGCAAAAGCGCGCACACACTTGTTTCCTCGTGCACAGCGTGTCTAGCGGGGGTTCTGACCCACGCAAAGCACGCAAACAGCGACTGAAGTGCCGCGTCCCACCTGTTCCAGCAGCAGAGTCCTCTTGCCCCGCTTGGCCAGGCTGTAGGCCGTGAAAGAGCCCTGCACGCCGGCTCCGATCACGATGCAGTCGAAGAGGTCTCGCTCCGTGGACGTGGACATGTTGGCGGCGGCGGTCAGCTCGGTTCACGCGGTCAGATGAGGTCGGACTGAGCTGCTTTCGCTCGTGTCACCGCCGCAGCTTTCACGGGTTTAATGAATGACAGCGCCACAGAAGAAAGTCCAGCTCTGTTCACTTCACGTCGCGGAGGGAAAGTTACGCCCCGTGTTTGGACTGAAAGGAGCGAAGAAGTTATGTAAGAAGTGGGACTCAACGCTGACGCCCCTTTAAAGGTCCCATATGACACACAGTTCACTTCTGAAGAGTTTTTAAGTCATGTTATCTTCAAAAATTACCCAGAGTTGTATCTTACCTTAATAACAATTGACTTAATCTTGCAAAAACTTTCACAAACCTGAAAAGGCCCCTTTTCACCCTGTGATGTCATTAAGTGATAATTCTGTAGGTTAACAGCCTTAATTTTATGTTGTTGTTGTTGTTTTTTTATTGCACTGTTCTAGTATGGACAGTGTTGGGGAGTAATGGAATACATGTTCCGCCATCATGTTTTCAGAATACTATGCATACTTGTATTCCATTAGTTACTGCGTTTAATCAAAGTATTTAGAATACAGTTTCTTTTTAACTTGGCTCACACTAGATGGATCTGGGTTGAATCCGATTTGAGTTCTTCCACAGTCTCCATCTGGAACTTGACTCCAGTAAGTGTTTTGGAAAAGGTGGGACGTTTAATGAAATACATCAAGCTGATTGGGTGTGCGGCCGACCGTATTTGTACTTAACCAATCACAGCAATGAATCGTAATAGTGTATCCAGTGTTCGCGTGGGATAGAACAAGTGTCTCACACACGTCTCTGCGCTTCTTTCAAAAAGAAAATACTGCTAAAACAAAATCAAATGCAACAGAAACACAAACATCCATGGGAACACACATCTTTGTTTTGTTTGAATTAAGTCGTTCTTCCTGAAGTAGTTGCAACCAACCCCCCTCAACCCTTCCTGCTGCGATGTGATTGGGCCGACTCACCGCTGTCAGACTCCAAACCAATGGGCCTGCTGGAAGACCAGATGGATTATCTTGAGTTTGTGAATTTGCAAATAATGCAAGATAATCAATCTGGCTGGTTAGTTTTTAAAATAAATGTAGTAGGCCTGTTGTTTTACATGCGCCACAGGAAACCAATGCGTAAATGTTTCCAAGCATCACGTTAGCAGCGCAGTGTCCAATCATATTTGGCGTTTTTAGGTTCATTCACTGCTGCAGACAGACTGACCAATCAGATTGTCCTTTTATTGACAGTTACATTAGATGTGTTTTGTTGACTAGCTCATCTCTTTAACTTTTTCAAGACTTTATTTATTTTAGGGTGCACGGTAGCAGAGTGGTTAGAGCTCTGGCTTCCCAATAAGGAGGTCGTGGGTTCGACTCCCGGGTCGGACCATATCAACATCTCACGATCTCTCTGGGTGGAGTTTGCATGTTCTCCCCGTGTCACCGTGGGTTTTCTCCGGGTACTCCGGTTTCCTCCCACCGCCAAAAACATGCATGTTTAGGTTAATTGGGCATCACTGTAAATTTCCCTTAGTGAGTAAATGAGAGAGTGAATGGTTGTTTGTCTAACCCTGCGGCAAGTTGGCCACTGTCCAGGGTGTTCCCCGCCTAAGGCCCAAAGTTACTGGGATAGGCTCCAGTCATCCGCGACCCCTAACGGGATTAAGCGGTAGAAAATGAATGAATGAATGAATGAATGAAAGACTTTATTTATGATAAACAAAGAGAAGATGCCTGCGTTTGGATCTTTCATTAAAAATGAATTAATTCAATCCAAGCGGATTAGATTAATGATTTAAAATTATTTAAAAAGGAACAGTTTGTTTTCGCTATGATTCTTTTATTAAACATTCACAAGTTCACTGGAGTTTTTGGGAAGGATTTGTGACACTGAAAATCACAAACGACACGATGAATGAACTTTTGGATTAAACCAGAGGTGTCCAAACTTTTTTCACAGTGAACCGCAGTTTGAAATCTATTTAGCTGTGAAGTAAATCATTCAAAATTTTGCGTTTATAATGTTAATGAACCACCACACTTTTATAATATCCATTAAACATTAATTTTAGGTTTATATCAAATCAAAATGTTTGTTATTTCAACTATATAAATATTGCTCAAGTTTAACTTAAGTTTAACTTTTTGTAATTCGGGCCAAACTAACAGGAAGTGCTGTGTTCAGAAGTTACACTTGTTTATGTGGTGACGACACTAGCATTAGTTACTAAGAAGAAACACTTTGGAATTTCAGAATTACAAAATACTTTTCAGATCAAGTATTCTGTAACAGAATACATTTACCCAGTTGTTGCACATTTATTTTTAGCTTTTGTTTTCTTCTTCTTCTTCTTCTTCTTCTTCTTCTTCTTCTTCTTCTTCTTCTTCTTCTTCTTCTTCTTCTTCTTCTTCTTCTTCTTCTTCTTCTTCCTCCTCTTCTTCTTCTTCTTCTTCCTCTTCTTCTCCTTCCTCCTCTTCCTCTTCTTCCTCCTCTTTTTCTTCTTCTTCTTCCTCTTCTTCTCCTTCCTCCTCTTCTTCCTCCTCTTTTTCTTCTTCTTCTTCTTCTTCTTTTCTTCTTCTTCTTCTTCTTCTTCTTCTTCTTCTTCTTCTTCTTCCTCTTCTCCTTCTTCTTCCTCCTCTTCTTCCTCCTCTTCTTCTTCTTCCTCCTCTTCTTCCTCCTCTTCTTCTTCTCCTCTTCTTCTTCCTCCTTCCTCCTCTTCCTCCTCTTCTTCTTTCCTCCTCTTCCTCTTCTTCTTCTTCTTCTTCTTCTTTCTTCTTTTCTTCTTCTTCTTCTCTTTCTTCTTCTTCTTCTTCTTCTTCTTCTTCTTCTCTCTTCTTCTTCCTTCTTCTTCCTCTTCTTCCTCTTCTTCCTTCTTCTTCTTCTTCCTCTTCTTCTCCCTTCTCCTCTTCTTCCTCTTCTTCTCTTCTTCCTCTCTTCTTCCTTCTTCTCCTCTTTTTCCCTCCCCTCTTCCTCCTCCTCTTCTTCCTCTCTTCTTCCTCCTCCTTCCTCCTCTTCCTCCTCTTCTTCTCCTCTTCTTCTTTCCTCTTCTTTCCTCCTTCCTCCTCCTCTTCTTCTCTTCTTCCTCTTCTCCTCTCTTCTCCTTCTTCTCCTCTTCTCTCCTTCCTCCTCTCCTCTTCTTCTTCTTCCTCCTCTCTTCTTCTTCCTCCTCTTCCTCTTCCTCCTTCTTTCCTTTCTTCCTCTCCTCCTCTTCTTCTTCTTCCTCCTCTTCTTTTCTTCTCCTTCTCTTTCCTTCCTCCTCTCCTTCTCCTTCCTCTCTCTTCCTCCTCTTCTTTCTTCCTTTCTCTCTTCCTCTTCCTCTTCTTCTCTCCTTCCCTCTTCTTCTCTTCTTCTTCTCCTCTTCTTCTCCTCTTCCTCTCTCTTCTTCTTCTTCTCCTCTTCTTCTCTTTCTCCTCTTCTTCTCTTCCTCCTTCTCCTTCCCTCTTCCTCTTCTTCTTCTCCTCCTTCCTCTTCCTCTTCTTCTCCTTCCTTTCCTCTTCCTCTTCTTCCTCCTCTTTTTCTCTTCTTCTCTTCCTCTCTTCTTCTTCTTTTTTCCCTCTCTTCTTCCTCTTCTTCCTCCTCTTCTCCTTTTCTTCCTCTTCTTCTCCTTCCTCCTCTTCCTCTTCTTTTCTTCTTTCCTTCCTCTTCTTTCTTCTCGCCTCCTCTTTTTTCTTCTTCTTCTTCCTTTCCCTCTCTTCTCCCTCCTTCTTCTTCTTCCCTCCTCTTCTCCTTCTCCTCTTCTTCTTCTTCTCCTCCTCTTCTCCTTCTTCCTCTTCTTCTTCTCCTTCCCCCTCTTCCTCTCTCTCTTTTCCTTCTTCCTCCTCTTCTTCTTCTTCCTCTTCTTCTTCCTCTCCTCCTTTTCTTCTTCTTCCTCCTCTCTCTCCTTCTCCTCTTCCTCTTCTTCCTTCCTCTCTTCTCCTTCCTTCTCTCCTTCTTCCTCTCTTCCTCTTCTTCCTCCTCTTTTTCTTCTTCCTTCTTCCTCTCTCCTTCTTCTTCTTCTTCCTCCTCTTTTTCCTTCTTCTTCCTCTCTCTTCTTCTTTCCTCCTCTTTCCTCCTCTTCTTCTCTTCCTCCTTCTTCTTCTTCCTTTCTTCTTCCTTCTCTCCTCTTTTCCTTCTCTTCTTCTTCCTCTTCTCTTCTCTTCTCTTCTTCTCCTCTTCTCTTCTCCTCCTTCTTCTTCCTCTCTTCTTCCTCCTTCTCTCCTCTCTTCTTCCTCTCTTCTTCTTCCTCCTCTTTTCTTCTTCCTCCTTTCTCTTCCTCTCCTCTTCTTCTTCCTCTTCTTCTTCTTCTCCTTCCTCCTCTTCCTCCTCTTCTTCTTCCTCTCTCTTCTCTTCTCCTCTTCTTCTCCTCTTCTTCTCTTTTCCTCCTTCTTCTTCTTCCTCTTTCTCTTCTTCTCTTCTCCTTCTTCCTCTTCTTCCTCTCTTTCCTTCCTTCTTCTTCCTCTTCTTCTTCTTCCTCCTCTTTCCTCTTCTCTTTCCTCCTCTCCTTCTTCCTCTCCTCCTTCCTCCTCTTCCTCTCTCTTCTTTCTTCTTCCTCCTCTTCCTTCTTCTCCTCTTCCTTCTTCCTCCTCTTCTTCTTCTCCTCTTCTCCTCTTCTTCTTCTTCCTCCTTTCTTCTTCTTCCTCCTCCTTCTTCTTTCTTCTCCTCTTCTCCTTCTTCCTCTCTCTTCTCTCTTCCTCTCTTCCTCTCTTCTCCTTCTTTCTTCTTCCTCTTCCTTCTTTCTTCCTCTTCCTTTCCTCTTCATCTTCTTCTTCTCCTCTTCTTTCTTCTTCCCTCTCTTTCGACACATTTCTGTAGCTCTGTGTTTGTGTCTCTTCTGTTTGTGTGAAAATGACAGTCGCAGCAGGGTCTCTCCGCTTCCATCTGGACAAACACACTCTCTCTCCTCTCCCTCGTCACATCTATACCTCCCCCTTTCTCTCCATTCTCTCTCTCTTCATCCTTTCACTTCTGCTACCCAGACCAAAATGCCTCCATTCCTCCCTCTCAGCACTTCTGTCCTCTCTTGTTCTTGGCCTTTAGCTTACCTATCTCTCTCTCTCTTTCTTGTCTTTTTTGCTCATTCTTCTCCTTTCTCTCATGTTTTTTCCCTCTTTCTTTCTCTGTCTCTCTCTCTCTTTGGTCTTGTTCTCTCTTTCGGTCTTTCTCTCTGGCTGTTTTACTTTCTCTCCAACTTGCACTTATCCAACTTTCCATGTCTTTCACTCTCTCTGTTTCTGTCTGTCTTTCCCTCTCCTCTTTCCCCTCCACCTTCTCCTCCTCTCCTCCACTTGACTTCACTCTCTCCTCTGTCTGATGTTCTATTTCTATTCCCTTTGTTTCTCTCCACCTTTTCTCTTCTTTCTTTCCCGTTTTCTTCCTCGCTCTCCTATGTTTTCCTTTTTATCTTTTCACCCCCCATCCTCTCTCTCCCCTCCCCCCTCCTCTCTCTCTTCCTTCCTTCCCCTCTCTCTTTCTCTCTCCTCTCTGTCTCTCTCTCTCTCTATCCCCCCCTCTTTCTCTCCCTCTCTCTCTACCCTCCACCCCCCCTCTCCTCTATCTCTCTCTCTCTCTTCCCTTTCTCTCTCTCTCTCTCTCTCTCTCTCTCACCTGTTTCTTTCCCATAAGCCTGTGTGTTGAAAGGCCTCCTGCAGTGCAAAGGTCGCAGCAGCAGGAGGCGCCGGCGGGTCAACGAGCTGCTCTCAGTAAATAAATCCATCACCTCCACTGCTGCTGTGGAGGTGGTTTTATGCTATTATTTGAGAATAATAGCATAAAACCACTTGTTTCTATGGAAATGGTGAAGTATTCTTTCATGTTCTACAGCTTACAGGCCCACTTGTCACAGGGCTGACACATAAACCATGTTTCCATTAGCCTGGATCCGCAGAGGTGGCAAATGTAGTGTACTAAAGTTCACTACTTAAGTAAAAGTACAATACTAGTTTTAATGGTCACTTCCGTCTTCATCAGAGGCGTCGCACGTCGCCAAGGTGACGTGTCTTATTACACCGGGCTGGTGAAGTGAAAGTTTTCAAAACAAAACCGTTACGTTTCTACTAATACAACAAATACGTCAAAATGCTTGACATATACATGACTGTTGTACACTCGGGATGTAAATAAACGTCCCAGACAATGAAGTGACGTGAAATAAGCCCAAAACTCGACGCAAGTGTTCTTTGTTTAGATATACACATGCCAGTGATTGCGTAAACTCTCAAGTTGAGCGTGAATCCCCGTGAACTCGTGGTCTCGCGAGGCCACCAGAGTCTGTACATACGCATGTATATTCTGGTTGACAATCGGAGCCAGGCGGATCTGGATCTGGATCATTCTGGAGGCAGTGTGAGCCTGGCGTTATTAGCTGCTGCCCCCCAAATCAGCCGATCCAACCAGTTAAATCCAGCCCACAACCATCTCCCAAACATTAGAAATGATATTTTTTCTTACTTAAGACTATCTTACTTTAAATTTTAGTGTGGTCCTGGTTTAGACCTGATTTAGACCTGGTGTTAATTCATCTTTGTTCAAATCAGGCCATTGTCTAATCTTGCCCACATTTAGTTTTTCTTTATTTCTTTTTCTCGTGAAATCTATTGCTATTTTACAGAGCTAGAACGTAATAATACAGCTAAATCTAATAATTTTTGTGCTTTAAGTGAAGGCACGGATTACACCTTTGGCCCAGAATCCAATGCTCGCTAAAAATCTGTCCCTCGAGAAAATAAAGTTTAATAGCTTCCGTGATATAAAAACATTACCAGACAATCTCAGGCCTTGTGGTGTTACCTGTTGGGAAAAGTTCAATAATGTCAGGGTCATCGAGCTTCCCTATCCCTATCCTATCCCTAACGCTGAATGAATGTTTTCAAGGTATTTTACAACATAAGAATAAACCCCATTATACTTTCTTTTGACAGAGTGAATATTAAATCATGTGAGTTTTCCTAACCTAATCCTTCCTCTCTTCTTTTTCCTCTCCCTCTCTCTCTCTCTGAGCTGACAGACAGATAAAATGAGCCATCACACAGAGCAGTTTGGCATGTGGAGTCGTACTGGGGAGACGAGCCTCCATCTGCTTCTGCTGGGACGCTCCTCTCTCTCTCTCTCTCTCTCTCTCTGTTTCTCCTTCTCTCTCTCTTTCTCTCGACAGTTTTCCGAGGAGCAGACTGTTGGGAGTTGAGCGCGGGACTTGACTGCTGCGTGTTGGCCGACATGACGCCACATTTACTCACCAGGACTGAGGCGCAGAGAGAAGTGACAACAGCCTGGAGTAAGTTTGAGTAGCATTGTGCTGTTTTTAGTTCATATACAGTTTGGGCCGTGGCTATGCACTGGTGGCTATGTAATGCTAGTAAAAGTTTATATTTTAAAACATTTACTTCAGGGATTTGATAAGGTCAGAGTTAGGATTTAGGGTAAGGTTTTGGTTCAGTTAATTTAGTTAAGTTTAAGGATTTGGGAAAGGTAAGCTAACCGAGTCAGACCATAACTGCCAGGGCCGGCTCTGGACATAGGCAAACTAGGCTGGTGCCCAGGGCGACATCTGGCAAGGCAAGGCAAATTTATTTGTTTAGCACAATTCATACACAAAGCAATTCAAAGTGCTTTACAAGGCAGGAAAAGATGCATCAAAATTACAATACAAAACAAAAAAATTGTAAATAATGCAGACACATGCACTTATAAACACAAATCTAGAGTCTAGATTTAAACATTGTCACAGAGGAACCCTGTCTTACATATTCAGAAATAAACTGCTACCGCTCATAAGCTATTAGCCAGTTTTTATTTTGTGTCAATAGAACACATATTCATTGAGTTATGACCACAAATAGATGAGGACGAAGCTTATCGGCTGAGTTCAGCACTGGAGAGAGAGAGAGCAGTGGTGGAGAGCGATTTGGCCCCCAAACTATTTGAACCTTGGTGAGGATATAACACATTAGTGTATTGGGCATAAGTTAACATTTGTAAAAGATTCATTAAGTGGTCACAAATACTCCAGATTATAAAGGGATTTTTTGTTTATTAACACAGGCGATGCACGCTCACCCGACCTGTAGAAAGAGCCTCCGCTCATAGACACAAACAGTGGAATCAAGTTGAAAAAGCACCACTAGCTAACTACAAGAGTTTATCACTGTGTGAAAACAAAAGTTAGGCTGGTAAATCAACATTTATAAATGAAATTTGACCCTACGACCCTTAAAAGTTACATTTAGGTTAAAAAACAGTGAGAAAAACACATCCAAACAGCTGCTCTCGTCCTGTTTCGTTGTTTTGCTCAAAGAAGTTTCCCCAGCTAAGCAGATGGACAGCAGCTCTTTCTGCAAAAGCCTGCGCAGTAGAACGGAAAGGGATGTCGACAGAAAATCCTTCTATAGGAAATTGCAACTTTTTTCTTTATATATTCAAATATTAAACTGCCTTCAACACTAATAGATATAGGCTATCGGGAAATCTTGCCTAGGCCGTTAAAAGGGCGAGGGCCGACCCTGATAACTACAGAAACTAAAGACGCTATAAAAAGGTGTCAGAAATATTTGAGCTAACCTCTGCTTTCTTGTCTTTGCAGCAGAGTAACAGTGTTTTTCTCCTGCTCTCAGTAAAACAGAAAGTGTGAGTGGGTGGACAGTTACATTAAAGCAGCTATTAACATCGTAAATGTGGAGGGACTTTATAAAAGGTTTTTAATTTTAATTAAGCTAAAGACATAAACAACATGTTGTCAACACCGCTGAATGGAAAGGCTTGTCAGTCAACGTCAAGTTTATGTAAAGAGCATCATGTACTTCTGTGTTAAGCTAAAATAGTGCAGATACTACTGTATAGCAGAACATGTGCACCACAGCTGGTGGTGCAGCTCTCATCTCAAAGTCAGAAAGTTGTTCAAACCAGGCAGAAGTTTTATAAAGCTCATCTTTGGTGCCAGAACAAGCATCAGAAATAATGGATTTAAAACGATGTGTCTCTGTGTTCACAAGGAGGTTTTGTCTTAGCTCGATGGCAGACCAGGTCCAGGTGAGAAGTGTCTGTAGAGCTTTTATGTCCTGCCCACCTCACGTTCCAGGTCAGAAGCAGCTCTCAGTACAGACCAAATGTCCATATTTTTCAACTCTCACTTTTCACAAAGCCAGAAACTTGGCCAAATGACCTATTCCAAATCCCAACCGTGTTCCTAATCTTAACCTTACTCACGTTTGGGGACCTAAAAGTTGAAAAACAAGTCAAGTCAAACAAGTCAGCCCATGCAGTCTCCGAAGAAAACGTAGACATACAACAGAATGTCAAAAACGTACGATAAGCATGTTTTTACGCAGTTTTTTTTTTTACGTCAATAAGCCAAAGCGACGTGGCGACATTTTCTTTGGGTTTGACGGATAAATCTTAACCTAGCCCAAGCGCCAGCCCTAAGCTTACCCATTTTAATTACTTGACGCCTAAACTTACCCGTGGTTTGCTTTGACATTCTTTCAACAAAAAACGTAATCAGACAGACAAATGTAGCCACCTTTTCTCTGGAAGGCCGAGTTTGACCCCCGGCTCCTCTTTAGGCACCACAAACTTACCCAAAAGCACAAATTCATCACTTCTTCTCCTCCTGGCAATGTCCTTTTGAACCTTGTCTCTGTATTTTCTCCACAGAGAGGTAATACAGGGTCATCAGGCAGGACGAGAACAGCCTGGTCCAGAAGGATGAGGTGGTAGGAGTCCAAGGCATCAATGATCCAACCTTAACAAGACAAACTAATAATGAAAAATGACTTGAAACACCACAAAACTCACACAAAGGTAAGATATGGTTGTGTGGACTTGTAGCTCATAAACTTTGAAGTGTGTCCGTGTGTGAAATGAGCTCCGTCTGCGTTGTGTTGCTCTGAAAACGGCTGAGGCGGCGCTTTTTTGAGGCGCCTCATCTGTTTTTTATAAATATACAGTGAGTCTGAATCGCGCTCACTCAGCAGTCCACACACATGTATTTTTAATCGGACTGATTCCTCTCTGGGTGAAGACTCAGACAAAGAGAGAGAAAGAGAAGAAAGAGGTGAGAACTGTGTGGACTCAACTCATCACAGAGGTAGAGAGAAGAGAAGGACTAGATGAAGCTTTGAACTGATGATGAAATGAATAAATAACTCTTATGTAAATTCAGCAGAAAAATAATGAAAAGATAAAGCATAGTGTGGTTGCGTCTCACAGTCAGAAGGTCCCTGGTTTGATTCCTGGACTAGGTGAGACTTATCTCTGGGTTCAATCATAATCCTTAATGCAGTGGTCTCTCATTTGTAGTTTGGGAGCCACCAGCAGCTTTAGACTCGCCTGTAGAAAGAGTCTCTGCTCATAGACACAAACCGTTGTCAGCTAACTACAAGAGTTTATCACTGTGAGAAAACAAACGTTCTGCTGCTAAGTCAACATTTGTGAATGAAATTCGATCCTACGACCCTTAAAAGTTACATTCAGGTGATTGAAAAAACAGTGAGAAAAACACTGTCTCAAGTTTCAGTAGACAGACGTCTGTCAGACCGGTTCAGACCTGATCCAAACAGCTGCTCTTGTCCAGTTTCAAGGTTTTATTCAAAGAAGTTTCCCCCATGTAACCAGATGGAGAGCGGCTCTTTCTGCATAACGCATGCGCAGTAGGTGGGAAAGTAACGTCGACCGAAAAAGTTTAGGCATCAAGTTACTAAAATAGATAAGATTAGGGCTGGGGCATAGGTTAAGATTAGGATAGGGATTTTGTCATCTTTTTTTCCTAATAAAGATGGCTGTCTGTCTAACTAGTTTAGCAACTTTTGCAGACAGGCGTCTCACGTGTATTTGTTGTCAGGGGTCAGAGGAGCGTGGAGCAGGTCGTGGAGTCAGCGTCTCCAGTTGCAGCACATGCAGCTGTTTGATTGGTCTATAGCTACGGACAAACCAGCGAAATCGTGAGGAAAACCAAAATGACCCTTACAGAAAAACAGTATTTAGCCTTGCAAGGCTTGTTGTTTTTTACCCAGGTTTAAACTGGACATAGGTACCGAGGAGAATGGCTATTATTTGGACCGAAGAAAACCAAGACTAAGAAATTGCAGCGACTGCGACAGAAGTCTGGACTGTGGCGGGAAATAGAAGTTGAGCTTAATCCGTGGGGTAAGATTAGAAACATCTGTTCTCCGTCAACTACTCGGACGCAACTTATGTTTTGTCATTTTTGTCAAACATTACATCAGGCACATGCTCAGTCGGCATTTGTTCACCGACTGGTGGCTGTTTGGATCATGTTTGTGCGAATGTTCTTTTACATTAGTGTGACTGGGAGTTGTGTTGGTGTGAAAAACCCTTAAGAAATGAGTCACAATAACAGATACTGAAGAGAAAGACAAGTTTTTTTCTGCTTTAAATGACATAGACACTTTTTTTCCTCACCAAACTTTTTCAATCCAGCCTAAACTTCCACCATGACAGAGACACATCGCACAAACAGCCTGGAAAAGATCGATTTAAGACGTCTCAATTAGCGCCAACGGCTCCTGTTTTACATAAGGGAGGCTTAATGGAGTTTTAATGTTCATTTACATACACCATTATAGCCCCACAATCAGCCCTGCCCACCCGAGCCGCAAAAACAATCTACGCTTTCTCTTTTTTCACCGACAGGAATTAAGCGAGGGGGCCAGCGAGGAGGCCATTTTCCTGTTGCACTAAATTGAACGTAATTTTGGGAGAGAATTGTAAACGCGAGCTTCACTGGTTTCAATAAGAGCCTTTTGCTGTTGGAGAAATAAGCTTTTTTCAGCCAGGACAAAACATTGTAATAGTGAAGGGAGAGAAGAAAATTGAATCCAAGAAAAACACTTGAAATTGCCGTGTTCTGGGACTGACAGTGTGAACGTGTTGTATGTGAAAAAGTTAGTTTGTAAGATGTGTTTGTGTTTGTGTTGAAGCTGGGATGCCTCACAGATATTCTCACGGCAGAATAAGATGTATTTATTATTTCACAGCTCACACAAATCATTCAGTTCATGGTTAATATTACACACATGAACCACATACATTCATTTTTGACGGAAATTATGGCTTGGTAAAGTGAAAATGGAATAAATAACCCAAGCACAGTCAATCAGAATGCTGCTTTCAGTTATGAATGAGAAAAAAAAAAAACTTTCTTTTGTGATTCAGGCAGTGCTGCATATACAATAAAATACAATTTGCTAGAAAAGATATAATTTTCTAAGTTATACCAAACAGTCCATAAATCATCCAAACTCATTTGGAGCATTTTTGCAGCAATAGCAAATATCATGAAGGGCTGAAAAACATTGCAGAATCAGTGAGTGAAGCAAAAAGTTATTTTAATGTGAGGTGTGAAGTTAGATTTGGGTCTAAATGATAGATGACCAATCAGCTGCTTTGATACACATAACTAAACTCATCTGATTGCCAGGTTTGATGTAGAGCTGACAGCGAGAGTGGTGACCAGACCTACTCTTCACAAAGTATTACTGAAGCTCTGGATCCCAGGGAAACACTAACTAACTAACCAACCAACTAACCAACTAACCAACCAACCAACCAACCAACCAACCAACCAGTCGTATAACTTATTGTCTCTTAAGTCTCTGTATAAGAGAACACTGAACATTTCTGGACAAGAAGCCCTTACATGATCATTATTGTAACATTTTAAGTAAGTATAACATCTTAGATTTTGAAAGTTATCAGATGTTCATGGATGCCTGTCTGGTGCTTAAAGTTCTGAATGGGCTTGCCCCTCCCCCGTTAACAGATTTTATAAGTAAAAAAAACATTGTTGGAATAGGCACCAGGGCAATAACTAGAGGGGACTGCAATGTACAAAGGCTCAGAACTAAATTTAGCCAAACAGTGGTGTCTATTAAACTATGGAACACGCTGCCAGAGCAGGTTAGACACTGTAGTAATTATTTAAAATTCAAAACATCTCTCAAACAATGGCTGAAAACAAACCAGTCCTGCAGCCACAGATGAACTTATACTTTTTTTCTTGGGCACTTTAGACTCTGGCCTGATGTTTATATTGTAAATGTATCCGAATGTCTGAAAATGTGTTGTGCAAATGTGTGTTTTATGTATTGTATGTGTTTTATCCTGCCTTAGGACAACAAATGAAATTTAGCAATCTTGCTAATTCCGGCATATTTATGTTGAAGCTGCTGCTGAAACATTGATTAATATGCACTGTCCTAATTTAGATAAATACATAAAATAAAGCGTACATATACCACGACTTTACAGGACACGTAGATTGATTGATTGATGATTAGCACAGTTTCTCAGCTTTTTGCGTAAATATGCCACATGTTGCAGCGCCACTTCTTTTCTATGGTGGTTGTTAAGACATGTTCTTATTTATGAATATTAACAAAATCTTTCTCCTAATCTTAACATGCCCCAAGCTCCAGACCTAAACTTACCCAGACTGGACAGAAAGAAGTCTTTATGTCCTTGTGTGAAGTTGACATGTTCCTCCTCATGTCTGGGTGGTTTCCTCTGGGCACTCTGGTTTCTTCACCTGTGTCTTACTGTGTGAAGCACTTTGGAAGACATCTGTCTGTGAAAATGTGAAATAAACCTTTCATACATCTTTGAAAGACAAGAACTTATATTATTCAAAGCTAGTCTAAGATCTATTTTTGATCTAAACTAAAGCGGACATGAGTAATGCATCTCCACAAGCTACAACAGCAGCCTTCTTCATTTCTAAATAAATCCATCCACACACAGTTGTCTCATGTTTAAAGCATGGTCTGGGCTCATGCTGATGTGTGGGTCACTGTTTGGCTAATCCCACATCAGCCTGAGATAAGCTCCTTCAAACAAAACTGCTGCGTCGTCTCTTCTGCGGAAACTCAAGCTCCAAAACCGGAATAATCGACTTAATGACTAAACACACTGTTCATTATTTGCCTTGTGAACTCTTGATTCTGTTCACGCTGAGGAAAACAGTGTCTGATTATGTTATTTAAGCTGCACAAAGTATGTTACAGTCACAAATGTTTAGAGACAAGTTACCGCAGATGCTCACTTACAAGATTAGCCAGTTTCTTCCTGCTTTAGCACAGAGCACTCACTAAAAATCTGATCTTTTAGTGTGTGAAGCATCTTACAGTCACACAAACTGAGTTATAAATGTGCACTATAACTTTTGAAATAGAAGAACCCTTTCTATTTATGTATGTATCTGTAAATTTAGATCACGTTAGTTTGTTGTTACTCATGTCATGTAGCAGCAGTCTGAGCAGGGAGGTCCAGATTTCCCTTTCCAATAAGAACTGGAGGAATCCCATGACATTCCCAGACCTTCCAGACTAGGAATCCCCCATGCCTGGAACACCTCTCCAGGGAAGTCATCTGGGGGCTTGAATTCTTGATTGAGAACCATGGTCTCGGATTTGTAGAAGCTGGTTTTTATTCCAGCTGCTTTACACTCAGCTCAAACTGTCCTGGTTTGAGGAAGCATCAGGACAACATCATTTGCAAACAGCAGAAATAAGATCCTGTGTTTCCCAAACAGACTGCACCTAAAATGTCCCGGACTGCACCTAAAACTTCAGTTCAAATACGATGAACAGAATTTTTAAAAACAATGAACAGAACCTGTGACAAAGGACAGACCTGGGGACGTCCAACAAGCTTACAGGTCTGACATGCCTTGGACACCATTGGGGACATGGTCGAAAGCCTTCTCCAGATTTACAGAGCACGTGTGGACTGTGGCAAACTCCCACGAACCATGAATAGAGCTGGTCCAGTGTTCTCTTTCTGATTCAGAGTGTGGACTATTAATCCAATACCCTGCAGCAGAGATTAGCGGGGAGGCAGAGGAGTGTGATCCTTCAACACAGTCTGTGAAGAAAACTTAGACATACAACGAAATGTCAAAAAAGTACAATAGGCGGGTGTCACATTTTAGAATTCTTGTCAGTTATAAGCCAGGTGGAGGGCAAGAGGCCGATTTTGGGCGCAGCGGTGGCGCAGCGGTTAGCGCTCTGGCCTCATAGCAAGAAGGTCCTGGTTCGACTCCCGGGCCGCCCGGGGCCTTTCTATGTGGAGTTTGCATGTTCTCCCCGTGTCTGCGTAGGTTTCCTCTGGGTACTCCGGTTTCCTCCTACAACTAAAAACATGTCCATTAATGCCTCCCCTGACCCTTTCCCCAGGGCTCCCCTGCAAAAGAGATTCTGATTCTCAGTGGGACTTCCCTGGTTAAATAAAGGTCAATTAAAATTTTGCTATTAATAACATTGAACTTTGTCGTGAAATAATTAAAAAATATTTTGCTAATTTAAATAGCGATTATTTCTATAATGACTAGACCCACTTCTCATTTGTATTACAAAAATAAATTGCATTTAAACAATATTTATTTTAGCTGCCCTCCACCTCATTGAAATTACATTGGCCTGTAGAAAGTTGTGATGTCATCTGAAACACACCTATTTTTTTTTATGTCATTATGTCACAAATTTTGGTTGAAGCGACATTTTTAGGGGGTTTATCTGGTAAGGTTTACTAAAATGGGAAAGTTTAGGGTTGGGGCTTAGGATAGGTTAAGATTTACTTGTTAAACTCGAAGAAAAATGTCGCCACATGGCTTCAACCAAAATTCATGGTTATTTTACGTTTTGTCTTTTCGTAACGTATTTACTGGTACATAAAAAAAGGTGTAAAAATGAGCTTATCCAACACAGTCTCACTAGATGGCGGACGTTTACCACAACACAAAACCAGAGTATTTTGAGCTGTTTTTCAGCTGTTTTTAGTACAGGTACTTATGTTACGCCGTGCATTTAGTACGATATAAAAAAAAAAATAAAAATGACACGAGATTTCACAGCGTCAAAATAGTTTTGATTGCAGCCACGTAGGGACGTTTTCTTCAGGTGAAACAGGTAAGTTCAGGCATAAAGTTACTAAAATTGGTAAGATTAGGTCTGGAGCTTGAAGCAGGTTAAGATTAGAATCAGGATTTCATTAATATTCATAAATAAGAACACGTCTTAACAACCACCATTGAAATGAATGGGGACTGTGACACGTACTATAATTACACAAAACAGCTGTGAACTCGTGCTAATCATACCTAATTTAAATGTTGTGTAATGTCGTGGTAAATGTACGCTTTCTTGTGAGATCAGGCTTCGCTTATTGTACGTTTTCCACATTTTGTTGTATCTTCTAAACCTGTGTATATCTGGTCTTCCTTTTTTAATGAGGAACCACCACCTTAGTTCTGCCAGTAAAAATGATCAGTCGTTCCTTCAAAAGTATACATGTTTTTGTCTGTTTGTGTTGTGCATTTTTGTCCCAACTCTTCTGTCTACCAGTGCAATCATTTATTTACATTTGTTCTTAAGTTTTTGTTGTGTAGAAGTCAGTTATACTCTCAGCTTTTGTGGACCCTGAACTAAACCGCAAAAGAACAGATCTGATGTGACAAACCTTATAAGGGCAAGGAAATGAAGCCTGTCTAAATCCCAATAAAAATGTATGATATTGATTATGTGGTTTCCATGGCAGCTGTCAGGGGGCGGGGCCAGGATCAGGAGGGTTTAATTGTGGGGAAGATGACCGAAGAAGGAGACACACAAGGTTAAAGCGTCTCACGGCTGCGGCTTTGGATTCAATGTACACGCTTTTATCCACATCTGCAGACTTAAAGAAGCAGCACTGTGGAACTCTGCATCATCACCGAAATAAAGTTTATAGACCGGTATTCAGTATTTTCTAATTAGTAATGTTGGTGTCACACAGAGAGGAAGCAAAAGCAGTGTTTACGCAGTTCTGTTTGACAAAACACTGTAAAAATTTAGACACAATATTGACCCTATTTTGTCCCGCCTACTTTTCTAGGACATGTACTTCCTGTTTAGCTGCATTTATCCTGTAGACTTCAGTTGATGGGTTTATTTTAACTGTCAATATAGTATTTAATTAAAATTGCCCCACAAGACAGACAAACAAACACGTTAGCTACCTTAACAGAGCTAAACAGGAAGTGCATTTCCAAGCCAAGTGGGCGGGACAAATAGGGTCAATAGTAGAAAAAGAAGACGGATGCATAGACTGCAAAAATATATATTTTAATGACTTAGAATCAAAATTTCATTCCAGATTTGAGCTGCTTTAACTGGACAAGATGTAATTGCCTTTGTCTTGTAGAATATTTCACTGGTTTCAAGACATTTTATAAGAGAATTTGTAGTAAAACAAGAACAGAAATTTGCCAATGGGGTAAGAACAGTTTTCTTGACCCATTCAAAACACTTTCAAACAAAGAAAATAATCTAGGTCTTTACAATACATTAGTCAAATTAGTCAAAATGCTTGAAATGAAACTTAATTCCTAGAGTCAAGCAACTTTAACTTGTCTGATCTGATACTTTTTGCAGTGTCGGATCAATACACTGCAAAAAAAAGAAAATCTAATTTAGACAAAACGACTAGAATTAGGCATATTAATCCTAAAAGACTACAGTAATTTAAGGATTTTTTCACTTAATAAAACCAAGTCTTACTAAGATTATTTGACTTGTTTTAAGATATTCTACCCTGATTTACTTTATATATTTACTGTTTAAGATAAAATTGCTTGAATCAAGAATAGATTTGCTTAAAAGTCCTGTCACTAGAACTTAAAACAATCATTTAGTCTTGGTTTAAGAAAACTAGGTAAGTCAAATGTTCTTATACTCTGGCAGATTACTATTATTGAAATAAGACACTTTCACCTCAAAATAGGCAAAATGTTCTTATTTTTTGAAAGGCCTTTTTTTTTTTTTTTTTTTGCAGAGTAGGAACAACCTTGAAAACTGCTTCAAAAAAGAGTCTCGCACACCGACTATCCTTGAACAATATATTTATTTCCAGTCCAGTGTTTAGTCCCTTTGGCATACTGAACATTTACCTGAAGACGGTTTAATGATTATTTCAGTTTCCACACTCAGTCCAAACAAGCACAAGCTGAGAGCTAAGATCCTGACCAAACCAGTTCTTTATGTGCAGATGGGTCTCAGGGGAGCTGTTCTGCTGATGCACAGGTCAAAGGTCACAGGCAGAACACTCATTTCTGATTCTAATGATCAACAAACATGCAAACATTCATTCTTGTTCTACTGCTTGGTCCTGTTTTGGGGTTGTGGGTAACAGTACTGACTTAAGTTACAGATATGAATCTTAATCATTCACTAGAAGATTTCTACAGTGGTGCTAACTACATGAACATTTGTGTTTTTGAAGGTTGGAGGAAGCTGGAGAACCCACAGTAACACAAGGAGAACTACACCCAGAGACTTCATGAGACTTGATTTGGTCCAATCCAACATGAGTTTAACAACAGAAACAGTAATTTTCCTATAAATGAAATCACATGCTGCTCTTTCTAAAGACAACATGTTGGCGTAACAGTTGGTGCTTTCTCCTCATCACCAGAAGATCCTGAGTTCAACTCCCAGACAGCACAGGAACTTTCTATGTGTATTTTGGATGTTTTCTCTCGTGTCTGCGTAGGTTTCCTCCAGATTCTCCACTTTCTCCATCACTAAAAACATGTACGATTGGCTCCTTTCCTTTTCAGGACTGGCTTGTGCTTTAAAAAAATATATATATTTTTTTTTTCTCAAGGAAAGTCTTGTATAATTGGTAAATGGCGAGACGGTGGCGCATCGGTTTGCAGTCTGGCCTCATAGCAAGAAGGTCCAGGGTTCAACTCCTGGGGCCTTTCTATGTGGAGTTTGCATGTTCTCCACGTGTCTGCGTAGGTTTCCTCCGGGTACTCCGGTTTCCTCCTACACCTAAAAACATGTCCAATGTGCCTCCCCTCCACAGTACTAGGTTGAAATTAGCTGTAAGCTAGAATGTGGTGCAAACATGTCCGCCTTTGTGCTAAATACAAAATTGTACATTGTCCTTAATAAACATTTATATAGCGCTATTCTACCTTTCAAGGCACTCAAAGTGCTTTACAATCTAGTTTCCACTCATCCAGTGTAACAGACACTGAGGCAATGTGGGTTAAGTGTCTTGCCCAAGGACACAATGACAGTCCACTGGCTCCTGGTGTGCCTGCTGTCTCCCAGCTAACTACTAACTACGTTTGGCACAGACAATAACACAAGACCACACTCATCCACTACACCGTTATTTCACTCTGCTCCCGTGTAAACGACGATACAGAACTCTTAGATGTAATAAAGCACGTTTCAAAAACAGTCTCATACCTACAGCCGTTATTAGTTTAAACAAACAATAGGCCTTCTTTTGGATTTATTATGCACTTGAATTATGTCACCATTTGTCTATGTCATGTCAAATGTATGTGGTGTTATATGTTTGTAAAATGGCGTTCCTTATGTTTATGTTAATGTACAACTGTGAAGACAAATTTCCCCTCGGGGACAATAAAGTAACTAACTAACTAACTAACTAACTAACTAACTAACTAACTAACTAACTAACTAACTAACTAACTAACTAACTAACTAACTAACTAACTATAACTAACTAACTATAACTAACTAACTAACTAACTAAGCTCTAACTCACTTATCTCCTGAGATCTGACGGGATCAGACTTTAAAGCAGGAATGGCCACACACATGTTAGAGAAAGCCTCGTATAAATAACCTCTGACAGTCTAATTGAAAATAAAATAAAATAATGAATGTCTCTTGTCCTGATTTGTCATACTTTTTGACGTTTTCTTCTGAGACTGGGTTGTTATTCTGTAATTGTTTATTCAGGGCAGTGGCGTATTCTGTAAAACACAATTCCATCTCAACAGAGACAAACGATCACACTCACTACAAGAAGCCAGTCCTGTACTTTGCCGTTTTCGTCATTCACTGAGACTAAATGAACATAAACCCGGAGCGGAGTGTCTTTATAACTTGGTTAGCTGCTGCTCGCGAAGCCGCAGAAACCCGAAGCACTCGTTAACGTCTTTAATCGTACTCACGCGCGGCTCATGGGGGCGTGCGCGTGTCGTGTGTGATGTAATTCCGTTAAACGCTGTGTTTATGTGACAAACTTTGGCTCCATCAGCGCTGCTCGCCGCTCATTGGCTGCTGCGCCCGGGAGCTGTCCGCGGTGCTGACGAACCGTGAATCTGCGAGTAAAAAACAGCTTCAGCAGCGAACGGCAGCGGACACACGGACCCAGGCGGACCAGCGCGGACCCGAACGCGCCTCTGTGACCGGCCAGACACTCGCGGAGAGCCCCGGGGTGTGAGCGGGGACTACAAACAGAGCGCGTGCATCGGCAGGATCGAGGATTTTTTTTTTCTTTTCTTCTGTCAAATGAGTGAATCGCGAGCTCAAGTGTCAGCGCAGACCGACAGGAGCGCGCCCACCGTGGCTTAACATCACCAAGTCTGTGTTTGGCCCCGAGGAAAAGTATTCTCACCCCAAGGACGTGAACTGGACGTGCGTAACGACATGGAACCGGGGAGACTCTGCGTGGTTTTGACGCTCGCTTTGGTGATCGCCGCCGTGGACACAAAAGGTAAGAATCTGACAACGTCTTACGGCTTCGTGATGTTTTTGTGACTTGTGCTGGATGTTTGGACAAGGTTTGGTTTGAGAAAAGCTAAAAGCAGAAATGTTACGTAGAGTCTTTGCTTTGGCTCCGTTGTCATTTCCCAACAATGTCTTTGTGAGTCCACGATGCTTCACTTGGCTCGCGTGCGGAAGCGTTTTGGAGGCTAAATATTTGACAAATGTTGACATACTACAACCTAAACTCTCCATTGTTCGTTAGTATCTGTTTTGGTCAGTTTGCTTTTTTGTTTTACACGGAAAAGACGCGGATAATTGGCGTCCAAACGTGTCGTTTTACTTTGTTTAACAAACTTGTATTTATGGTTTTCTCCAAATCCAGAAACGTAAAGAGAATGAAGCTGTTTGTTTAGTGTTTAATAAGATTTATCGACATCTGCACCTCATTTATTCACGTTTTAACTATAATTTAGAAGAACAGTTTTCTTATTCAAATAGCCACAGCTTATTGATAATTTAACTTGTGGCAATTAGATTAAAATACCATTTATGTTGAGCTGTAATTGAACAAAATTAAGAAAGGTTTATTTAATTTATAAGCACACGGATGCCACAACTTCTATAAATCCCAATTAAAACACAAATTATTTATTTGTGCAGCATTTCCAGACCTGTGTAGACCTGTGTAGACCTGTGTAGACCTGTGTAGACCTGTGTAGACCTGTAACACAACACATATGCATAGTTACTGAAGAATATGACCAGTTATTGTCAACAAAGTGCAGATTCACATTATGTTTATTACAATGTCTTCTTAAATTTTTGACAAAACTATAAATGCTGTTTTTGCAGATATGATCATGTTCACGTTTATGGTTTTTAACGAAAAGAAGCTGATTAAAGACGACAATGGGACAAAGGAAGTGATGCACGTCTTTAAATAAAGGGAACATTCTTGCACTTTTGTCATTCATCTTATCTGAAACATTTTAGCTTAAACTTACAATGATCAAGCAAACAAGCAATTTATTAAGCTTGAATATAGTGAGACAAACTGTCTCACAAAATAATCTAAATTATTCTGCATTCGTTGTGGAGCTTAATGTTTCTTATTCATTACTTAATTTAGTTTAACAATAATTACCAAATATTTCACACTTTCAAAGACATGTTTTAGCGTAGTTTCATGTCAAAGATGCAATTTTACACAATGTTATATTCCTATTCCTCTTTTATTGTTGCTTCCTTGAGTCAGTTTTGTACGAGGACATTTAACATGACTAATATCTTGTCTGGAAAATCCAAACGATGTATAAAAAATATACTGTCTGGCCACTCTGTCCCTCTTTGGAATTTCAGTGAGTGTGATTGACAGATGAATTAGCCAATCAGGGACACGCATCGTCGTCAAAGCAACAAGGCTGAGAAAAATTATCACATGGAACTGGAAAATGTGTTTTTTTTTGTAGAATCAATGTTTCGAAATTGAGGCGAGAGAAGTTAAATTTAGGTCGAAATGACAGACGACCAATCAACTGCTTTGTTTCATCTATGTCAGGTAAACAAACTCATCTGATTGGACGGTTTATTGTGGAGTTGATCTGGAACGTAAGCTGGGGGCAGTGGTGACCAGACCCATTCTTTGGAATTTGCTGAAGTGTGAGTTCTAAACTCCAGGCAAACTAATACATAAGATTCTGTAATAACAAAGCCTAAAAACAGTTTTGTAAGTTTTTCATTGGCTGCTCTTGTTGGGGTTTAAATTATGTGTTGACTTATTGACCCTATTTTGTCCCGCCCACTTGGCTTGGAAATGCACTTCCTGTTTAGCTCTGTTAAGGTAGCTAACGTGTTTGTTTGTCTGTCTTGTGGGGCAATTTTAATTAAATATAATGACAGTTAAAATAAACCTATGGACTGAAATCTACAGGCTAAATGCAGCTAAACAGGAAATGCATGTCCTAGAAAAGTGGGCGGGACAAAATAGGGTCAATAGGTTTGAGGGGTTTGGGGGTCATGTTCATTTTGTAATTTAAAGTTGGGGTAAATGATGTTTTCAGTTGTAAATTAGTAATCTTGTGTTTTCTACTAAAAACTCAACAGTCTCTGAAGAAAACCTTGATATACAACGGAACGTCAAAAATGTAGGATGAGCACATTTTCACGCCTTTTGTGTTACAAAATTGTCAAAATGTAAAATAACCTCAAATTTTGATTGAAGCTACGTGGCAACATTTTCTTTGGGTTTAACGGATAAGTTTAAGTTTCAAGTTACTAAAACAAGTAAGTTTAAGATTGACCTGTTAATCCCAAAGAAAATGTCTCCACGTGACTTCAATTACATGTGTGGTTATTTTACATTTTGACTTGTCATTACTGATGTAAAACAAGTATGACAATGCGCTTACTGTACATTATTGCCATTTCATTGTATGTCTACACACGAGACTGGGCTGTAAAACGTCTCTAAAATTTTAGCTGAATGCTCGGGTGGTTCTCTCTAATTTTACTTTGTTCTTTTTAAAAAGAGGCTTAAAGCGACCAAAATGAATATGAACCATGTGCCAAAAGAATGAGAGGAACTTGTCAGATTTATTCCTAAATCATACACTGTGAATATCAGATAACCTTTAACCTTTGGCAACCACACATCCAGCAACAGTCGAAATGTCAAAAACGTTCGCTAAGCACATTTTAACGCTTTTTTAACGTAAATATGCTTCGAAAAGTCCAAACGTAAAATAACCACGCATTGTGGTTACGGCCACATGGCGACATTTTCTTTAGGTTTTTAATGGTACGTTTAGGGCTGGGGCTGGGTTTTGCCTGAGCAGCCAGACCCCCCTCTGTTTGAATGCTGAAGGGTCTGGAACCAAAGACAGAGACAATAATTTTGTCGTCCAAACTTAGAACGATCTAATCTCAAACAGCTGCCCCCTCCTCAACCCCTCGACAATTTCTAAACTTTTTTTCTGTTTCAACACAAGATGGCGGACGTAGCTGATTGATTATTTTCTTCGGCTCTTGCTTCGGTTTTGAACATCAGTTCTTTAAAACTTGAGCAGCAAACCTGGTTGGTTTATAAGCCACACAAAGGTTTATAGGCCATGATTACAACCAAAAATGAACACATGTCAATATTAAAAGTGCATTGCGTAAGTTAAAATGTTCAATATTACGATATATCAAATTACCGTCCATTGGCACTTGCCTGGATATGCGCCATGACGTTTTGTAAACTTACCGAGTTTGCCTCTGGAAGCGCAGACAGACTCATAAAAGTGAGTGGCGCTGGTCGCATTTTCCCGCGCTAGTCCTCCTTCACTGGATTATTGTAATTATTTCTATTTATTTAGCAAAAGCTCTCGGTTTTATACAATGGACGACTGTTGTAAAGGCTGTTTAATGAAAAATAAAATAAATAATCAGTGGTAAATACTGCCATCTAGCTTCCGAACCCCCGTAACACACGAAAGAATTCAAAACAACTAGCCCACCGTAACGGCATGGCATGAAGCCGACTGACAGAGCCGAGGAGCACTTGGACATGTTTTTGAGAAAGAGGAGGTCAATAAGAGGTTCATCTGGTGATTATTTTCATTAGAAGGTAAGACTCTCAGGCCTGTCCAAGTACATCGCACATTTAGACACAGCTTTAGTAGCTTAGCGCTTAGCTGTTTGTCTTGGTAAGGTTTATGTTTTATTAGAGTAATAAATTGTCATTGAGCATTTAGTTTATGAGAAATGAGGCCTGTAAAAAGCTTGTTTACAATTTTCTCTCACGCTAAAACAAAGCTTTTCCTCAAACTCTCAATAATCTTTTCTTGTGTAACTTTTGGAGTTTGTAAACTGATCATTCAGTCAAAAAGAACATAAAATAGCCAGCATCTACTTTTTCATGCAAAAGTCTTTGTCTTCTTAAGTCAGAAAACATTTAGCAGAAAATAACAATGTGTCAAAAGAATCTTTAAGCGTAAAATACGTCTTCAGCTGCTGATAGTAGGTAGGGTGCAGTGCCACAAAACGCCAAAGATGGCGCCCTTGTTCAAAACCTTTGCAACTTACGCCATGCACCTTTAACCGTGTGTCAAAGTCTTTATGAGACGAAACTGTCAGATTTATAAATGATATTTGCAGTGTGAAAATCCGGTAACTCACCTTTAACAACACATGCATATCAATTTAAAAGGTTGTATTACAATACTATTGCTTTTTGAGTCAGTCAGGCAGATTTAGTCAGATTTGTTTATTTCTTAATTATTTCTAAAATGTGCTGATTTACACTGCTTTAGCGAGAAAAGTTTGCAATCACATGTACGTACATATATTAGAAACAGTGCACATAATAATCTGTTTTAGTGGTGAAAGGTCAGTGCTGTATACGACCATGACATCTAAACCTAAAAACTACAGACTGATGTATGGTTTTACAGTGTGCACAGTGGATTGAAGTCTTTATTGAAGCGTCAGACTCTCTTTTGCCGTCGCGTCGCCGCAGAGACTTTTACTTCTTGGCCCATTATGCAAGTTTTCAATTTGAGCGGAGCTGGAGGAGGCGAAGCTCAGATAAAAATGTCATTTGGCTGAAGAGGAGCGAGTGTGTCCCTATCTGAGTCTGAGTCTGCTCCTGCTGCTGCTGCTGTAGACGCCAGAGAGACCAGGACCTGCTCCTCTCACACACCCTCTCTCTCTTTCCTCTCTTTCCTCTCTCTCTTTCTTCTTTCTCTCTCTTGTCTCTTTTTTCTCCCTTCTCTTCTCTCCTCTGTCTCTCTTTCTTCTCTCTCTTTCTTCTCTCTCTCTCTTTCCCTCTTTCTTCTCTTTCTTCCTTCTCTCTCTCTTTCTTCTCCCTCTCTTCTCTCCTCTTTCTCTCTATTCTCTTCTTCTCGCTCTTCTCTGTCTCTTTTGTCTTCTCTCGTCCCTCTCTACCACTCTCTTCTCTCTCTCTCTCTCTCTCTCTCTCTCTCTCTCTCTCTCTCTCTTTTTTCTCTCTCTCTCTCTCTCTCTCTCTCTTCATAGAGCCAGTGTGAATGTATAGAATAGTTTGAATTTTTACATGATTTTTACTTTACAAAACCTAATGAAACCCTGCGCTAACGAGGATCCCATCAACAAACAAACAAACAAACAAACAAACAAACAAACAAACAAACTTCTCCAGCGACTAGCTCCAGCATTTCACCGACGAGAACAATCCACAGTTACATTTAGAACAAAGACATTTCTGTGACTTCTTTCCTCGTCTCTACATTCGAGGCTGAAGACAGAACACTCATGTTTAAGAGCAGCTATTGAACATAATAAGGTCATGTGATCCTGCTCCGTTTCCTCCTCAAACCTCTCCAACGTGACAAGTGTTTCCTGTCTTTTCTATGGCTGCTGATTGCTCTCTCTCTCTCTCTCTCTCTCTCTCTCTCTCTCTCTCCCTTTCTCCTCTTTCCTCTTAAATTCGAGTATATATTTCCGGACTTTTCTTTGGTTCCTGATTGCTGTGTAATCAGAGGCTCTGGAGTCACAAGAGGCTGTTTTTAGAAAGAGAAGTGCGTTCACATTTGTACAGTAAAAGAGGTTTAGAACGACTCATTCAGATTGTAGATTTGATGTTTTGTTTGAACTACGGCTGGGCAATACATCTGCATCAGTATCATTATGAGTATCGGCCATAATTACAGTAAAAACAGCTGATGTTTGATGCTATTATTTTCAAAGGAGGTGAACTTCTGTGCACATTTGTCTCAATTTATCCTCAAAGCATCAAAAAAGTGACGTAGAAAAGAGAAGCGATAAAGAGAAAAATGTAGCTGTGTTTTTTGTATTAAAGTGGAGAGTAAGTGTGTTTTCTTTAGGCCTCAGAGAAAACCGTCCAACACAGTCGCTGAAGAAAGCCTAGATTTACAACTCATTCATTCATTCATTCATTCATTTTCTACCGCTTAATCCCGTTAGGGGTCGCAGGTGACTGGAGCCTATCCCAGTGACTTTGGGCCTTAGGCGGGGGAACACCCTGGACAGTGGCCAACTCGTCGCAGGGTTAGACAGACAACCATTCACTCTCTCATTCACTCACTAAGGGAAATTTACAGTGATGCCCAATTAACCTAAACATGCATGTTTTTGGAGGTGGGAGGAAACCGGAGAAAACCCACGGTGACAGGGGAGAACATGCAAACTCCACCCAGAGAGATCGTGAGATGTTGATATGGTCCGACCCGGGAGTCGAACCCACGATTTCCTTATTGGGAAGCCAGAGCTCTAACCACTTGGCTACCGTGCACCCCAGATTTACAACTAAATGTCCAAAATAAGCATGTTTTCACACTGTTTTTACGTCAGTATGTTGCGATGAGTTGGCCACTGTCCATTGTGTTTCCTGCCTAAGGCCCAAAGTTACTAGGATAGGCTCCAGTCACCGGTGACCCCGAACGCGAACAGCCGGTAGAAAATGAATGAATGAATGTTATTAAAAGCCAAAACGTAAAATAATCATGAATTTTAGTTAGGTTTCTTTGGGTTTAAAGAGTAAATTTACTAAAATGGTTAAGTTTAGGTCTGGAGCTTGGGGTGGTTAGATTTCCTCATTAAACCAAAGAAAATGTTGCCCCGTGGCTTCAATCAAAATTTGTGGTTATTTTGCGGTTTAGCTTTTTGTAGAATATTGAAGTAAAAACGGTGTGAAAACCTGATTATTTTTAACATATCGTTGTACATCTACCTTTTTTTTTGAGACAGGGCTGGAACCGACACAGGCTTCAGATGCCTTGAAAATACATAAGTGACCATCATGAAGATCAGAAGACATTTAACAAGAACAAGATGTTACCTCTGCATTAAAATGCAGAGGTAACATCTTGGGTCAAAATATCCGTATCAGCCCACATGTAGTTTGAACTTTTGGGTTAAAAAAACAAATGCCAGCCCCTGTTTTGTGCCTTTGAATTCAGCTTTGAACAAAACAAACTTCAGGGCTATTCAGATAGAGGCCCATGGGCCATATGCGGTCCACTAAGCACTGTGATCTGGCCCATTGTGGTAAAATGTTTCTGTCAAACTGTGAACTGCGGTGACTGCAAAAGTTAAATCTCTAAAGGGATTATTCGTTTCTCAACACGGGAGATGCACATACAACATGACAGCAGAAAGAGCTGCGGCTGTTTGACCCAAGCTGTAGCAGCAACACTTGCCAGCGCTGCTGTCAGCTAACTATAAGACTATTTATCAATGTGAGAAAATAAAAGTTAGTGAGCAGTAGAGCAGAAAGTGATGTCCAACAATAATCCCTCTATTGCAGGCTATTCAAATGGCGGCCCGGGTGCCAAATGCGGCCCTAAACCGAATTGCTTGATAAACAATGTGATCTGGTCCGTTAGCTGGTATTTCATTTGCTGTGTAATTTAAAGAGTTAAACCTTATAGTCCTCCTGATTAAGTCACGGTACAGCATTTGTAGTCAAAATGAGTTTTACCACTGATGTGTTCCAAAAATACAAGTTTAGTCTTGGTTTGCAATCTGAGCCCTGTACTACGAAGCTAGATTTGGGGTTTATTAAGGTAAATTCTGGGTTAAACCTGGCCTGGACGGTCCTACGAAACTGGATCACTTCCTATTGGGGTAGATCTCTATGGCAACATGCGGCAAACTCATAACCTGCTCCAGACCAGGATAAGTTCTGAATAAGTTAAAAAGACAAGGCGCTGGCAAATCAGAGACGAGAATTTAGGCATTCATGAAGAGACGGGAGAGAGAGAGATGAGAGAGAGAGAGAGAGAGCAGAGGAGAAATGCGAAAGTCACAGCGTATTCTTTTACAATTTGATGCGTACGTAGATGGATCTTTACGCATCACTTTGGCTCAGACAAAATACACTTGTCTAAAGACACAGCTCATTCAGACTAAGGTCGATCTATTAAATGTTTCGTCATGTCTGCACATTTGCAGGACATATAAATGAACTCTTTAGCCTAACTTCTGTGACTGTGATTGGCCTCGTAAGCGCAGACTCCACTTGAAGCTGCAGTGCGTTTCCTTCGCATAGATTTAACACTCGTGTATTTCGCTTCACGATTGACGTTTCCTCACGTTTGAAGTCCGCAGCTCGATTGATCTGATTGGTCAATTTGCATTAACCCCGCCTCTGCTCTGTGAACAAGCACGGCTTCAATGAGAAAATCCAGGGTTAACAGATCCAGTTGTGAACTCGTTTCGTAGGACAGTTTATCCAGAGAGGCTCATGTCTGGGTTAGTCAACCCGGGTAAGAAAAACTTATCCAGGATAAGTTCAGCGAGGTTCGTTAGTACAGGGCTCTGGTCTAGTTCTGTTGGTCGACCAATTCAAGTCTAGTTGTTGACATAGGGTTTGTTTAATGGTTTAAATCCTCTTTTATGCACATTATTGTTTTAGTTTGTTTTTTTTAGTAAATGAAACCATTGTAAGTGGCTTGTAGATAATGGAGGTAAAACACATTTCACTTTTTTGCTTTTTTTAAATTTTTATTTACTCTTTTATAATTTTGAGTTATTTGTGGATGTTGGGTTAGTTTGTTTCATAATCCGATCCTCACTGGCTCACTAGAAAATATAATGGTATAGCCCAAGCTTTAACGGTTTGCTTTCTCAAAACGCTGCATTTAAATCTTTGTTACCTCTGAGCTCTCTTGACCTTTCTCTGACCTCAACCTTTGACCTCATGGACCCTGACACAGTCCCTGGAGACGCCTCAAACCTTCTCCCAGCCTCAGGGGAACAAACGGTCCCAATGCCAAAACCTTTTCATCCAAATACGTGTCGTCCTTTTCACTGAAGCAGACGTGTGTGAAATCCACTTACTCACATTGTCTTGTGCTTTTCCGTGGGACGAATCAGAGACAAAGCAGCAGATTTAAGCTTCAGAACGGACGCCAGATCCACACGAATATGAACGTGTGAAATCAGAACTGAAAACGACCCGCTCCTGGCAGCAGACGGGGGTTTCTCTGCAAAAGAAGAGAGAAGAGGGTTTCGTGGGATTAAAAGACTAAAATTACAATATTGCTGGAAATGACTTGTTATTTGTAATGCTAGAAAATCCAAACCGAATGAATATTTAGAGAGCAAATATGTTTTAATTGAGTTAAATTATGAAGTGGTGCTGTTGCTGCTAAAACTAGTAAAATGGTAAATGGTAAAACTGACATTTGTGGATGAACTTTTAGTTTAATTACGGAGTGGTTTGTTCAGGAGGATTTGGCCAAAATATTCATTTTCTTTTCCGTTTTGTAAATAAGACACATCTGCAACTCTCCTGATCAGAGTTAATAGAATTTGAACATTTTACCTATTTTCTCTTCACAACATAAAGGTCAGTAATAATAAATATCTATATAATATGTTTGGCAGCTACAGTCAGTATTGTTTCAATGCAGTTTTTGTTTTTATAAAAAGTGAATGGGTCTAATGTCTAAAAGAGTCACAATTGTGTCTGTTGTTGTCTTAAAGGGTTTTAAAGGTGACCTTACCTGAAGAAGGTCAGAGGGACCGAAATGTTTCAATAAAACACAAAGGAGTGAGACGGTGTGCTGGAATTTTTGTTACAAACTCTTTACATAGTGTTTTTCTCCTACACACCGGTGGCCCAGTCACACTCAATATTATGGCAACCATCACTCCTGAGTTCTCACTATATCCATGTGGGACTTTACTCATTGAAAGCGCTCGAGAAAAGGCGGGGCGTTTAGTGAAATACATCTAGCTGATTGGGTGTGGGGCCGACCTTACAAGTAGTGTCACACATACGGCTCTTCTTTCAAAAAGAAATGACTCTGTATTTCTGCTAAAACCGCATCAAAAGCAGCAGAAACACGTACATCCAATCGCCATCTTTGTTTGGCTTGAATGTAGGGTAGGGTTAGCACCGAGGCGCTAACAATCGTCTTAACACCTCCGAAACACCGCTGGTTCGGACTCTCAAACCAATCGGGCGGCAGGAAGGTCAGATGGTTTATCTCGTGTTTGTGAATTCACAAATATTGCGAGATAAACCATCTGGCTGGGCAGGTTATGCAGAGTTTGGATCAAATATATTAAAAGTTATGTTCATTAGAACAATTTAGAATTACATTAGGCACAACGGCAAGGATTCTGGTACTAGATTCTAGCTTTAAAACTAATTTCATTTTGAATTCCTTTAGAGGAGAGGATGTTTTAGTAGTAGGAAAACCAGAAACAGAGAGAACATGCAAACTCCACACAGAAAGACCCTGGGTCGTCCGGGAGTCGAACCCAAGACCTTCTGTCTATATAAAATTGTGTTAAGAATGATTCTTTCAATTTCAGACAACTCATTTCATCAGGTTAAGACCCACACTTTTATCCTTGTGGTAATATAAGAATAAAATAAATCCTATAAGACTTTGAGACCGCATTAAATGATGTGTAGGGCCACATCCGGCCCCTGGGCCTTGTGTTTGACACATGTTTTAAACAATTGTGCTGTGTTGTGAAGAAAACTTTTTGTGTTCCTGCTATGTATCTGTTTTTCTAGCTCTGTTTACTTGTCGTTTTGTTCTATTTGAATGTCAGGTGCAAATTCAGTTTTTACAAGAGTTGTACTTGTTTAAAGGGCAAATATACATATCTTTGAAACATTTACTTTGCTAACCTTTCAATAGAACAAACGTGCAGCAGACCACGACAGCCATGTGTTTCCCACGTCAGAAATTGAGTTTAGCGCTCAATTTACTAACTGCAAGAAAAATTACAGTAAACAATCAAATCGATCTGGCCTGATATGATTAAACACTCAGAAAGTAAGTTTTGCATAATTAAGTGTTTTTTATATGTATCAGGCGGTCAACTTTTTCAACTTTAGTCGTATTCTTTCCATTGACTCTCACACATTTTTGCCCCTCTCTGCTGACACTTGGATTGCTGTGTAACCTGTCCTCATATCTGGTCCTGCTCCTTCCACCTGACAGCGAATGTGCACAGCTCCTTGGTTTTTAATGAGTCCTGTGCGCTCTCATACGTTTGACTGACAGCTGTGTGTACGTCGAGTGTTGGATGTTGCATTATTAAAGTGCATTAGAAGCCCTGCGTGTGTGTGACAGGCGTGACAGGTGCGGCAGGTGCGGCAGGTTCAGACGTGGGACAGGTGTTTGAAGTGAGGACTGACAGGGTTTAGCCTCGGAGCAGGAACGTGGAGAGAAATTGAGGCTGCTTCTGTCTAAAACTAAACTAACACCGACAATTGAGCAATAAGACAATGTTGAAACACGACCAGGTTAAAGGAGACCTATATGAATTGACTTTTTGTTCAAGGCAAAACACAAAAATAATAGAAATTGACTGAGAAATGTCAATTCAAATCTGCAGAACTGATAAGCTCCGCCTTTTTGTTGAGAAATTTAGCTTTTAATGGCAACAGATTTAAAATACGTATTGTTTTTAGGTGGCTCTGTGACAGTTTTGAGCCAGTGCATGTGAAATGTGAATTTATTGAGTAACAGGAAGCCAGGGCAATTGAATATGTAGGGGAACTTGAAACAGTCTAAACAGGTTCAGTCAGAACAATAGAGAGGAAACAAACAATAGAGATGAAGCAGATAACAATAGAGATGAAGCAGACAACAATAGAGAGGAAACAAACCACAATAGAGAGGAAACAGACAACAATAGAGAAGAAGCAGACAACAATAGAGAGGAAACAGACAACAAAGAGGAAGCAAACAATGATAAAGATAAGTATACAATATCAGAGGACAAAAACAATAATAGAGAGGAAGAGACAATATAAAAGACAACAAGAAAGAGAAACTACAACAAAGAGGAAGCAAACAATGATAAAGATAAAGTATACAACAATAGAGAGGACGAAAACAATAGAGAGAAAAACAAAATAGAGAGAAAAACAAAGAAAAAAAAAAAAGAGAGAAAAAAAAAAAAAGGCAAGGATCCACAAAATAGAGAATGGACGACATGAGACAAACAATAGAGAGAAGCAGACAACAAAGAGAAGGACCAAAAAAAAAACCAATAGAAGAAGGAAAATAAACAAAAATAGAGAGAAAACAAAAAAAATAATAGAGAGGAAAATACAACAATAAGAGGAAGCAGACCACAAAAGAAATGGCACGGACAACAATAGAGAGGAAGTGGACAGCAATAGAGATGAGGCAGGCAACAATAGAGAGGATGCAGACAACAATGAGACATGCAACAATAGAGAGGACACCGATGGCAACACAGAGGAAGCAGACAACAATAGAGAGGACACAGGCAACAATAGAGAGGAAGCAGACAACAGTGAGAAGAAGCAGACAACAATAGAGAGGAAGCCTAGGACTCACTGAATCAGTTTATGAACAGGTTTTAAGGTGTAGCCCCTCCTCAGGGCAGGGCTAAATTAGGTTTAGTATAAATACAGCCAGTCTTAGGTCACGGGTCAGATTGAAAATAACTTTAAAATGAGAGTCAAAACATCTTGATCTTCAAATACGCTGTCCAGATGATAAATTTGGAGTTATCATCTGGATCTTTAGGTGAGAACAAGAATTTTCTGAGCACTAGAGCCACAGCTGCAAGACAAAACTAAAAATTACTCAAACATGCAGGAATCAATCCAACTTTGAGTAAACTAATGATGAGAGACACTGGTGTAATGGCTATAACTTAGAAAAGTGGATTTTGTACATAAATGGTTTCTATTTATATAGAGCTTTTCCATCTTACAGGACAGTCCAAGTGCTTTACAATGATGCTGTGGACTACAGACATGCTTTAGTGTGCTCTGGTCTTAATGCTGCAGAAATGCTCCTGTTCTAACACGTTTGGATGCTTTATGGACTGAAATAGTGCAGATCTTGTTAAAAGCATTTTATTTACAATAAAATAGTTAAAAATCCATGTCTCCCCTGCCCAGATATCTTGTTAAACTGTCCTGTCTATGTCTAATAATGTCCTGTTTATTCACTAGGTTTAAAAATTCAATATTTCTGCGTCCTTAAACATCGGCATCTTTGGGGAATAGACAGTGTGCCCTTATTAAACCTTAAGGCAAATGTTGATGCGATGCTACAGTGAAGGAGAGCGAGAGAGAGTGATATGAGGAGAGATGGAGCTCTGTGGAGTCTTGTTAAGATGATGGGCAGAGGCTGGTGTCAGTCATACCGCCATGGAACTGGATCAGAGCAGCTCCATGTTTAACCCTGTGTAGGAAAACGTGGGTTTGAGTAACGACTGTGAAAAAGTCCGCTGTGATGTATGTGTTTGACAGGTTTAGTGAATTATATGAGTAACTTTGGAGCTCCGACGAGAGAGAGAAAAAGACAGAGAGATGAGGCAGATATGACGCAGGATATGAGAGGAAATAGACACTGCTGATGTCGAGGCGATGAAAACCATGAAGCTGTCAGTCACGCAACATATAATTTTTTGAGTTTTTAATCTGAAAACCGCCACTGCCTGAGTTCTTCTCCCTCTGAGCCTAAGAAAACACACTATAATCATTCACACTCAATTGGACATTTCTGCAGCATTAGCATATCAAACTAAATCGATTTAAATTTCATCCCCTGTGTAATTTCCTTTGGAGACGGTCGAAGAAAATATATTTGAATACATTTGAATACATTAGGCATTAGGTACAGATGGACAGGTTGAGAAAGCACCGTTAGAGGAGTTGTTTGCATCAGCAGCAGAGAGTCACTTGCAGCCACAGACGGGACATCAGATTTTTCCCATCTACACTCAAAGTAAAGACAAGTTGGGCTGCGTCTCGTCTGATGCTTTAGTTCATTAAACCAAACCGTGCTCATGTGCAGAGGGAGGAATCGCTGTTTCATAAATAAACTCACAGATCCAGGGTGATTCTCTCAGTCACGCTCACACATGTGGACGTTAAAGACTGATCCATCAGATCTCTGAAGCTAAGCAAGTTAGGGCTTGTCAGTACTTGTTGTTGTGTCCTTATGCAAAACACTTTACTCACCCTGTCTCAGTGTCTGTTGCAATGGGTGAGTGGATCCTTGATTGTAAAGCGCTTTGAGTGTCATGAAAGGTGGAAAAGTGCTATATAAAAAGAGACCATTGCCATTTACATAAAAGCTCCATCAGCTTGTGCACGAGATCACTCAGACTTAGGTAGATGTGAAGTGTATAATTTAATAATAAAAGCTTGGATATAAATGCTATAACAGAGGTTGGACCAAGTCACTGTTTTGCAAGTCTTAAGTAAGTCTAAAGTAAGTCTAAAGTCTTCTGCCTCAAGTCCAAGTCTTCTGCTTTTAGTTTCAAGTCTTTAAATCAACTACCAAATCTTATATTTCTACACTTTAATTGATTTTATAAATGATCATATTTAAAACACATTTCTTGTAAAAAAAGAAAAGAGAAGGGACATACAACAATATTTTTAATCTAAGTTCACATTTTGTATCAACTTCATATTTTAGTAAAGACAATCATTCAATTTTGTTCATTTACAAGTCAGTCTCAAAGTCATAAAAGTAGTGACTCAAGTTTGTCTCAAGTCCAAGTCACGACTCGTCAGACGGGAAATGTTAAATTATCGTGATATGATCAAAATGATCATATTTTGCTTAAATTATTGTACACATCCAAACTGTTTTTAATTTTGGGCCAATTTCTATGACACAAAGACATTTTTAGACAATGCTAAATCATTCCAGAAGCTAGATTTTAAATATTCTGTACTAAATTGGGAGGGTGAAAAAATACAACATTGCTTCTATGTTTAGTGCAAATCACTGTGAACTTTCTCCTTTTTACACCACAAAGCAATCTGATTTAAATTAATATCAATAGAACTCAATCATACTTTATTATAAATAACGTAAAGCATTGATACACTCACTCACTTCTGTCCGATGTTTCCATTATTGCTCATGGCGGCCTGGTTGTGTTTTTACGTTTGGCCTCAGCATGTTGGGGCAGACGCAGTCATGAGGAACTGTTAGTGCTGTTTACTAATAATATGACAGAACACCACTAAAGCTCACGCTGTGTTAAATGTTCGTGGATCCTGGATCAGTTTTTCAGTCTTTTAGGTGAGCTCCAGTTAGTCAAGACCAAGAAATACCTGGCGCTTCTAAATTATTGCACATTTACATAGAGTTTTACTGTGGCTTAGATTTATTGATCGTACAGGAGGTGAAATTACATAAATACTGACATGACTAAACTGTGAAAGACTGGAGCCTGCAGCCACCACAAGTTCATGATAAAAGCCCTTCTGGACGATAATAACTCGCTCTCTCTTAATCTTCTTTCCCTCTCCCTCTCTCCATCTCACACTACTCCATCTTTATCAGCCCCACTCGACTCTCCTCCACACGACTGACTCTCTTCACCCCGAGTCGTGAGGAGGTGAAGCGCGGCGCCCTCTGGATCTCTGTGAGAGCGCTCGCATACGGTTAATCAGCCTCTAATCTGCGCACAGGTGTTTTACAAGCGTCCTCCCAATCTGGCAACCCTCCTCCTGCTCCTGCTTCTACCCTTCTTCCCCTCCCCCCTCCCTCACCTCCTGCTCGTCGTTCACAAAGCCCGTCTTTTAATTAAACGCTGTGTCCTTTCGCTGAATTGTGGCGGAGCTTCGGGAGCGTGAAGAGGCCTTGATTGCATCAGATCCACGACACGACGAACAAATTGTTTTCTCTGCGGCGCCTGGGATGATGAGGGAGGAGGAGAGAGAGAAGGGGGATGAATGAGGGGAGGAGGAGAGGGAAGGGGGGGATGATGAGGGAGGAGGGGAGAGAAGGGGGGATGATGAGGGAGGAGGGGAGAGAGAAGGGGGGATGATGAGGGAGGAGGAGAGGGAAGGGGGGGATGATGAGGGGAGGAGGAGAGAGAGAAGGGGGGATGATGAGGGAGGAGGAGAGGGAAGGGGGGATGATGAGGGAGGAGGAGAGGGGAAGGGGGGATGATGAGGGAGGAGGAGAGGAGAGGAGAAGGGGGGATGATGAGGGAGGAGGAGAGGGAAGGGGGGATGATGAGGGAGGAGGAGAGGGAGGGGGGATGGTGAGAGGGAGGAGGAGAGGGAAGGGGAGTATGATGAGGGAGGAGGAGAGGGAGGGGGAGATGAGGGAGGATGCATGAGGGGAGGCAGGAGATAGAAGAAGGGGGGATGGATGAGGTGAGGAGGAGATGGGAAGGGGGGATGATGAGGAAGGAGGAGAGAGAGAAGGGAGCCGAGACTGATGAGGAGAGGAGAGGGAAGGGGTGATGAAGGAGAGGAGGAGAGAGAAGGGGGGATGATGAGGGAGGAGCGAGTAGGGGAAGGGGCGGATGATGAGGAGGAGGAGAGGGTAGGGGGGGATGGTGAGGAGGAGGAGAGGGAAGGGGGGATGATAGGGAGGAGGCAGACGGTGAAGGGGGCGATGGATGAAGGGAAGAGGTGAGAGGGAAGGGGGATGATGAGGGAGGAGGAGAGGGCAACTGGGGGATGATGAGGGAAGGAGGAGAGGGAAGGAGGGGATGAAGGATAGGAGAGAGAGAGAAGGGGGGGGATGATGAGGGAGAGGAGCGCAGGAAAGGGGGATGATGAGGAGGGGAGAGGGATATGAGGAGGAGGGGAGATGGGGATGATGATGGGAGGAAGCGAGGAGAAAGCAGGGGGATGATGAGGGTGAGGAGGTAGAGGGCGTGAAGGACGGGGCCATGATGAGCGCGGAGGAGGAGAGACTGAGAAGGCGAAATCAGTAGGGCTGATGAGGGATGGAGTAGATGAGAGAAGGGGCGATTGATGAGGGATGCGAGGAGGAGAGAGAAGGGGAGGATGATGAGGAGGAGGAGCATGAGATGAGACATATAAGGAGGGCGGAGGAAGTAGGCTGATGAGGGAGTGAGGAGGAGCAGAGAAGGCTAGACGGTATGCGATGAGGGACGGAGGCAGAAGGAGAGAAGGGGATGATGACGGCGGCAGTGAGGAGGGAGGAGAGAAAGGGGATGATGAGGCCGAGGAGGGACGAGAGCGGAGAGATGAAGAATGGGTGAGGGGGGAAAGGACGAGAGAAAGGGTCCCAGGGAGAAAGTGAGGAGTGATGAGTACCGAAGTATGGTATGGGGAAAAAGTAGAAAAGTGAGATAGGAGAGAGTGCGTACGAGAGGCGAAGGCGAGAGGGAGTGAGAGACGTTATGTCTAGAGGGAGACAAGAAACGATGCGGAAGAGAAGAATGCGGGAAGAAATTAGGGGGATGTGTGAGAGGCCAGCAGAGGACATGGGAGGAGCTAAACAGCGCTCGTGATTCCGCGGTATCCGAACGCGGCCTTGTGGAGAGGGGGATTGTGGAAGAGGTGAAAGGCAGATGGAACAACGAGATAGTGAAAAAGAGGTGAGCACTTGGGAGAGAAAAGGAGGGGGTGAGAGAGAGAGGGGAGAGAGCGAGAGGTAAGGGTTGAATAAGAGAGGAGAGAGAAACGAGGGAGGGAGTATTGAGGAGGAGGTCGAGAGAGACTAAGGGGAAGGGAACACAGGGGACGGGAGGACAAGGGCGGCCGTGCGGGTTGCTGACAGCAGAAAGGAAAAATGGGAGAGAACGAGAGGAGGTAAAGGAGAGAGAGCACGGGAGGAGTGAAGTGAAAGCAGAGAGATGAGAAAGCAGAGGGTTGGGAGATTGGGAGGGAGAGGAAAGAGGGAGGGGAGAAAGTGAGAGAGAGAAGAGAGAAAAGAAAGGGCAGGAGAAAAAGAGAGGGAGGGAGTTGTAGAGGAGAAAGAGAAGGAGGGAGAAAAAGATAATGGCAAAAGAGGAGGAGAAGGAGAGTGCGAGGGAGAGACGGAGAGGACGGAAAGTGGGACCTCGGTGGGGGTACCGGTGACACAGAAGATAGACAAAAAGAGAGAGAGTAAAGGAAGAATACCAGAGATAGAGGAGAAAGGGAAAGAAAAGAGGTGGAGACAGAAGAGAGAGAAAACATAGATGTAGAACAAACGAGCAAAGGGAGGAGGAAAAAGGGGGGAGGCAGTCGAAGGAGACTACGAAATAGCAGGAGTGAAAAAAACAGAAGGATAAGTTGGTGAGAGATAAAACACACAAAGAGAGGAGGGAAACAAGAGACCAAAAAGGGAGAAGATTGAAGGATGAGAAGAGAAAAAAGGGGAGAGGGAATTAGACGAGGATAAGCTAATTAAATTTGAATGAGGCAGATACTCCAAATCCAACCATTTTTCCTGTTTTATGCTGGGTGTTTCCCATAGGTTCTGTCTGGGGTCCTCTTCTTTTATTATCATTAAAATGGCTTTTTTTACCCCATAACACAACATTCATTTTCACCACTACGAGAACAGACAGCCAAGACATTGAATTTCCACACAAAACCTATCTTACAACAGGTTCTTAAATGTAAACTACTTGTATTATTGTTTGTCCGTCAATGTTAGGTTTTTCATTAACAATAGGCGAGCAGTGTGACACATGGACCACATCCAGGACATTGCAACATATGAAACACTAAACTGAGCCGATATCCCAGATTGGAGAAAAACCCGCCGTTGATGCCTCAGGGAATTGTGATAACCCACTTTCTACCAGCTGTGGGTCTGCTGGTCAAATCTCATACTCTTCTCTCCCCCTCCCTCTCATCTTCTGTCGGAAACTCTCGTGCAATATTTACATTGTAAGGAAGACATTGAGCTTCTTCTATACAATGTTAAATATAAAAGCCATATTCATCCCGTCATAATTACCGGGCGCGGTATACCATTCCTACGTCTAGAGCCTTAGTCTAAAAATGGACACGACACTCTTGTAACTTTTCCATTGGCTACAAATTATATTTTTTAAGTTTTTAAAATGACAGATCCCCTAATGCCAACTTGAGGATAGAGACTTACATACACTTGAGGAATCTGAAAGAAACATATTTTTTTATTTAATAATACATAGATCAATTTTCCGCAGCTCCACAGCACAAAACTCGATAAAAGGCACACTGGCCAACATTATGATAATTTCATCCTATTCTAAGGTAATTAGACAAAACATGCAATACAAATGCCTATTGTAAATATATCAATCGATAAACAAACAAATATATATAATCTATTATTATACGTATATTGAAGTAGCTATTACTGCACAAAAAGGAAAAATAATCTACGACTCTCAGACACATCCGAGTTAAACTTATACTATATTATCATACAACCAGACAAATTTTTAAGATTCTTTCTCTATCCTCTCTATGAACGACCAACCAGTCTCTCTACTAAATCTCACAATACGACTGATCATGACATTTTCTTCATCATCACACTCATCAGCGAGCCACAAGTTCACACAGCACAAGTGGACGAGCTTTATATAGTGCTCGTCAGCCTAATCATTCGTACATCACGCGCAATGCTGCGAGTGCGTCGAAACATCACGGATTTCACTCGACGTGTTAACGTATCAGCGAGGACGACCATCCTGTATATCTAAAAATTGCTCTGTTGTCAGATGTGCAAAAGTTACTCACCTTCTGTGTTGCCAGCTGTAGCATTGTTGGCAATATTTACAAACCGAGGACTCTATTGACGCGCGGAGCAAAAACCCTGACACAACTGCATGCTTGAGTCTCCATACACGACAGTCAGGCCTCATACCATGAGGTGGTTGCAGATTCGTTTTTCTTAAAGATGTTTTCTACAGTATGTGCATTTTCCATTAGTAAACACACAAATTGCTTCTGTTTCAGTTCAATGCCCCACACTGTTGAGATAAAACCTCACACACACAGTTTGGATTTCCACTGATGGAGCTGTCAGGCCGAAAGAACCCATGTTTGTGCCCTGTCTCTCTCTCTCTCTCCCTCCTTCCTCACCCTCCACTCTTGATTCTCCTTTTCAATCTGACTCTCTCTCTCTCTTCCCTGTTCATTGCATTCTTCTAATCACACCTCTGCCTACTCGTTTCCCCAGCGTAGCCTCCTTATCTCGTAACATCTCACTCGGTCCGACGGGCGGCAACTGTCCCTTATATCTCATTCTCTTTCTGCGCCTCCCCTCCCTATTCCTCTCTCATGCAGC